>ML785819.1:199894-228009 GCA_009831015.1 Picea engelmannii
CCAATTCCTCTCTCTTTCTCTCTATCTCTGCTTTATCTATCCTACATCTACCCCTCTTCTACATTTACCTCTCTCTCTACCCTCCTCTCTACTTTCCTCTCTCTCCCTCTCACACTCTCACACACTCTCTCTACTGCCCTTATATGCATTTTCTCTCTCTTCCTTGCACACACACTTTCTACCCACCATATATGTCTTCTTCTCTTTCCCTCCCACACTCTAACACACTCACTCTATACCTCCTCTCTTTTTCTTCCTCTCTCTCCCTCCCACACTTTCTACCCCCCCTTTATATCTTCCTCTCTCTCCCTCCCACACTCACACACACAGACACACACTTTCTATCCCCCCTCTATGTATTCGTCTCTCTTCCTCCCACACTATAACATACTCACTCTCTACCTCCATCCTTTGTGTACCTCTCTCTACCTCTCCTCTTTTTCTACCTCTCTCTCCCTCCCACACTCTTGCACACACACTTTCTATCACCCTTCTATGTCTTCATCTCTTTATTTCCCACACTCTAACACATTCACTTTCTACCTCCCCTATTTGTCTTCCTCTCTCTCCCTCCCACACTTTATATCCCCCCTCTATGGCTTCTTGTCTCTCCCTCCCACACTCTCACATGGCCAAATTCTTGTAATATCAAATGGGCAATTCTTCAAATTCCGGCCCGTTCCATATTGATCAAAGTCCATCACAGATTTCTCCCTTTCCATCTCTAGTAAGTTAATATTTTATTTATATTTCGATTATCTAATTGAATTTATTTATTTTATCCATGTCAATCTAAATAAATATGTATCCAAAATTGCAAGATCCTGATTCATAATCTAGTTCAAATGCAAAAAATATTTCACCAGTTCAAATACGTTGGAATCTCTTATCGAGATCAACATACCGCAAGTAGTTGGTAGATGAAAATGGACAACTGCATTACCCTGCCAATTGTAACATGCCATCTTCCAGCCACAATCTTGGGTCAAAGATGGTAATAATTGTTTGGTATAATGTAATTTGAACAAACGAACTGCATTGTGCTTACTAATATCATCGATGTACTAATGTTCAATAGTTTTGAAATTAGGATTCTGATGATGAGTGACCTACCTATCATCTTCCATTTCACCCCACTACAATGTCAAATCGAGATAAGGTTGCAATAAGAGAACAACTTGAAGAGGAAGCATACCAAGAATTGTTGAATCAACCACCTATTCAATTTCCACTACATCCATATTCACCAATTAGGAATGACTACAACAATAGTAGTTCTTCACAAGTTGGCAATGGAGTCAATAAAATAGAGGTTGGTATGGATTATTATCTACGGGATACAACTACCATGGAGACAATTTTATTAGATGTATTCTACAACAATGAGTTAGAGGATGATGCTCATATCACTAATACCTTTTTTGAAAGCTTGAAATCTAATTCCTCCAGTCCTCTCTTTGGACCTAGTCGGTCAAAGTCTACCCAGTTGCGGACAACAATGTTACTGTACAACTTCAAAGAAAAGTTTGTCATGTCAAACACATTTCTCGGAAATATTGAGGTAATTGACCATCAAGTCCCTTATATTTTCATAAATCTTGTCACACAATCAACATTAAAAACAGTCGATTTTATGAGTGTTAAGTGACATTGTACATTTCTATTTCCCACTAACTGCAGGTTATTCAAAGATAAGGTTATTTTGAGTGATAATTTATTTCTCGGTAGCTGCGAAGAGGCAAAGTAGATGTTAAAAATGTTGGTTGTTGAGTACACATCATATCTCGTGACATCTCCCTCCAAAGCTCCAAGAGAATAGGATCTTCCCTGATGTCTCGCATCAGCACAAGGAAGACTCCCACCTCAACAAAAAGTGCATAGAGTTGGTCACCAAACTCCAACCTGAAACTAGTATCTGGCCTACGATGCATGTCAAGTATCTGCAGCTGAGGACCATGACCCATTGTGGCCTGATGAATCTCCTCATTTGCATCTGGTGGGGGAGGAGGCATGTCCCCCAGGAATATGCCAATATCTGCAAAATATATAGTACATAACAATAAATAGATAGTTTCATGAAACAATTTAATAAAACAAGTTAAAGAACGTGTTAGAATTAATTTTATTATAATTAAGTAAGAGAATAACATGAAACTAGATTAATTTAAAAAAAACATTAATATTACCTCTAACATCTGGTGTGAATACGATGTTTATACATCCTCGTCAATCCAACCCTCCGTAAGGACATGGAACCATCACGAACATGTTATTGGCTTCACTGACTAGTAGCCCTGGTGTGTTAGTGGAAATCCTGGTTGGAAACTTCGGTTGCCCCCTCTTGGGAATCATATCACCCCACATGTGCATCCACACCTGAGTCATTGATCTAGAAGGATAATAGACAAAACTAGGCGTCGTCTCTGGAAACCTCTCAAAAAATAAACAAAACAATTATGAAGCAAAATGGAAGTTCAACCTCCCATGTATCATAGTGCGACATCTATCTAGAGTTATACAAAAATGTCACAAAAAAATGGCAAACCATCTAATACATCATGAATTCTGTATCAAAGAATCAACATAATACAAAATAGTGCAACTAATGCATTTCCTATCACTGGTAAAGTGTGTAATGGTCATCACTAACAGTGAAAGGCACGTAACCTCCTTTGCATGGAAAGAAGTGATTCATAGCTATCCACCAGACAACTAAAAGTCAACTGGAGAAAGTACATCAACACCAATATATCTCTGAGAGTACATGAGTTGACTCTCTACTGCAATATTGATTGGGACATCAGGGACTAGGGAAAATCCTTCCCTCTCCTGGATAGCCCAGTGATAAAATATATATCCTCCTTAGTGGGCTAGTACCACTAATCACGACGTACAAAGAAATCTTGTCGATGGACATCCCATCGACGAATCAACTGCACCAAGAACCCGGAGTGCCCCTTCAGGGATGTAGCCTCCTCATAGTACTTAAGGAGGCCTACATTCCTCAAGAGGACTTGAGTCATTGCAATAATAGGGTGAGGGTACAAATTGTAGGGTATGTGTTATATTCTTTGCATGAGATTTTTTTTTTACCTCGAGAAACATGTCTCATTTTTTCCTCGTTTTTCGTGTTGCCTTGATTTTTGTTTCCATTGTTGGGAGGTTTTTTGGCACATGTTTTTTTGCCAATGTTTTTATATTTCCAGTTAAGTAATTAGGGTTGTTGACTAATCTAGGTCATTGGGTTAGGGTTTTGGATGCCGATGGCTCCTATATGCATATTGTATTGTAAACAATGTAGCACTATGAAGGAATATAGAAGATGTTGGTTTTTCTGGTTTGGGTTTCTAGGGGAAAAATCTATGTGTAATGTTTGTAATTTCCATTGCATCTTTTATGTTCTTTTACTGAAAATATGTTTGCATTAAATATTGTACGAGGTTAAAATCTACATTTGGTATCAGAGCTTTGTTGGCTTCAGGGGGACACCTTTGTGGTCAAGGGTTTGACTCGGGACTGTAATAAGCCTTGTTATAGTGGGAGATCTATGGTATTGATTTTTCAGGTGAAAATAAATGGCCAGCAATTCAAAAATGGATATTGAGTAGTTTAATGGGAAACATTTTGAGTTATGGAAGCTCAAGATGAAAGATTTGTTGATGGACAAAGATCAATGGATCCAGGTACTGCACCTACAGAAACTTCAGCAAATGACTGGAAAAAGTTGTATCGGAAAGAGAAGAGAACAATCCGAGTGTGTCTCTCAGATTCAGTATTACTGAATGTGTTAGAGGAAGCTAAAACCAAAGATTTATGGGATAAGTTGGGGAAGTTGTATCAGTCTAAGTCCGTAGTAAATAAACTATTCCTGAGAAAGAATCTATATAATCCAAAGATGAGAGATGGAGACTTACTCGCAGATCATTTGAACACTTTCAATATTGTGGTAAGTCAGTTAGTATCTATTGAAATTAAAATTTCATATCAAGATAAGGGTATCATTTTACTGTTTACTGTGTTCTTTACCGGACTTGTGGGATAGTATGGTTGCGGACATAGGTAGTAATACAACTACCTTGAAGTTTGACGAAGTGGTATCATCCTCCTTGTCAAAGAAGATAAGACAAAAGAACATGGAAGGACGGAGCACAGACACATTATTTGCAAGAGGACGCTCCCAGGAAATAAATATGTCTAAGTTCTCAAGTGGGAGATCTAAGTCTAAATGTAGAACTAAATCTCCCAGAAATTTTGTAAAGGTATGTTGGACATGTGGAAAAGAAGGGAACTACAAGAAGCAGTGTAAATCCAAAGTTGAGAAAAAGAAGGGATTTGAAGAATCTCCTTCTACATAAGAAAATACCTCCAAGGAAGAAGGAGGGGATGTGTACTTGGATTCTTCAAGCACACATGTAGATCATGAGGCATGGCTGGTTAAATCATGTGCATCCTTTCATATGACTCCCCACAGAGTGTGGTTATGTGAATATGAAAGGTATGATGGAGGTAATGTTTTCTTAGGTGATTATTCGACAACCAAAATCATAGGACAAGGAAAAGTCAAGTTGAGTCTCACAGATGGAAGGATTAGAACACTTCCTGGTGTTCTGCACATCTCAGGTTTGGTGAGAAATTTCATTTTTGTAAGATAAATGGATGATGCAGGGGTAAAAATAATATTTGAAAAGGAAATATGCAGGATGGTTCGAGGAGCAATGGTGTTGCTGAAGGGAGTTCGGTTTGGAACTCTGTATAAGCTGCAAGGAAGCACTATTGGTGATGGGTGTAATAGTTCCATTGTTCCTAATATTGAATTTGAAGAAGAAATAACTCCTACAGTATCTGGAGAATAGGTTATGTTGTGGCATCAAAGACTGGGGCATATCGGAAAGAAGGGTCTTCAACTACTACATGGTAAAAGTATGGTTGAAGGTATGTTTAACTACTCTATGGATTTTGATTTTTGTGAACATTGTATATATGGGAAGCAAAATCGAGTAAGATTACCCTATGGTGCAATGAGGTCTGAAGGAATTTTACAATTATTTTATAGTGATGTTTTTGGACCTGTGTTGGTCCCATCATTGGGAAAATCTGTGTAGGATGAAATCATGAATACGGGTGTCTATTTTGCTTGTTTTATGAGAAAAAAACTATATTTTCACAAGTTCTTCAACTTCCGGCATACAAAACTATTTTTTTTATTTAGAATTTCATTTTACAGTAAACACAAAACTTGTGAAGAATTTTGTTAGATTTCCGATGCCTATTTTTCAAATTGTTTTTATTAAGATTCGATATATCAATTTCACAATTGTTTAACAGTGTGTTCCTTAAACATGAAAGGAATGATAATGAGTTATTTTTTCCTCCAACAATGTATCTCTTATTAAAATTATGTTTTTAACAAACAAAATATACTGCAACAATCTACAAAGACTCCATTTTATTATGACTATAATTTTGAATCTAACGAATGAATATTATAATTTCTAGAATTTTTTGAAGTTGACCAAGGTGAAAATGTTGCAGATTTTAGACACATGTTTTTCTCCACCTTGTATCTATCTTAATTTTTACATAAAACTAAAATCTAAAAATACCCTTTTGAAAATAATAGTTTAAGGATTATGAATATAATTTTTTCTAAATTTTTCACTGTTTTTTTTAGAGATACAAATATTTCATTTCACTGAATCATAACGTCTGCTGAAAATTTTATGCAGTGATTTTTTTAAGAAATTAAATAAAATTAGATAAAAATAATAAAAATGAAAACAAATTATAGGAATTGAAAATAGATTGAATTTTGCAAATGCTGGTGTCATTTGCAAAACCAAATTCTGAGTATTTGTAGGATTCCACAAGCTCCAAAGTTCAGGTAAGCTTGGGGAAATTCTCTGGTTTCTGTTTACAGTCCAAATTTATCATTTTCGGTCGAAAGAATCTTTCGGCCGAAAAAATATTTTTTTCAGCCGAAAGATTAAATTCTAACGGAACCTGTCAAAACTAAATGGTTTCTAAGGTTTTCATCTGAAAAAACCTTGTTTCGGTCAAAATATGGTTGAACGAATTTCATCGGTAGGAAAAATGAAAAGCAGCGTCATATCGTTTCATTTCGTGCCAAATCGTATAAATAAGCTTTCTTCTGAACAAATTTAAAACAATTCGTTGCTTATTTGATGGTTTTCTAGAGCACCTAAACAAAGTTTCGAATCATGTTTTCGGTTTTTGTTGAATAAGGTAATTGATGTTTCTTCAAGTTTTTATTGGAATAACAATTTATATGTTGAAAGATAAATGTTGAGCATTTTTTCAAGGTGAAGTCTTTGTTGAACATATATTTTACAGATAACTATAAAAATCATGGGAAACAAAAGTTTGCGCAAGAGAATATTTGATCGTACTTGAGATGACACTCTACATAACGAACAAAGGAAAGAGCATTATTGGAGAAATAAACAAGAACGTGAAAATATTGAAGAAAGAAACAATGATAATGTAAATAGAAATTTTCAACAAGAAGAAGTCCAACGAGGTATGCATGCACATATTGTCTATATTAAAAGAATAGAATTCAAATTTAAAATATTGCTTAATATAATTGATTGTAATTACAATTAATTACAATCGATGTTTTTCAAAAAATATAAATAGATTTGTCTCATAATGTCGAAGAAGATGTTGAAACTGAAATTGAAGCAGAAGACGAATCACCTATAGGTATGTACATAAATTTAGATAATACAAGATGAACACTTGTATATATAGTTTAGTGAATTTATGTTCGGGTTTTGTTTTTTAATATAAACTTTAAATTGAAATATGCAGGAGAATCTATCAACATTGATGATGAAATATTAGAAAATGTTGATACTGACAAATTTGGGAAGAAAAAAGCTAAGCATTATATAAGAGATTGAACTAAGAATATGTATAATACTTTTTTCAAAGATGAATTAGTAACAGTACAAGCTCAACTTTTACTCTATCTAATAAAGTCAAGAAAGTTAAAAGAAGCTACATCATTATTGGGTATTCAAAAGTCAACAAAATATACAAAGGTGAAACAAAATGTCTTTGACAATATAACTAGCATATTTGTAAAATCTCGAAAAAAAGATGTTAATGTTGCACTTAGAGTGATACAAACCACAGTTGTTTCATCTATCAATATAAAAGATCTTTTGACACGACACATGGCAAAAACGATGAGAACGTCAAGAAAAACATTGCACAAACATAGAAAGATTCGATTGCAAATAGATGCAAATGATGAACTGACTTGTTGGACAGTGATTTATAGATAGCCCTACAAAGATAGACTTGCAGAAAATGTTAAAGAATTGGCCTATAATTATTGGTTGGCAGAATCTCATGTTTCACCACATACAAGGGATGTGTTGCGACGAAGAATAACACGAAAACAATATGAAGAACATCCAAAACATATATTGCCAATGACACAAATAAAATTGTTCAATAAGTTCAAAGAAGAGAAAAAAGAAGTTAAAATTTCCATCAATTATTTGTACAAATAAAACCATGGTTTGTTAGACCCATCATTATTCATGACACTTGTTGTTGTTGTTATCATGTGTAATTTGAGTTGTATTATGACACTTTTATTTTCATTTTGGTAAAACTTTATGGCCAAGTTCACCTCCTCCTTCCACATTCCGTGCTTTTATATCTGAAATTCTATGTGAAAGAGAAGGTGATCATTTATTTTACAAAACAAATATGTTGGTGGAAAGAAATGTGATAGTTGTGGAAATCTAAGTTTATTTCACTCAAAGTATTATATTGATATGAATGATCAATCATTTTCTAATATAACAGTCAATTGAAAGAGATATGAATATATCAACAACACAGCTCCACATTCTTCAAATGTTATTTCCAAAATGATTGATTTGAAGGTAGATAAAATCTGTGTGATAGATTTTTTGAAGAAGTTTGAGGAAGAAATTTATAATTACACCAAGCATTCACATAGAGCTCGATGGAAAAACCTACAATTCAAACAATCCCGTGAAGTGTTTCCACCAGGGACAATTTTGTTTGTAGTTGATTTTGCAGAGAATTACACATTCACTGCACAAAAATAAATATAGATTGAATATTATCATTATGATCAAGTCACGATATTTGTCCACGTTCTATATAGACATGCTCAACAGAGTCTTGATAACATAAAAAACACCAATGCCAATCGACATGTTATTAAAGATTATTACTTTTATATAAGTAATGATCGAGCACATGACACACATTATGTACAACATTGTTTTGATAAATTTTATGATTTATTGAAAGAACACGAAATCATATTCGATCGACATTGGATATGGTCAGATGGGTGTGTGGGTCAGTTCAAATATTCATGATCATTATATTAGTTATGTTGTCTTCATCAAAAATCAAACATTACACATTGTTGGAATTTTTTTGAGACTGGTCATGGAAAAGGAGAACACGATGGTCCAAGGGCATGTGTAAAACGAGCACTTCGAAGGTGTCATATGAACCCTCATGCCGATCGATTTGAATCCGCTGAAAAAGTTATTGAATGGTGCACAATGGCGCTAATCCATGAAGATAATTCGTCAAGGGATGTGCCTAGGTGTGTCTATATATACATGTTACACATGTACAAACGATATTTTTATTTGAACGTGTTAAAATTTATATTCAATCTTCAATCATTTTCTTAAGAGATTTCAAGTTAACCAGTTCTTGTCTTCTGCAGGTTTTTTTGGTATGTTGGAATCCAAGATGCAAATAGATCAATACCATATGACGCCAGTACAATACATGAGAAACAAAAAATACATTCAGTTAAAACAAAATGTTATCAAAATGTGTTTGCATTTGATAGAATAAATGAGTCTTTTTTTTGTTCAGTTTGCATAGAGGTCACATAATCTATAGATATTTGCAAAAATAAAAATGTAGAATATGTTGAAGCTTGGAGACATACCGAACTTAATGTAAAAGGGAAAATGCCACTTGCAATCTCAGAGGAGATGGAATCAAATGAAACTGTAGTGTCAGTTGATGGTGATAAAACTTTTGATCTTGTTAGAGAAGGTAACTTTTATGTTTAAATTTTTTCAAATAACTTGTAGATGTACTTGTGTGATAATCTAACACGAACTATTTGTTGTCCAATATATCCAATTATTTGCAGGAGATGTCTTTGCCATGGTTGCACCTGTAGAGAACACTAAAAACGTGACATATTATTTGATGCGATGCACAAAACAAAAGATGAGGCTATTAGAAGATTTTGATGATAATGGTTTTATATATGAAAAATGATCCATTGTATTGAAAGGATATTTTTTTCAAGAAACCCATCAAATCAATAGTCATGTTCACTTTCAAAACTAACAGTCAGATGTCACAAGTTGTCAATATAGTCATTTGGTATGTGCAACGCACATAAAGTTAATAGAATTTTAATAAAAAAAAAAGAAGTTAGAAAATGGAAAATGTCCAAAATCCATCATGAACGAATAATTGAAGATGGAATACCATTACGATTTTTTTAAACAAGTGACACATTTACATTCCATAATTTTTATTTTGCATTGAAAGTACACATATTTATGAATATCTAAGATTCTAGAATCATTTCCAGTTTAGTTTACTTTCATGGTCCATTCAATTAAAAAAAGTTGTATTTCCCATGAATTATAAAGTTTATCAAACCTTGTTTACAATTTTAGGGAAGAACCTATAGATTGTATTTAGGGAACCTAAATTGACCTATACTTTGGATGATTATACTTTAATCCTACAAATTATCCAAATCATATACACAAATCTTTTAATGCATGTAACTAATTTACTACATATAGGATAAATGTGTTCATTATTTGCAATTTGATTGTTCAATGTTTTTTCATATGAAAATGATAACTTCATATCAAAACTAGGACCCGTTTCCATGTCATTATAAGGGACTATTGATGGCTTAGAAAAAAAATAAATCCTGATAAATTTTAATATCACTATAAATTTTAATGAAGATCGCTTACTTATATTAAATTTGATGACTTGTTTTGACTATTTTCATTGTTGGACTTGTATTAAATTTGATGGCTTGTTTTGACTATTTTCAACCATATTTCCAAATCAAACAAAATTTAAATTATAAGTGAGAAGCTATAATTTTTATTTCACATTTTATTGAATATTTCATTTTGAAATTTCATAAGAAACTATAAAATTTGACGAACTATAAAATTTCATTTTTATTTCACATTTTCTTGAATATCTCATTTTGAAATTTCATAAGAAACTATATTTTTTTGAAATCAAGAAAATAGTATATTGAAATTATTTCATCCAATATTTTATATAAATAAACATCTAGTGCAAGTAAAATCAAGTCAAGACAAAATATTACAAGAGTGATCTCAATATCTCTTCTATCTCTTCTTGTGATTTTATTATCTATTGTTATCATCTTTATAGTTTTCTCATAGTTGTTTGTATGAGAAAGAAGGTGAATTCAAAGACCATTAAAACCTTTCATTGAGATGTGGATGTAAATGTGAGATCATGTCTCTCTGAAAATATCGAAATGATAAAAACCATGTAAATGTCCTAGGTTCAAATTCAAGTGTGTGTAGAGCCCCTTGTATGTATCTCTCTTAATTTGTGATATTTATAGTGGCTTTATTCATTCTTCCATTTGTTCAAGTGATTCTTTCTTTCTATGTCTTCTAACCCATTGTTACACTAATTTTCTTAGTTCTTTTTTTTTCACGCGAAAAGAACAGTTTCACTATTATTCTATTAGAATCAAATGAAAATTTTTGTTACATATGGATCTAGAAAGTGATGATAAAAAAAAATCTGTAGTCTTTCCTTCCATCCATATTTTTACATTGTAGTAAAGTTATAAAAAGTCATCTAGTGTCATATACAAATTATTCAAAAAAGGGACATTTGTAAAGATCTAAGCTAGAAAATTAAGAATTTTTTGTACATACAACAGTTCCATCAACAATTTCTTCATAAAAGAGCCAGCCGGAATTTCATTTGAGTGCCTTTTTGGAGAGGTGTTCTGCTACTTTGTTGAACTGTCTATGTACGTGCATAAATTTGATAGATTCAAATCTATTATTTAAGATTCTGATATTGTCTGTTACTTTGTTGAACTGTCTATGTACGTGTATAAATTTGATAGATTCAAATCTATTATTTAAGCTTATGATATTGTCTTTCCAGTTGTTGAGATATATCAAGTTCAGTTTGGATTTGGAATTTATTGGGTCCATAGAGACCTTGGAATCTCCCGCAACCATCGATTATTTTATGGAAAAGTAGGAAATGAGTAATAATAATCCCCATAGACCCAAGAGTTCAGATTTATGTTGAATTTTATCAGTCCACAATGAAATATGTTAAATTTTATCAGTCCCCATAGGCCCAAGAACAATCCACAATGAAATATGTTGAATTTTATCTTTTGTTTTTGAACAATCCACAATGAACATAAATGGAAGCATTTAAATTAATACATAGTAGGATAGGCCCAAGAGTTCATATTTATGTTGAATTTTATCAGTCCACAATGAAATGTGTTGAATTTTATCAGTCCCCATAGGCTTAAGAACAATCCACAATGAAATATGTTGAATTTTATCATGTGTTTTTGAACAGTCCACAGTAAACATAAAATAAAACATTTAAATTAATACATAGTAGGATAGGCCCAAGAGTTCATCTTTCTGTTGAATTTTATCAGTCCACAATGAAATGTGTTGAATTTTATTAGTCCCCATAGGTCCAAGAACAATCCACATTGAAATATGTTGAATTTTATCTGTGTTTTTGAACAGTTCACAATGAATATAAAATGAAACATTTAAATTAATACATAGTAGGATAGGCCCAAAATTTTAGCTTTATGTTGAATTTTATCATGTGTTTTTGAACAGTCCACAGTGAACATAAAATGAAAAATTTAAATTAATACATAGTATAAAAGTATTTAAGAGTTTGATACTTAATTTAATGTATTGTAAATTAGCTCAAAACTAATTCCACTTTTTTCCATCAACTTTTAGAAATTAAATATGAGACAATAAAAATATATTTTGAATTCCAAAAATGTCATATATATATATAATCAAAGTCTGAATAGTTACACTGTCAAATACATAGGTTCCACATCCATTTTAGGTTTTTAACAAAAAATAAGACATTTAACTCCAAAATTTTGGACTCTAAGCCATCGATTTAAGATATATCACTTCATACCTGCAATTCAAACCTGCAAAAATAACAGAATTCAAAAATAAAAAATTTACAATTCAAACATGCGAAATAAAACAGAATTCAAAAATTGTGATTAAAACAAAATTGACATACATACCAAAAGAGTTAAGTCTCATCCTCCAATATACTCTTTCCCACAAAATATATTGTAAACATATTTTCCAACAAATATGAAAAACAATAATAAAAAAAACAAATAACACATATTAACATATATACTATAACTAAATATTAAATATTAAACAATAAGAAATAATAACATACCCAACCACAGTTAAACAGATTTAAGATAGTTACTCTCCACATTAAGCATACATGATTTAAACAATTTATAAAATCTTATCTAAAATCTTAAAAAAATTTATAGAGAAAAATTGTGTTCTTGGTAAAAACAAATTGTGAGTTAGAGTTAGATAATAATCTGAAAATAAATATAGAACTGTATATGAAGAAAGTTTACAAATCTCTATATTAAGTCATTCTTCCAATGAAATACTTATCTCCTTGTGGATAAAGTCTCAAATCCTCCAGGTGAAATTCTTTTTGTGGATAAAGTCATAAATCCTTCAGGTGAAATTCTCATTCTAGGTGATCTTATTTGATCTTATTTACTCTGAAATAAAATACTAATCTCCTCAGCAGTAAAAATACTTTTCTCCTCTTATGTAGTGGTCATATAATCAAATTTCATAATGCTCTTTCAAATTAAAGGACTCATAAATCTCCATATTAATTCATTCTTCAAAAAAACTACTTGTATCTATGAAAATTCAAAAATCTCCATTTTAAAAACCATTATTCTGAAAATATTTATCTCCTCTTTCTGCGGTGGAATAGATGTTCTCATATAATATTTCATGTACATGAAGAAAACCCAAATCTGCACATATATATTACATCATTCTTCAAAGACCATTTAAATATTTTATCTTTGGGATGTATTCATATTATATATAATCAAATGCTCTTTGAAATTATGTGTGAGCTAGCTCACATATAAAATATATGTGAGCTAGATCACATATACATATGCATAGTTTATTTGTAAATCTACTTGAATGTTGGTTTTTGTGGTTAGTAACTAATTTAGTTAAGAGTTTGACAATACCTTGGCAAGAAGGAATTCACTTCGTTGTATGTAAAAACACAAATGTCCATACTACGCCATTCTTGGATAAGAAAGAAATGAATGCAATTGAAGAAAATTTAGAAACTTTCCATTTTCTGATGTGGGATAGAGTTTGTTATCAAATAATCAAATGTTCAAGTTCAAAATTAGGTCTTCATCATGATCTAAACTTAAATAAGTTTGAATGTACATCATTTAAGACAATGATAAGCTTATATAGGGGTTTTATATATTTCAAAATAATTGATCAAAGCATTGAATATGAACTAAACATTGAATAGGAACTTGGCTAAACTAAAAATTTGAGAAAACAAAAATTTAATAAAAGTAAAAAACATACATTTATGAATCATCCTGAATGGACGCATCCTTCCCAAATATGGGTGCTTCCTCCGCATCCTCCTCAATCCCAATCTCCATCCCAAGCACATTCTCAAGTACTCTCTTCTTAATATCACCCTATATAACACATTTCGAATTTGAAAAATTAAATTTAAGTGATTATAACACATTAAATTTAAATGATTTTAACACACTAAATGATACCTGTGAAATCCCACCCTCTTCAAACTCTCCCAATGAGAATTGAGACAAGCCTCCCCAAGTAGTAGGAGATGGAATAGGGATATGTGAGCAACACAACTAAGAACTAAATATAGAATTCAATGTGTTCACATTTATAAAAAATTATAAATGTTGTTGATCTCTTATTCAAAAGATTGGATATTGAACAACTAAAGTGCTCATCTATGGATATTAGAAAACACATACCTGATTCAACCCATCCAAATTTAAACTTGTGGAATCAAGTCCCCTATTTACTGGAGAGTCATTTAACATATCTTCAAACTGCAATTAATGACAATAACAACTCAATTATTGTTATAGATACAATGATATTTAAATATAGAATTAGAAGTAAATTATCCTAAAATGCATAAAAAATTTACTAACTAGAATACATACTAATCTGTTGTTTTGGTCATCATTCTGAATGACCTTATTCTAACCATCACAACAAAATTTTGCATACTCCTTAACGTCTTCTATTGACATGGTATCTAACTCTGCATCTGTTTTATAAACAAATATGACATGAAAATTAGCTTCTGCTCGCTGACGGTTCATGCCAACATCAACACCATAAAAAATCGCTTCTAAATTTTCCCTGGTTGCATTCCTAGCCTCTTTTCGAACCTCTGATGTATCTCACAATTCTGAATGTGAAACAAATGCCTCTGTTGGAAAAGGTACTAAAGGTTGTGGAGGCCTCGACAATGTCGCATTTGGATATGCCCATTTGTGATCATATGTCCGTCATTTACCAGTCCCATAATAATCGGACGATAAACTAGTATAATCAGGGTGCATGTGCAAGAAAAAATCTGCATAAAAGTGTCTTACAAAATAGTGTAGAACCTCATCGTTCCACGACAATTTCTCATATGCCGCCAAAAATCTGTTATACAAATGTCTTGCAATGCTGGGGTGCTTAAAATATTCACCTTCAACATCTCCTGCTTTGACCCATCTTTCAAGTTGAACATCGAAATTGCATCTTTTTTTGAAAATTTATTTTTTGTTGCCTCTCATTTATCAGGGCCCATCACCTTTGACTTTCGTCGTCTCATTAGATCAATAAAACTATCAGTGGTTGGCCCCATCTTTTGATATGCGTCCATAAAGTTTTTGCAATGAATGAAAAACAATTTGCAAGCTTTGTTTACTATTCTGAGGGAGTTACAAGACCACAAAATCATTTTCCAACCTCCTTTTAACACTTGAGTATCTCTTAAGGGACATTTATTTAGTAATCCCTTCCCAGGAAAGTTCATCACCAACATCCGAAGGATAGGTAGACGTATGTGTGTAATCTTGTGTTTCTTGATAACGCGGCCTCCTAAATCCACCTTCATTCTCTGCACCAACATTAGAATCTTCGTGACAACCACTCTCTCTTTCATTTTCGTCAATTTATTTAAACTCATTGTCTACACACACATTTTAAAGTAATTACAACATTTAACTTGACATAAATTTAAATACACAAAAATACAACAAAAATAAACAAAATCAAAGAAAATTACGAGAAATATTCTCTTGTCCTGAGGTATTCCCTACATTCTCAGGTGTAGGAGTATCAATGCGCAATCTATCTAAGAAGTTTGCATCCATAGGACTTGCTTGAGCACATTTTGCAGTTGATCTATTCACAGACTCGTTTGAAAATATCCTCTGACGAGATTGTTGTTGGTCTCTTGGAGTCTTAGTCGAAGAAGGAGTTCCTCTTATTTCTTATTGGGAGAGCCTAGAGCGTTTGCGATGAATGTTTAGAGAATCGCATGTCGACATCTCTCCTCAATATCTATCCTTTGGAAATTCATGAAAAATTAAGTACAAGGCAAGTATAAGTTAATATCTCCAACATTGACCAACAAAAATTATGAAGAAAGGAAAAAAAATAAATAATAGAAATGTTCTTTATGTTAGACACAATTATAATAGGGTGATGCATAACTCCAGTACCCATGCCCATTTCAAATATATTTTGGTTCCTTAATATTAGCACAAATAACCTTGGGAAATCCACCAATAGTACATGGGTCAAAGTCTGGTAATGGAGTAGCGGTTATATATATGGGCAATCAAATTTCATGCATCCAACAAGTATGGAGAACAATCCATGAAAATCAATGATTAACTTTACACCATGTTTGGTTGGATGGAAGAAATCTTCCATCTACAAAGTAATGGCACTAAGTATCAACAGGTTTGTATTACTCTTGGAGGGGGCATTAATAAAGAAAATGTATTATATGATTGCAAGTTGTTGGAATTCTATTTATGACGAATCTTTTTATATACTAAGCGTCTGTGATTATATGATTTGACTTTGCTAAAAACTCATTTATATAAGGTTATAAAGCGTTGTTTATATGTTTACCGGCCTTCTTCCAGTGACTTTGTCGATACAGGGGCTGAGAATGGCGCTTCTAAATCATTTTGGTAGAACCATCCTTTTAGAAACCCCATGGACAACCAGGACTTGGTCAGGTGATTCCAATGCTTATGTAAATACAAAGGTGTTATCCATAATTTTGGTTGTCATGATGATATAATGATGATGGAGAAATCAGGCTCTTCACTAGAACACTTTCATGAGAAAAGTTACCTTTGTCTCTTTCCAAAAATCATGTTTTTAAGGGAGGTTCGCAGGCTACCTATATATTTGCCTGCGAGAATGCATGATTCTCGCAAGCTACATTAAGCTAGGGTGCGAGAAGTTCACACTGTACCTAACTGCTAGGGTGCGAACCACTTCTAAAGGAAGGAAAAAGATAAAATCTCGAACCTTCTAGAAGGGAATCTTCTAGAAGGATGAGTTGGCATTCGAATGGTTATCTAAGTACTGGCTTTCCTGATATCTTGGGATCATTTCCTATCCAAGTAACTAATATATTCTCTCTTATATATTGAGGAGAATTCTCATGGAAAAAGTTAGAAGCAAACTAGCAAGAGATTGATTGGAGAATTAGTGGAAGATTGTACGAAGGACTGATGCTACAGCAGCTAGAGACACCAGCAAGGTTATCAAAAGTGGTTGATTTTCTTCATGCATGAGCAAGTGTGTGTGTCAGAGCTAGGAGCCATCGAAAGGAGGCTTACAACATCAAGGCTCAGGTTGTAATTCTTGATTTTTATAAATTTAATACAGTAATATGTCCCTTTCCCATAAAGCTAATGTCACTTTATTGTATAACTCCTTGATCATATACATAGATTAATTATTGAATATATTGAATTGTCCTCACTTCGATTGGTTTGTTTTGTCGTGGTCTGGACAATACAAGAGCATTGGAGCAAAGCTTGGAACAACAAAGACCCAAGGAAGCGATCATAAGGTATGTACATGATTTTTGCCTCCTAATTCATTCAACGGTTAAGATCTAGGGAAAGTGTATTATTCTATCCTGTTTTGTTCTAGATCCAGGTGGATCTAGGGAGATCGGTTTGTGTTCGCACTTACGGATTAATCCTGAAACAAAATTGGCGACTCCACTGGGGAAGATCCCATTTTTTTTGTGGCCTTTTGAGTTTTTCTCTGGACATTTGCTCTAGTTTCATTTTTCTCCTGTCTTGTCAGTCTCTAAGTCTTTAGGATATCCTGATAGACTTACTGGGTTCAAAAGCCTATTTGAATTTTACCCCATTCTTCAAAATTTTTGTCATGTTCAGAAGTTCTCGCACTATGTTGAACTGCAGCCTGCAAGAACTGGTCAGGTTCGTACCCTGCACATAGGGTCCAGTGCGAACACCTCGTAACTTGCTACAAGGTTGCCTGCGAGAATCTTAGCTTCTCACACTGTGTTACACTGCTTGCCTGCGAGCAAGATTTTTGAAAATTTTGAAATTGAGTTTTGACTGCTCAGATTAGTTGATTCGCCTTTGATGGGCTTATTGGATCATTGATTGATACATCTCTTTCTTTAGTTTGCATGCTTGAACTATTTTAGGGTTTTAAGGTTTTTCTTGTCTTTTGTAGCTTGACTTTCATTTCTTAGCTCTTATTGGCAAATTCATTCTCTTTGACTTCTGGAGTTGAGTGTGTCTGATTGGCTGAGAACTAGTGATTGGTTGAGAGTTAAGTGTTTGGTGTTTCTTATTTACTTGTTAGTTCGAAAGAACATTTTCATTTGCATTGAGAAGACTCATTGGTTTGCTCTTTGTTTTTGCTTTCATTGAAAGAGTTGCTTGGGTTGTTATTGATTCATTCTTTATGATTTGATTTTATGATTTCTCATTGATACAGTGAGAATTCTTTTTGGAAAGTGAACAATAATCTTTTCTTTCAAAAAACATTGTTTTTTTCTTTTAGAAAACATTGAAAAATCAAATTTTAGAGTTTGTTGAAGTATTTGAAAAAGACACATAGAGATCGTCCTTTGATAAATGATTGTTTGCATTGACATTTGAAAGGAAATTGTGCATTGCATTGTAGTATTGAGTTGATTTGGAAAATTTTCTCTCTCTCCCATAAATAGGATTCATGGAATGAAAAGAGTCATATTTCATTATTATCCTTGCATTATTTGGGTAAGAGTCATACAACATGAGTTTCACTTCCGTTACCTTTGAGTAAACAACCGCTCTTAAAAACATTGTGTAATCATAAAATTTGTCTAGTAACTCTTTTCTAGGGCTCTTTTACACCAACATTTAGCTAGGCTAGTGCTTTGGAGTAGGAAGAGAGATACACTCTCCAAAAGCTCAAAACAAACAATAGCATCTTGAGTTAGGGAGTGTTAAATTCCATTTGCAGCATATTGTCCTGGGAAGCCCTTCTAACACAAGGGTCAAGCACTAGGTCGCGTTTGTGTTGGCAGAGTTACTAACCCTGCTTTGTTGACATCAGTGTAGAGATTGCACATATTACGGGGATCACTCGAAGGTATACCCACAATGATGAGTGGAAGCCTTTTAAGTTGATTTCGGGCTAGATACCCTGCCCTTGCGTGTGGATCGGTTTGACGACTGTTCCCCCAGGCTTTACTGTTGTTGGTGCTGACCTTAGTGGCCAACCTCTCTAGGTTCTTACCCAAGGTGACTGTGGAGGGGAAAGTCTTCACGGTACCTGGAATTGACGTTGATCAAACTCACTCGGCTCCTTGGAGGGTATACCCACGATTATGTGTGGGAGCTTGCACCAGGGTGTAAGTCTGTTAAGGAGGTCGTCAACGTAACTTTTCCACCTTATCCCCGCCCCTTCTCGTCTCGTTGTTGCAACATTGGATTTCATCACCAACTAGTGGCTTCGAAATTAGAAGGTATTGTTTGCTTGGTGATTGCTTCCTAGATTTTCTTTACCAGTTTGTGTTGTTTGTTTCTCGAAGTTGACCATAGGATTTTCTTCGCGGAGCTTGTTACTTATTTACAATTTATCCCCCATGACGTTCACGTAGAATGCAAGGTTTATCTTCGGAACATCTGGATGTTTCACAACCCTTGCAGACAGCAACACCTGAGGGTACCCCTGAAGGTTCCCCTCATCAGAGTGAAGTCCAAGACGTTTCTACACCACCTCCATGGGTAGAACGCACTGATTCTCTAGAAGATTTTCGAATTACCAATACTAGAGAGGACTATCACATTCGCCGTGGTGAACGACCTTTTGTGCAATTAAATCCTTCTGAAGAAGAAATTGTTACATCTTCTGAGTCAACCGTTGGGCCTTCTCACGGTGTAGTAGGCCAAGATCCTTTTTGGTCAGGTGATTTTCGACGAGTCCTTTTTGGTACTGAGTCACCTCCAGTTTACGAAATCAACCCTCTAGTGTTTTCTGAGACAGAAACTACGCCGGTGAATGCCACTTATCAATTTTTTCTCCCTCCTGAGATGGTCCATCTCGCGAATACTACGAGTGTCCAAACCGAAACTACTGCAGCTACTCTCACTCCTATCAATACCCAACGAATACCTGATGTCATTATGACATTACCACCCGGTTACCATGCGTTGAATGCTTCCAATCCAACACCTCTGCAAACCCCAGCCGATTCTTCAGGTGGTCCTCCTTTTCTTGGGCATCCTATTCCCGGTTTTATCTCAACACTCCCTCAATTTCCTTCTGGTAATCCTAATCCTAGTGGCACTATCCCGACTGTTGCACCCAACTTGCAGATTCCTGTGGGTGGATAGGGTGGTACGGTTCCTTTTCCTTTTCCCAGACACAATACAGTTACTACGCAACCTACGGTTGGCACACAACTTCCAGGTGAAACTATACCCACGATAGGGGACCAACCTCACCTTTTGGACAAAATATACCTCCTGACTTGGCCCAGTATTGGAATCAGCTTCTACAAAACTTTCCTCAAAATGCTAGGGGCAGCAAACTGTCCCTACTGTAGGCCAACCATATCTAGGTATAACTAATCCTATTTGGGGTACGGGTCAAACTACTCAACCCTAGTTCCCTAATCAAACTCAAGGTTACAATCCTTGGGGCTACTATCCTATCCGGCCACCACTGAATCAGCCAGGGTCTTCCCTCTACGAACAGTCTGCTTATGGTCCTACTGGTTTGCCGACAGGGCTTCCACCCCAAAGCCATCAGTACCCACAAGTAAACCGACAGTTACCTTTTCTTGCTACCCTGGATTTGCCAGATTTGTCTAGGATTCTCAATGATCCTATTCGTCACTCTCCCCAATGGCCTGCTATTCCTGCTAAGCTTCCATCGGATATTCCGAAATTCGATGGAAAGGCAGGAGAGGACCCAAATAATCATGTCACGAATTTTCATTTATGGTGTTTGTCCAACTCGTTGATGGATGACTCCATTCGTTTACGTCTTTTTCAACGAACCCTTACCGGTTCGGCTACAAAGTGGTATATTGAATTGCCACGAGGTTTCTTTTCTGATTTCAACACCCTGGCTATGGTTTTTCTCACACATTACCATTTACCGATCCGTTATGATACTGGGACTGAGATTTTGACTTCTTTCAAACAAACTAAAGGCACTCATATTTCGGATCATATTCATGAGTGGCGAAGGAGACGACGTCTCATTAAACTTGAACTCCCTGATAAGTTACTGGCAGAATGGTTTACGAAATCTTTCATGAATGAAATTGGTAAAGACATTTCTATGGGTGGTGTTGTTACAGAGGAGTGGGCTATAAGTCGTGCTCAGTATTTTGATCTTGTTTATTCGCAAACGGGAACACTTTACGATTTACTGCCTGAACTACCTCGTCCTGGTACTTCAGCACTTCAACTGCTCCAGCTGCCTCGCATGCAGCTGATGGTGTGATCGGTACTGCTCATATCCACTCACATTCTATTTCAAGTACAACCCCTAAGTCTACATCTTCTAATGTTCAAAATGCTCCGTCTCCTGCCCCTTCCACTGGTAAAACTTCTGAGGTGAACACTGTTCAATCTACACCGACCGGTAAAAATAAATCAAAGAAAGGAAGAGGCAAGAATAAGGAGAGTAAAAATAATAATCAGAATGAGAAAACTAAAACCCCTCCTGTTGAAGATCGAGATAAGCGCAAACCACGCTACCCTTGCCTTATCTATGGTGACGATCACTACATGAAGGATTGTCCTCGATGTGCCGAGGTTACTAAGTTCCTTCAAGGAACGTCGAAATCCTCTACGCCGGCAGTCTTGTCCCAACCCTTCCCGTCTCAGCAACAGGCCTCATTGGTCACCCATGACCAACCCTCTACTTCTACGACATCATATGTTTTGATGTGTACCGGTGATTCTAAGAAAGACAATGTTTCACTTACCACTAGAGCTAAAGACTATACTCCATCTAAGGAGAAGGTTGACGATTCAACTCCTAATTTGGTACAACTCTCTCCACCGAATCCACCCACGAACGGTCATATTCATCTCAAACAACTGAATCTTGATACAGTTCTGCGACCACCCCCAAAAGGTGTCGTTAAGAAATCGGCCTTCAATCCTCATGCTCATGTGGCCCAGAACTATAGCATTGTCGAAGATCTGGCCCAAGCACCTTCAGCGATGTCTGCCCTTGAAGTCCTTCAGTCTTGTCCTGCACAACGAAGGGCTCTGTTGAAAGCTATAGGTGGAATTGATCCAATAGATATGAATTTGATAGTCTTTGACTTGGAAGACGATATTCCAAGGTTATCCCCTCAGCTTGCGTTTTAGATACAAGTTGTCGTCGCCGACAAGAACATTTGTCGAACTGTTATCGATGAGGGTGCCTCTACGTGTGTAATGTCTTTTGCTTGTTGGAAAGCCATTAGCTCTCCTCCTTTAAATGAATCACAAAATACTTTGAAAGCCTTCAATGGTTCTGGTTTTAAGCCTTACGGTGTTCTTCCATCATTGCCTGTCACTCTAGAAGGTAAGACAGTCCAAGTTGAAGTGGAAGTTTTCGATGCTCCTCTAGATTATAATCTTCTTCTTGGTCGTAGCTGGATAGATTCTATGCGCGTTGTTGTGTCAACACTTTTCCGTGTCGTACGATTTCCTCACCAGGGAAAAGTTGTTACGGTTGATCAACTTGTCTTCTTTAATTCCGATAATCGCACTGGCAACGTGTCGTTTATAGCTAAAACCCCACCGGGTTACGATAATGTTGGTGTCGGTCTTTTAAAAGACTCTTCGTTAATGGGTACTTTCCCCATACCGCCACCACCCGATGTTCCACGCTCGTCAGTTGCTTCTATTAATATGATCTCCACTGTACCTCATGAGCTTCCTATGTCTTCTAACCCTTGGATAGTCCCTGATCCAGGAGATCATACTCGTTTTGGCGACGTCATGTTGTTAAGTCCGGTTGAGTCTGCTTATCAAGCCATTCAATCGGCAACCCTTTCTACACCCTCTTTTGATGAGTTGTCTCCTGATCCTTTCCGTGTCATCTTTTCCACTGACGAGATGATCATGTCTTTCATGGAGGACACCCCTTGGGACGATGGGCATCATCGTTCCATACTGTTTCTGGAACAACGCACTCTCGAGAACTACCAACGGATTTCGACTCCATCGATCGTTGTTGTCATATTGACCGTTCCTGGATCTACACGTGATGTGTTTGCGCAAGGGAACCTCAGTAATATTTCTCCCACGATACCCATTGATATATTAGTTAAACCTGGGATAGTTGAAAATGTTCACATTGGAGCTTCATGTTCTCCAGAGGAAATCGTCACCTATACGTCTCTGTTTAAAGAATTTCGTGACATCTTTGCCTGGAGTTATGAAGAGATGCCAGGTATCGACCCTGCCATTGTGGTGCATGAGATTAATACATACCCCGGAGCTAAACCAATCCAGCAGCGCCTTCATCCGGTCCATCCACGTAAAGCAACAGCTATCAAACTCGAAGTTGAAAAACTTCTCAAAGCCGGTTTTATTTATCCCGTGGCTCTGACAGAGTGGGTTTCCAACCTTGTACCGATTGATAAGAAAGGTGGTAGTATATGTGTTTGTGTTGATTATAGGGATATTAACAAAGCCTGTCCGAAAGACAACTTTCCAACTCCTTTCGTCGATCAGATTGTCGATGACTGTGCCGACAGTGAAATCTTTTCTCTCGTGGATGGATTTTTCGGCTATAATCAAATTAACATCGCTCCTGAGGACCAATTTGTCCTTAGGGTACTTTCGCCTATAGAAAAATTCCCTTTGGTCTTAAGAACGTGGGCGTGACGTTTCAACGTGCTATGTCTTATGCGTTTCACGATATAAAGCATATCGTTCAACCTTATTTGGACGATTTGCCAACTCATTCTTTACGTCGAGTCGATCACCTTAATCATCTCCGAGAAATTTTCGTTCGTTGTCGGTTCTATTGCATTCGTCTAAATCCTCATAAATGCATCTTTTGCGTAGAGTCTGGCCATCTTCTAGGTTTCATTGTTTCACGTCAAGGGATCCAGGTAGATCCTATTAAGGTTGAGGTGATTCTTAATCTCCCTCCTCCTTCTTCACTGCGCCAGTTACAAAGTTTGCAGGGGAAAGCAAACTTTCTTCGTCGTTTCATCCCTAATTATGCCGAGATTACTTGTGGTTTTACACGTCTTCTAAAGAAAGGTTCAGAGTTTGTCTGGGATAAAGTTGCCAACGACGCTTTTGAAGCTTTGAAGTTAGCCCTCACGAAAGCTTCACTTTTTTTCCTCCTGATTATAGTCGGGATTACTTTCTTTATCTAGTTGCTTCTGAGTATACTATCAGCATGGTTTTCGTTCAAGAGGATGATGCACATGATGAACATGTTATTTATTACTTGAGTCAAATTCTTACTTCAACTGAAATCAAGTACCAACATGTTCAAAAACTGGCTTTGGCTGCTGTTCAAGCGGTTCAACGTTTTCGTCATTATATTCTCTCCAGGAAAACTACAGTGATTTCACATTGCAACCCCATGCAACATATTTTGACACGTCAATTGCTGGGGGGCAAGTACTCCAAGTAGATTGTCATTCTCCAGGAGTTCGACTTGGAATTCGATCGCGCCACGTCGAAGAAATCCTTAGTTTTTGCTGAGTTAATCTGTGATTTTCCCCACTTTGCCACGGAAAATGTAGCAATCGATTCATTACCTGATGAATCGCTTTTCTTTATCAACACTGATGATATTTGGTATGGAGATATCATTATATATCTCCAAACCTAGACTTTCCGGCCTGCTTTGTCTAGTACTGAACGACGTCGTGTACGTTATCAAGCTCATCAGTACATTATCCTTGGAGATACTCTTTACCGTCGAGGAATTGACTCTGTGTTTCGACGTTGTTTGACTTTTGACAAAGCCGAGAAAGCCTTGAATGATTGCCATTCTGGAGTATGGGGTGGTCATATGTCTGGGTATGCTACTGCCCAGAATATCTTACGTGCAGAATATTTTTGGCCTTCTTTGTTCAATGACTGCATTACTACTGTTCAAAAGTGCCATGCCTGCTAGACCTACAATCAAAAAATTCGGTCGCATCCTGCTCCTCTTCATCCTGTAGTCTCAGTTGGTACTTTTGCAAAATGGGGCATTGATTTCATGACATGTCACCCTCACTCGGCCAAGGGGCATGGTTACATTATTGTAGCTGTTGATTATTTTACAAAGTGGGCCGAGGTGATGCCAACATTCGATAATACTGGAAAGACTGCAGCGTTATTTCTTTTCAATCATGTCATAACTCGTTTTGGTGTTCCTCAGGCTATCGTTACCGATCACGGTAGTCATTTCAGGAATTTTATGATGTCTGAACTTACGTAGAAGTTGGGTCTTCGTCATGATAGCTCAACACCCTATTATCCGCAAGCCAATGGCCAAGTCGAAGCAATCAATAAGGTTCTTATAACTATGATTCGACGGATGATAGGAATTCATAAAACCAGTTGGCACACGATGTTGTTTTCGGCATTGTGGGCATATCGGACATCTGTTAAATCCGCTACGGGGTTTACGCCCTTTCGATTAGTCTATGGCATGGAAGCCATTCTGCCAATAGAATGTGAGATACCTTCTCTGAAGCTAGCTGTAGAACTCTTACCCAATACTTCTGCTGAAGAGGAACGTCTGTTGTATCTGATGCATTTAGATGAGACCCGACGTGATGCCACTCTAGTAATAGAAGCCCAAAAGAAACGCGTCAAGGAACAGTATGACACATGTTAAGCCTCGTGTTTTCTCTGAAGGTGATCTTTTTTTTTCTGTATGAACAAGACAAAGATGTCTTAGGAGCTGGGAAGTTCGAACCAATGTGGCGTGGTCCTTATATTGCTCGCAGAGTGTTGGAAAAAAGAGCGTATTAGCTGGTTGATTATGATGGTATACCTTTGAGTAAACCCAGGAATGGGTTGTACTTGAAGAAGTACTATGCATAAGTTATTTGTGCAAAAGTACTTGTATTTTTATGTATCATACTTTGTGTGTGTTACTTTAGTTTTCTTTTGACGTTATCTGGTCTCTACCCTTACGTGACGTTGTGTTTGATTGCCAGATATCGGAGTTTTCGCTACCTTATATTGGCTTCGCTAATGGTGCTAGCCGTAGTGCTCGAAACCTAGCTTCCGCTGGATGGGCAATCTATGCCCCAACAAACGAGTTTATATCTTTACGAGGTGTATGTCTTGGCCGAGCAACCAACAACATCGCAGAGTAAAGCGTCGTTATTGAATTATTGGTTGATGTTATCTCTCTCGGAATTCGTCATTTGGTTGTGCGACTTGACTCGCAGCTTGTAGTGCTACAGCTAAGTAATGTCTACTCTATTCGAAGTCCTACTTTATTACGAGTGTATTTGCGAATTCGCCTCTTGGAATGATATTTTGATCACATTGAATATCAACATATTCCTAGACATGTTAATATATTAACAGATGCATTAGCTAATTATGTATTGGACAGACATTTGAACCATTTATAAATCAAACACATTAAAATGCACACAATGTAAAGTAACCGGTAAAATCCATCTGTATATATAACGCTCAAAAGAGTTTGTTTTTGTTTTTACAAAAAAAGTTTGTCCGAAGACCAAAATATCAAAAATTGAAGCTTATAGCTTCTACAATGTGACGTCACGGATGACGTTCACGGTAACACACAACTGTTCTAGCAACTCTACGGAGCAGTCGACCCATAGTTGCTGATACCCCTACAGTATGACGTTGATCGCGTCATGGAATATCTTCTAAAGTCATATCTGGAATATCGGCTGTTAGGCCCTCTAAATTGCACATAATGTAAAGTAACCGGTAGAAGCCATCTGTATATATAATGCTCAAAAGAGTTTTTTTTTTTTTACAAAAAAAGTTTGTTCGAAGACCAAAATATCAAAAATTGAAGTTTATAGCTTCTACAATGTGACGTCACGGATGACGTTCACGGTAACACACAACTGCTCTAGCAACTTTACGGAGCAGTCGACCCATAACTGATGATACCCCTACAGTATGACGCTAATCGCGTCGTGGAATCTCTTCCAGAGTCATATCTGGAATATCGGCTGTCAGGCCCTCTAAATTCTGCTCCACCACTAGATAATCTTCGGCATACTATGGTACTGCTGCTGTTGCCTCTCCTCGTCATTGGATAGGAGAAGAGCCAGCAGGTCTATATGCTCCAACATCTGTGTTATTGACAAACGTTTTGTGTTAGTCTTTGGATAAATATATAAAACAAAAATATTTGAATAGAATACAAAAATTCAAAAACAGTTAAATACTCGGGGCTGTGTACACTCGATGACGTACTGGAAATAGCTTTTCAATTCCATATGGGGAGCGGCACTTCCTACCATCCGAGAAATCATGAATAGGATAGTGCGGAGAGTCAAGTCAGTTACTCCCCAGATTGCCACTTTCCCTTTCTTTCTTTCGGCCTCGGGTACACAATATTGGTTGCAGTATTCACTCATTTTCAAACCACCACCTCTACTGCTGGTCAGACTAACATGGGACCCACGCCTGGATAATCCAGTCAAGAAATATATGTCCTCGATGTCAATAGCTAATGTATGAGCTCCTACAATGAAAACTTACTAGTCTGGATCCCACATTCAGACTAGATACTCCAACAATCGGACTTGGGCTCTCATGCCCGGGATACAGAAGTATTTTAAGAGACCACAATCTCTTAATGCAGCTATGGTGGGAGGATGATTCTCGGCATTTGCGTTATCCTCCTCATGTTCTCGTTCTCGCCACTCAAGCACCATGTTTGTGGCTATTTACCTGCATAAGAAACATACAAACATGATTAATGATCTTATTCATGAAATGAATCTTTTCCATTGGCTAAACGTTTCAAAATTTTTTGAGTTCTACGCTGCTCGCAGGTGCCATATTATGCACAGTGTGAACTTCTCGCAGGCGGCTTAAGGCCCACCTGCGAGAATGAGTCATTCTCGCAGGTCCCGTATGGGCCACCTGCAAGAATGCCTCCATGCATATATGGTTTAAAAAACTAACTTAAAACAAAACTTTTAACCAATGAAATCGAAATTTTAAACCATGAAAAGATCAGGAATGATGAACTTACCAAGATCCTGCTGACGGCTCGTCAAATGATCACTCGTAGCTCCCGGAAATCGACACCGAATGCAGAGGGTAAAATGAGGGTTTTTGGAACTCAATGGTAAAAATGTGAAATGATATGGTAAATTTAGTTATTTACTCATTTTAATTACTTTTT
>ML785819.1:228522-272424 GCA_009831015.1 Picea engelmannii
TTCTCTTTTAAAGTGTTTTTCCAAACTCTATAATCTTGAAAAACCTTCGAGTTTACTATCTCTGGACTCGTTAAACAAACATTGACAGACCCGTGATGGGACCGAACCACTCCTTCCTAGGGTTCGTTAAAAATACTCCGAGGAACTCATCCGAAGGATGAGCTTATATCAACAAGCATATGTGATCCTCTTCAAGCTTGCGTAAAAATAAAGAGGTATTTGCCAGAAATGGTGGGGGAAAATTTGGGAAAGAGATATGTTTTATCTTTGTATTGATTGACAGTAAGTGTCGCTCTTGAACATGACACCCCCTATTCATCATTTGAAGCCGGTTTGGGAAATCCATTTGTCTCTCTTTCGATTGATTAGAAGGTCATTCCATGTGCCGTCTTTGAGTCAATGCAGCCAAATCATTGGTCGTGTCATTCATATGTTCAAGAGAAGTCCATCCGAAACCTATATTGAGTCGGCCATTTGTAGTTATCCATTTTCTCCGTGTCGGCCTTCCCTGTGTCCGGTCCAATTTACAAAGTGCTTTGTTTCACCTTCAAACTCTGTTACTCATTTCATGTCATTGATGGGGGATACATCAAGGCCCTCCTGTGACGATTTTTGTTCCGTCGACTTCAGCACATTATCCGGAATCAAGACTTAGAAATTATTTAGTACCTTGGAGCTTGCATGCCTCAATGGCAAGTTTCCTCGCTTTCAACAGTGGGTTTACATCATTGACTCCTGATCGAAATATTCCGTCAGGTGTTCGACATCAGATCATTTATTCACAGTCAATGGATTGTACTATAGTACCTTGGAAGTCATTGACATCAATGGTGATTTCCCTCGCACTTGTTAACAGTTTCATCAATGACCGGTAATCAAGTGGTTTCTACCATGTTCGACTTCAACACATGTAATCACATGGTTAGATTCATACTTTGGGCGATGAGATTGAAGACCCTGTATATTATCTTTGTGATCCAGATTGCGATGGAGTATGTATAATTTTCTCACATAGATCCACAGTGTATTCAGGTGGCTATGCTATATTGTGACGGCATGGATCCACAGTGTATGATTGGTGGCCATGACCTATGTCTATAATGTCATCAGTTTGTGATCTGAGTATGGGAATGCCTACCTCAGAATTGATATATATGATATTCTGCAGATGCTTGGATGTTTGCAGGTTTCCAATTAGATGTGCTCTTGGTTCTTGACACACACATGCAGCTTACAAAGTCTATCGACTGTCACTGACTCCAATCTCAGACTTTGGGGGGCATTCTGTTATCCATAATTTTGGTCGTCATGATGATATAATGATGATGGAGAAATCAGGCTCTTCACTAGAACACTTTCCTGAGAAAAGTTACCTTTGTCTCTTTCCAGAAATCATGTTTTTAAGGGAGGTTTGCAAGCTACCTATATATTTGCCTGCGAGAATGCATGATTCTCGCAGGCTACATTAAGCTAGGGTGCGAGAAGTTCGCACTGTACCTAACTTCTAGGGTGCGAACCACTTCTAAATGAAGGAAAAAGATAAAATCTTGAACCTTCTAGAAGGGAATCTTCTAGAAGGATGAGTTGGCATTCGAATGGTTATCTAAGTACTGGCTTTCCTGATATCTTGGGATCATTTCCTATCCAAGTAACTAATCTATTCTCTCCTATATATTGAGGAGAATGCTCATGGAAAAGGTTAGAAGCAAACTAGCAAGAGATTGATTGGAGAATTAGTGGAAGATTGTACGAAGGACTGATGCTACAACAGCCAGAGACACCAGCAAGGTTATCAAAAGTGGTTGATTTTCTTCATGCATGAGTAAGTGTGTGTGTCAGAGCTAGGAGCCATCGAAAGGAGGCTTACAACATCAAGGCTCAGGTTGTAATTCTTGCTTTCTATCAATTTAATACAGTAATATGTCCCTTTCTTATAAAGCTAATGTCACTTTATTGTATAACTCCTTGATCATATACATAGATTAATTGTTGAATATATTGAATTGTCTTCACTTCGATTGGTTTGTTTTGTCGTGGTCTGGACGATACAAGAGCATTGGAGCGAAGCTTGGAACAACAAAGACCCAAGGAAGCAATCATAAGGTATGTACATGATTCTTGTCTCCTAGTTCATTCAACGATTAAGATCTAGGGAAGTGTATTATTTTGTCCTGTTTTGTTCTAGATCCAGGTGGATCTAGGGAGATCGGTTTGTGTCCGCACTTACGGATTAATCCTGAAACAAAAGGGTAATACATCACCATCTTCAACTAGTATCTTATCCAAAGGTTAATAGAATCTCATCTTCAACTAAACGCTTGTTTAAATACAAAGGGTAATAGATCATTAACAAGGGTCAATGATCTATTAACTCAAATTATTGTGTAAATGAGGCTTTGCCATGAAATATTGATGCCATTTATCAGTTTCACTATCAATGCAAAGAGATTGTTACATATTTTAGTGAATCTATTCTGGAGGTTGAGGGAATGAATTTAGTGAATACACTGTTGAGATTACTAAGACAACTAAGAGCGGGGGTGAATCACTTGTTACTGTGCTTAAACAATTTTAAGTCTATTAAAACATTTTTAATCTTCTCCAAGTAACCATAAATATTATACAACATATGGACAACATAAATGATGAACATCAGTGAAACATAAGATATACACAGAGATAGATTTTCACGAGGAAACCCATAAAGGGAGAAAACCTCTTCTTCTTCGAAATGATAGGCAGTCCTTTAAGTTCTGTACATCATCTATAATTGAGCACCAACTCAATGTGATGCTACTACCTCTGTTTTACAAGCTCCAACTTGTTTGAGAGCACCAACTCTCTGATTTCTCTAGCACCCACTAGAAGGAAGCTTCAACATCCTAAATGTTCCATCACCAACTAAATTTATACAACAACCAACTTGTTTGAGAGCACCAAATATATGATTTCTCCAGCACCCATTAGAAGGAATCTTCAACTCCCTAAATGTTCCAGCACCAAATGGATTTATACAAGCACCAAATTGCATACAGAAAAACTCTATGTTTTCCCAAGCACCACCTTGCCACCATGTTTTCTAGCCACAACTAGATGGAAGCTACAACTCCTAATATTCAAGAATCAACTTGAATATCAAAGGACCACAGTCCTCCCTAGAACCACCCTACCTCCATGATTATAAGTAAATGATAGAATAACAAAAAATGCAGGTGTTTCAATTCTTACCACTTCTCTTCTGTCCTGCAATTCTTCTATGCTTCTATCTATTCTACAATTCTGCTATACTTCAAATTATTCTGCAATTCTGCTCTTGCTTCTATCTGTTCAACATATGTTACTCATCTCTGAGTTTTATCCCACACTATGCATTCTTTTAGTATCACACTACGCATATTGTAATTTTCCCTGTCTTACAGTTCAACTCATTTTTCGTTTTTTCTAACGTTGCATAGTCGCTTCATATCTATTTATCCACACTAACATCTTTCTCGGTTACACCTCGAATCTCCAAGAAAACGAATCAGCAACTGAATCGCTAATCGTTCATCATGATTCAGTTTAGGTAACTGAATTGCAACTAAACAATTAATCATCAAAATAAGCAGTGGCCCTTCAATCATATTTTTAATTCACCTGCACCATTGGATTACAAGTGCTGGGTCTTGCACTTATCCCATATCCCCATTAGTTGTGACCACGGGCCTAATCAAAATGCATTTTGCATTTTGCGTTTCGGAAATCCTATGTCAAAGGGTCTCGACACTCCAAGTTGCGATCCCTGAAATGGAGCCTAGCTTCGTGCTAGCTCCTCCCTCTCATATAACCATCGACAGTGACCACAACCTACACCAAGAGGCATTTCATATTTCAAAATTCTTGCGAAGAGGTTTCTCAACACTTTTAAGTCGCGATCTCCGAAACTACTTCAGGATAGATTGGTATGAAATGGGTCAAACCCACTTATCCTAAGTTTGAGCACAAATTGTGCATTCCTCTAAGCAACAGACTGACTCAGGCGGCCAGGATTTGCGCGTCTAGATCTGCAATTGAGGTTTGATTCTGGACCCCCCTTGCCATTTTGCCTTTAATAAAGCGGGGGGGGGGGTCCGGAATGGGCGGCTTCGCGTGGGTCCCCCTAAAGCCACTTACCATTTTCACCTCTTGCCGATGTGTGTCTCCTCTACCTCTCTCTCTCCTCACCTTGTCACATCTCCCACTCGATGGCTGCTAAGGCTCTCAAAGCAGATCAACAGTTCACGATCTCCCTTTGATCAACAACTCAGATTAATTCACGTTTTCTCATTTCGCGATTTCAAAGGATAACTCACCTCATTTCTTTTACTTTCCAATCAGCAAAATGAAAATCGCTCACCACGTGTCCTCCTTGAAGATGGACGGTCCTCTTGATTTCGGGGTTTTGTAGGCCTGCTTCATCTTGCACGTAAAGATCGTGATCCTTTTTATAGATCCAACAACGGTCGGTCTTTGGGCCCTGATCTGATGCCTTAGATCTGTTCTCGTCTACTGCGTTCTCCTCCTATCTAAATTCAGATCGGACGGTCATCGGGAATTCTGAATGTGATCCAACGATCGTTGTTGCTCTTCACTATTGATCCTGCCATTGCCATGCTATTATCGATTTGCTGCTGATCATTCTCATATTCACGATCAATGAAAAACACACACACCTTACTTTCTATTAATAAGTATGCCAACAATCTCCCCCTTTGGCATTAATGACAACCTTGAACCTGAAGAGAACCTGAAGAGAGCTGTATTCTACACTCTCTGCCTAGATTGCTACTCTGCCTATTGAACATGTAACCATTACCACACTTTTCTCCCCCTTTGACATCAATGTCAAAGAAGAAACACGTTCCCCTTGAGCCGTTGGAGTACATACTCCCCCTGTCAACTATGAGAAACTTAGAAATACAACATATATTCAATAAGTACTCTCGTTGACCAGGTGAACAGATTAGATCAAAGAAGTTCTAACCCCCAACTTCTGACAAAGATATCCAAAAGGGGTCGCTGCTAACGGTTTACTAAAGATATCAACTATTTGTTCCGTGGAAGGAATATAATGCAGCTGAATAACTTTGTTTGTAATTTGTTCTCTGAGAAAATGATATTTTATTGGGATATGCTTAGTTTTGGAATGAAGAATAGGATTCTTGGAGACACTAGTGGCACTGGTGTTATCACAGTGAATTGCAATTGGATCAGTATAATTTACCTTCAAATCTGCAAGAGTTTGGATCATCCATAAAATTTGTGTGCAGCAAGTAGCAACAACAATGTACTCTGCCTCTATAGTTGTTAAGGAAATAGATCCCTGCTTCTTACTGATCCATGCTACCAACGATTCACCCAGGAAGAATGCACCTCCATTGGTGCTCTTTCTCTCATCCACACAATTTTCCCAATCAACATCTAAAAAAGTTGTTAACTGAATATTTTGATTTCTAGGATACCACAGACCATAGGTCATTTTTCCCTTCAAGTATTTGAATATCCTTTTTACAGCTACTAAATGACTCTGTTTAGGAGCAGACTGATAATGACCTACCATTCCAACAACTTGCATTATATCAGAATGGGATGTTGTGATGTACAAAAGACTACCTATCATTGATCGATATGTTCTTTGATCAATATCAGGTGAAATATCATCTTTACTGATCTTGCAACCGACCACCATAGGTGTACTAACAGGAGAAGAATATTCCATCTGAAATTTCTTCAACATCTCTTTCAAATATTTTTCTTGAGAGATAAATATTCCTGTAGAACTCTGTTTTACTTGTAAGCCAAGAAAATATGACAATTCTCCTATCATGGATATCTCAAAATCTGTTTGCATAGAGTTAGAAAACTAATGAATAGAAGAATCATTATGACGACAAAAAATAATGTCATCTACATAAATCAAAACAACTAATAAATCATCACCTTCATATTTTATGTAGATATTGCTATCAACAATACCTTTCTTGAATCCTTTGTCTTGTAAAAATTTGTCCAGTCTATAATACCAAGCTCGTGGTATTTGTTTCAATCCATATAAAGACTTCTTCAGCTTGCAAACATAATCAGGGTTATTAATATGGTTACATTCAGGTTTCTCCATATATACTTCTTCCTCTAGATCTCCATTAATAAATGTTGATTTAACATCCATCTGATACATTAGCTTTCCAGAATTAGTTTTCTTTAAAAGAAGGCCTCCTGGGCAGAAGAGAATGCAATTTATGAAATTATAGGTTTCCTGGACCGCGAAGCCGTCATCCCATACTTACCCAGTTTTTGCATCATGGGTTGACGGGGTGGGCGGCTGAAAATTGACAATCGGACAACAGGGAGAGTTTCGCGATCATTCCGACCGACTGCAGTTGTGTTCCATACTTGGTCAGGGTTACATTAGCATTTCCGAATTAGTTTTGTTTAACAGTAGGGTTGTTGAACAGAAAATATTGAAATTTATCAAATTATAGGTTTCCTGGACAACATAGATTGAACATAGGAAATATGTAATTTTATAAAGTAGATATATACAGCCTGTACGGAGCCGTCATCCCATACTTAATCATTTTTTTCATTGCGGGTTGTCAGGGTAGGCGGCTAAAAATTGACAATCGAAGAGTTCGGCGATATACAAATTGACAATCGGACTTGCGGACTATTTGAATTTGAAGGCTGTCATGTCCAAAAAAGTTAGCATTGTCGAAATAGTTTAATTTACATGCGTTTTACATACCCTGGTGGACAAAAAACAAAAAACAAAAATAGTAAGCATTTTTTGGATCGCGGGTTCTTGGGGTGGTGGACTCTAGGTTTGGTCCCTATTGTTCTGTGTCCTGCAAATAGCATGGACAGTTCCACGATATGCAAATTGACAATCGGGCTTGCAGACTATTTGAATTTCAAGGGCTCGTGAAAAATAACTATCATTCTCGAATTACTTTTATTTGCATACGTTTTACATACGCTCGTCAATAAAAACAGAACAATAGTAGTAGCATCTATTACATAGGGCTCCATCCCCACTACCTTCAGTGCTTCCCAATACACATTAAATATGCTTTCAAAAGTTAGAACCGAGCAGACATGTTTGAAAATATGGGCTTTAATAACTGGAAAGCTTGAGGATATCTCCCCTTAAAATGAATAGACATGCAAATATTATGGGATCTAGTAATTTCTTTTTCCTACATTTTGAATTTGTGATTCTTTATTTTTTTTTTTTGCTTGTGCAGTTTTAGTTTTCTTCAAAGCTTCAGCATAGTTCATGACCGTGTCGGTAGCAGAGGCCTTGATGTCATGTCCCTCTTTAATATTGTGCATTTCGAAATGATGGGCTTTAATAACTGGAGGACATCTCCCATTAAAATGAATAGACAATCGAATATTATGGAATCTGGTAATTTATTTTTGCCTGCATTTTGAATTTGCGAAATACCTTTTATTTTATTTTTTTCTTGTGCAGTTTTAGTTTTCTTAAAAGCTTCAGCATAGTTCATGAACGTGTCACCCACAGAGGCCTTGACGTCATGTCTCTCTTTAATATTGTGCATATCTTAGATGTCAGATTTCAGAATCTGCTCGGATATGGGAATTTTAATATGTGTTGGTAGTCATTATTGAGCATACATATTCAAAAAGATTGGAATTAATAAGTGAAAATATCAAGAACATCTATCATTAAAATGAATCAACACAAAATCTACGGAAGACCATCCAGCCTTACTTTTAAATACTTATTGCCATTTATCTCTATGATCAAAGAGTTGCACTTTAGGGTGCCTTTGTTCTAATGTTCCTGGTCATGCACATGTAAGACAACTTAGAGATGCGATTGAGGAGCAGATGAAAGAATAGAGACTGGTTTTATGTGACATGTGCTTTAAGTAAAAAAAAAACTCTGTTATACAAAGAGAAACTTAGAGAGGACGAAAAAAATAGAACAAGTATGTTTTGGTTGGTGTTCTCCCTGTGTTCGATGCTTTGGTTGGTTGAAAAGGCTGCCTGGAGATTTGTTGGTTGAACTTATTTGTTTTACTGCTGGGAATTGTAATGGATTTTGAAGTCGCGTGCAAAATACTTCTTCATTTAAGTATATAGCTTCTTCCAACAACATAGATTTGGCAACTGTATCGAGTTGTACATATTGCACAAGTATTTGTCTACCTCAGAGGTGAGTAGAAGAACCTGAATGGGTGGATAAAATGACATATTATCACTACAAAAGTTTATATTTGATAGTATGATGACCTGCATGTGGGTTTGGTAGCTGACTTGACAGAAAACTATGTTCTTTGTGAAAGTTTGTTCGGTTTTCTCTGGATGTAGTTGCAGACTCTACATATTTGGCGTTGCCTCTGAACATTCCAGACCTTTCTATGGGTTGCCATACCTCCACGACTATGAAAAAAGATATATTCTGATGCCATCTGCAACATTTGATACACTTGCCAAACCTGTGCTGGTGCATTCTGCAGCATTTGATGCACTTGCCACACCTCTACTGCCTGAAGAAGTTATATACCTCAATAGAGTTTCTTTTTTCATATGGGTTGGATGTTCCTTCCAATTTACTGTAATAAAGAAAAGAACTTCAACATACAAATCCTCAGGCAGGCTTCTCAACCAAACAGGCAATCGAATATAGGGAGAATACCAGTGACTAGATACTTGAATTATTTTTCGTTGCCTTTCTAAGTTGTCTTGGATGTCAAGGGTCAGGAACATTGCAAGGAAAACACCTTAAGTCGATCTGTGCTTTGTTTACATTTTACATGTAAGAATAATTTTTCATAGGCCATACTTATGTGGCGGCGACCTTGTATTTAAAGAAAGAAATTGGAGGACCCATCATGCTCCCATTCTTCGGGTTCCATCAATAGAATTAATAATGAGTAACGACAAGGTGAATGAACTGTTGGCGCAATGTCCCTGTGAAGTATGTTGGGTATATTGCATCTTCTTCTATTTGATAATATCTGTGCATATATACTAATATCAGTACTATTGGAATAAATACAAAAAAAATTCCTCTTCGACAAATCTTAGGCAATTATGTTTGGGTTTGTGATATTAAACAACTATGTCCACTGTTCCATCATATACATCTTCTAGCCTAATAACTTCCGTAATTTGCAATTTATGCTTTAATTACTTAAAGTGACACCAAATTTTGATTGCATTTAATTTAATTTAGATATTGATGTTTGTGGAGAGCCAACGTTTATTGATCTCATTGCAACGAATACAAGATGAATAGATGATAAGGAGTTTATCTCGTTGAGATCACAATGCAAATTCATGTTTCTTGTTGTGCTATGTACATGTTGCAGTCAAAATTTTTGTGGTTTCAACGAAATTTGTGAGCCGAAAAACATCTTGCACATTGGGAGATCATTTGCATTTGAAACAACCAATCCATTAATATATATTACTATGAATACTATTAAGATAAATATGAAACCTTTCTTCCTTGATAGATTCTGGTATGAAAAATATTGAAATAGATATCATAACTTTGTCTTGGACAATACTTGGCCAGTTATCTGGGCACCAGGCCCCAGGTTTGCAGTACCCAGCACCTATGTCCCCTGTTTCATCATATACATGTTGGAGAGAAAGAAATTCAATGGTTTGTTCATTTCCATACTTAGCCAATTTTATGCCCGTCGTTGCGGGGCCGACGCTTGCGAACCAAGCTACTTATCGTTCCGCAATATACATCTTGCACTGAAAAGATCCGTGATCTACAATTTCACCACAGGTTCCTTGTACACATTAACTTCGTTCAAAGTATCTATTGTTGCTTTCCATCCCTAACAACTTCACATCCTAATATACATCAACAATGCTGTTACTAGTGATAGGTGGACACAGTGGTATGAAAGATGCCTCCGTGATCTGCAACTCATGCTTTAACATCTTCATCTATATCCTCGCACGACGGATTCGACCGAGTGGTGTTCCTTTCCATACTTAGCCAATTTTATGCCCATCGGTGCAGGGCCGACGCTTGTAAACCCAGATGTTCTTCTGCGAGATACTTAGCTCTTTTCCCCTTCTCTTCTTCCCATATATTATCTACAATTACACTGCCAAGACCTACGTCCTTTTTCCCTTATTTTATTCCCGTGTATTATGGGACTATAAAATATGGACATGATATTCTATAGAGCACGCACAAATTCCGCATTCCATACCTAGCGACATTTTGGATTGTGGGTTCTCGTGTGGGAAGGCGAGCTCAAAAATGGGCCTCCATTGTTCTGTAGCCTACAAATAGCACCCAGAGTTTCGCGATATAAAAATTGACAAGATAATCTGTAGACTGGCAGAGTCAACATTGAACTTCTATTGTTTTGTGTCCTCCAAACAACACTGCCAGTTCTGCGATATAGAAATTGACACACGGAATGCATAAATGGCGGAGTGGAGATTGCCATTGTTTACGGATGCTAATCCCTGTGAAGTATCTAAAAATATCTAAAAATTTATTTAGAATACTAAATTAGCACTTATTAGTGACAACTAGACACAGAGGTACGAAACAGTTGGGATTGCACTCTCTACAATATACAAATTGACTACCGGACATCGTCCGCTCTTCTGTGTTACAGATTATGCATTCAAATGTTCGGAGCAATACAATTAGAAGGTTCGGGCCTCACCTCTTCTATGGATACCTTCTCAACCTGTTTTGGATCCTGGGTTCACAAAATATGCAGCTCCAGCGTTGGAGAGTTGACATATCTTTATTTCCATCTATATAATCAAACGACGAATCCGACCGACCACTATTGCTTTCAATACTTGGCCAATTTTATGTCCACGGTTGCTGCGTTGGGACCAATTTTAGTTCCACCTATATCCTTGCATGGCGAATTGAACCGGCAGTTGTTCCTTTTCATACCTAGTGACATTTTTTATCACAAGTTCTCGGGCGGGCGGGCTCAAAATTGGCCCTCCATTATTGCGTGTGTTACAAATAGCACCCAAAATTCCGCGATATACCAATTGACAAGTGGAGTTGCAAACTAGCTGACTCAACATTGCACTTATATTGTTTTGTGTCCTCCAAATAGTCATTCAAGTTTCGCGATATACAAATTCACACACGGAATGCAAGGCTGGCGTGGTGGAGATTGACATTGTTTACAGATACTAATCTTTATCAAGTATTTAATAGAATCTAAAAAATTATTTTCAATACTAAATTAGCTCTTAGTAGTGACAACTGGACACAGGTGCGAAACAGGTGGCATCGCACCCTGCACAATATACAAATTGACTACTGGGTTCCAACATCGTCTGCTCTTTTGTGTTACAAATTATGAATTCAAATGTTCGGAACAATAGAAGTTGAATGTTCTGTACACACGTTCTCACCCTGTTTTGGATCATCCTGTTGTTGAGTTCACTAGATGTGAAACGCTGCCTCAGTTGGCATCTGGTCCTCCGCAATATACAAATTGACTACCGAGTTCACATCTTGTATTCAAAATTTCTGTGAGCTACAATTCTGCCACCGACTCCTTTATCCTTTTTCCCTTTTCTTCTTCCCTTGTATTATGGATCTCATTATCTCCATGTATATAATCACACCAGGAATCCGACTGACCGCTATTGCTTTCCATACTTAGGCAATTTTACGTCCACGGTTGTTGGGTTGGCAATCTACAATTCTATCGCATGCTCCTCGAACTCGCAAGATTAACTATACCACGATTGACAAATTTCCTTCCTAATATACATTTTCTATGCTCTTACTAATGACTCTTACAAGTGACAGCTGCACATAGCAATACGAAACAACTCGCATCCAGCCATTCGAAACATAGAAATTGACTACTGGGTTCCAACATCGTCCCCTCTTCCGTGTTACAGATTGTGCATTCAAATGTTCTGAATCATACATTTTGACCATCCGGACCTCTGACCCTATTTTGGATCCTCCTGTTGACAGGTTCACGAAATCTCAAATTCTTAGTTAGTGTTTCGGGTTAGCGCATTCGAACTCTGCTGCTTTTTGTTCCGTGATATACATATTGCACTCAAAATTTCCGTTATTTACATTTCCACCGCGGAGTCGTTGGTCCTTTTCCCCTTTTCTTCTTCACTTGTATTATCGCTTTATGGTTATATACATAGTTGTCTTTCTATAAACATGGGTTCCAATGTTGGTGGGTTGAGATATCTTTATCTCCATCTATATAATCACACAACGACTCCGACCGACTGCTATTTCTCTCCATACTTAGCCAATTTTATCTCTACGGTTGGTGGGTTACGCATAGTGCACTAAAAAAATTTCGATACATACAATTTGACCCTGGTGCCCTCACCTTCAATAATTGTACCTTGCAACCTTGTTTTGTAGCGGTTTTTTTCCCTTGCCCGCGACCTCCGTACTTTCTTGCTATGCAATTAGAAACCTTTGATGCTAACAGGTAACCATGCAGGAACCGTCAACATTGTCATTAATGGGCAAAAAGCTCGAGGAGATATCCCATTATTACGCATTAAACCAAGATGTGCGGAGAATTATTTTGTCCCTTTCGATTGTTCATCTCCAACACGCGTCGTCATATTCGGCTGCTCAAGAAATCTACAATGCTTAATCGCTCATTGCAATATCCACCATGTTCTCATTTCTATGTATGCAATTAGTAGTGTTTAATGTTAACAACGCATCATGCAACAACCGTCCAAATTGTCATTAATCAACAAAAGTCTTGAGGACATCTTCCATTCATACGCTTTCAACCAAAATTTGCGCAGGGTTATATTAGCCCTTCCAACCTTTCATTTTATTCATTGTTTGGAACAAATAAATGTCCTTGTAGACTTATGGAAGCAGGTCGACAACATTTTTGTGGAGATATAGTAAATATGTTCTTAGAAGAGGACCAGAGGTTCCAGTGGTCCAGGGCATACTTTTACTATTCATCTCGTTCCGTCCAGAACGAAGTGATTTGGACCTCTGGAATTGCTCATGAAGGCTGCGTCCCTGAGGTTTTTGATTGCAAGGAGGTGGTCTCTTGGTGTGCCAAAAAATATATTCTAGACCAAAAAGGTATTCCACTGCATGACCATTCTTTTGTTTCTTTGTCACCTCAGGTCTTCCGCGAGATGTTAAAATTTTTGAAACCAACATTAATGTTCAGAGGACAAGACTGCAAGCAATTTCTAGAAAAACATCATAATGGGTTGGACATCTTAGTCGACTTCCTCGAAGACCCAACAACATTTCCTGAAGATATAACAAGTCTCCAGGTAAGTTCCTTTAAAAATCCATTCCGGGAAATTACTTGGTTGTTTACAAGAATAACAAGACATGCATCCACAACAAGCATTTCCCATATAATTATTTATATTTTGTATTTCACAGTGAAGGAACAATACATTTTCGATTGGGGAAAGCTAATATCCATTGAACTCTATTCCCATTTGTCACGATTCAAAGAATCGAATAAATTTTATATGTCATCCTACTTGATTTTCGCAATTGTGTATTGCTGCCCATTTCCAAAACTTTCTCTTTCCAATAAAATAAATTGTGGATTCGACCCAGTAACATTCTAGCACAACGTCCTGTGGAGACACAAGGGCTCCCATTGTTTTTATGAAGTTTTTAATGGCTTTGTCTCAGTTTTCAAAGATTTACTGTTAGGCAAGGACGCTCTGAGGATGTCTGGCCACGCAAGCAAGTTTTTGAACAAGAAGGGCACACTTGAGCAAGAGAAAATCACAATCTCCTCATGGTCTTTGGCTCTAAGGAAAATCCTGCCTTCCTTCCATGCCACATCACAGACAAGATGTTTGTTCAAGAAATAGCAAGGCAATACAATCACTGGTTGCATTTTTTACATGACAAGAAAAAAAAAATAGTTCATTCCTCTGCCCTAGAAAGTCGAAGACTTCATGTGCAGAAACATCAACAAGATTGACGAATTTTCCGACCATTTCAAGAAATTGAACCTAATGTACACTGAAAGGCTAAAAGGGTTCGACCCCAATGGCATTTTTGAAGAACATTTACTAGCTGTTGGCTTTAACACCTCATTTATCGATAGACACCTGACCCAAGACAGGGACAATGTCGACAACAATCCTACTTCTGCCCATTATGACACAGAGACATTGCAAAGCGCGACTGAATTGTACAGACAACATGGTAAAGTATCTAGTGAGAAAAGTACCCAGTCCCCCGCTAACACTCACAAGAGCACGACATCACGGAGCATTGCTTGGACGGTCCATCCCAGTAAGAAAGCAACCCAGAAATCTTAGAACGAAGGAGGAGATAAGAACCCTCCTCGCATAAATATTGATAGTTCTCACAAAATTCCACTAACGAAGAAGAGAAAAAACAATGCAGTCCAGGCGGAGGAACCCGAAATTGAAAGTGGAAAACTGCATATTGAAATTGAAGTTGAGAAAATGCAAAAAATTGGGTCATCCGCGGTGGAAATATCTGAGACCAAATTTTTTGACATAGATGAATCCTTCGTAATCCAGAGCGTTATGTTTGACAGCCAATCTTAAAGTATGGTCATTGAAAAGAGAGATGTAATAAACATGAAAGACAAATCCCGAACAGAGATTGACTTTAGCGAAATGACCCCGTCCAAAATCTGCTCATTTCACCAGGTAACCGATGACGTTCTTCACGATTCCATTGGAGGAATGGAGATGGATTATGCCAATCTGAAACACTGCCTCAACGAATTTGAATAGGCTTTCATTGCAACACCAGAATTTGCCAGTCCTTTGGCAAAAACCATGCCTTCTACCACTGCAGCGAAGATGAAAGTATCCTCTACCCTCCTTGCATGCTCCAGATCCCTTGTAGAGAACAACATCAACAAAAGAATGTAGCTAGTTACTTAAGCCTGGGAAACATCGCAAAATTTAGTTTCCTTCGAAAAGAAGGCCAATGATTTGCTGGAACATTTGGAGGCGAATTTAAGAAATGAACAGCTTTTCTGTCATGAGGTGCTAGACCCTTTTTCCAACTATGTCGTGAACACATTAGAACTAAAAAGAAGACAAGAGAAACTGCCCTCCCCAAAATGCACCAAAAATTTAAAAGCATGCTGGAAAAAACAAATTGAAAACCTGCAGCTCATTGTCAAATCATGTAAACAAGTCATATCAAAAAATGAAGATTTATTCACAAGCCTACTCCAGATGGACTTATCCAGAACTACCAACGAGGTTCAAGATCCAAACTTAATTCTCAAATCCTTGTTAGACACCAAAGAAGCATTCCAAGAACAAGTTGATATTTTAAAGGGGTTGTCTTTCGAAAAGTTTTACAACATACTTGAACATCTTCTAGATGAGCACGAGTGCTGGGTACTGGACTATGCCTCACACAATGAATAAATTGAACAGAGTCTGCATAGTATTTCAATGGATCTAAGGAAATTAGAAAACGACCTTTACAACATAGAGATCCGGGATGAAATCAACACAGCCCCCATGAAAAACAACATCGAAGAATGGTTCCAACACATAATGGAAAGCCTCATCCAGGAAGGGCAACAACCAGTCAACATGACTCCACTGCCCATCGACAACAGCAACAAAAACACATCGGCTTCATAGTAAGTCTATACTGCCATCTTGTTTTGTTTATCATTCTAGTTTAAGTCTATGCTATCATCTTTTTTTCTTTATCAATCCACTTATGTCCTCTTTAAATAGAAAATTGTAATCAAAGACTTATAAGTTCCACTTTCTTCTTTTCAGGTATTCCTCTATACCGTCGCACACTTCTTTCGACATTCCTAATTCTTGTACTTATTTCTTTCTATGGTCCGTGGGAGCCCCAATCCCAGTCTATATGACAAATGCATTTAAATTTCCAGAAACATGTAACATACATTATTATTTTTTGTTAAATTTCAAAGAAAATTGATTAGACAATGTCCTTATTCTATACTAAACTTTGGGTTTTCAGGAACCTTCTTCTTTGTTCCAAAGAAAACCAATTCGGATATGCTACATTTCTTATCTCTTATTGTATGCTAATTTTTGGGTCTTCAACGATGTTGATGGTTTAAATGTTGACATAATTTCCTGATATATGTAACAACCATTATTTATTTTATAATATGTTTCTATAGTTCGCAAGCCCACTTGTCAATTTGTATATCGCGGAACTGTCGATGGTTTTTGTAGGGCACGAAACAACAGAGGCCCATTTTTGAAACCGCCGGCCCGACAACTCGCGATCCGAAGACTCGCTAAGTATGGAATGAGCACTCCATCCATGCTCTATAAAACATGTGCAAAGAAAACTAATTCGGCAATGCTATATCTTTTTTGTCCAAAAAAAGCCTTAGTTTTAAAGCAAAGTAATATAGTCTGCAACTCCGCCTCTCATTTTGTATATTGCAGAACAGTCAGTACTATTTGTAGGCCACGGAACATCAAAGGCCAAATTTTCAGCCTGCTAGCCCCAAAACCCGTGATCCATAAACTGGCTACGTATGCAATGAGGGCTACAAATTTTGTATCTATAAAAATAAATATCTACTTTATACAAATACATATTTTGTATGTATAATTTATTTACTAAATATCTACTTTATACAAATACATATTTCGTGTGTATAATTTATTTACTAAATATCTACTTTATACAAATACATATTTCGTATGTATAATTTATTTATTTCTGATGATTTTCTATGCCCTTGTTTTAAAAATAACCAATTCGGTAATGCAAATTTTTTTGTGTCCAACAACCATTCAAATATTGATAATTTTTGAATTTTTTTTAGGAAGAACTACTTCGGGAATACTATGTTCTGCATGCAAACCACCTGTATTTCAACTTTCTAGCCACGTGCCTGTAAGTTTATGCAAAACAATCTTATGAGCTGCAATTTTTAGAGAAAATGGATGTTGATATAGAGGAATGGATGATTGATATTTGGAATTGGCAGATCCCCTTGCCCATTAAATTATTTTGTTGATTGATTCCCTTTCACAAGAGATGTCTCTAATTATCTTTTAAAAGTTCTTAAGGTTCAGAGAAGAACCTTTATGTCTTCTTAAGATATGTAATGGAGTTTTACAAGACTCGAGTGAATATAACAAAACTTTTGTTGTCCATTCACAAAGAGTAGTTAGTCCTCCTTTGCTGGAAGGGAATTTGGTTGTGTTAAAATGTCTAGAGGGGGGTATATATAGTATTAAAATGAATTGCAGTACTGGAACAAATACTAGAGAGGAACTTTTGGCACTTTGGAGTCTTATGCTTTTTTCTCTACATAAACAGGTTAATTGTGATTGGAGATTCCAAAGGTAATTGTTGACTGGTTTTCATACAAAAATAATTTGGAGGGGATTTCTTTACAACCTTGGATGACCAGATTTCGACATATGAGTGAAAGCTTCTAGACTTTAAAAATTCAACACATCTACACGGAATTCAATAGGGAAGCAGATAAACTTTCAAAGCATGTTTTTCTTATGGAGGAAAGCTATTTATATTTTTCCAAAAGAATGGGAGATCAAGTGGAAAGTTTAGAAAGAATGTCTGAATTATAAACTCAGAGTTCCTAATTAAGTGATGATTAACCAATCTAATAGAACAATAAAGTTTTGATTTTTTATTTATTTTGGAAGAAATTTTTACGATAATATAATTGAGAATAGAGAAATCTGTTTTGTAAAATAACATTAAGGTTATCACTATCGAAGAAGAATAATTTTGTAAAATTTATTTTATATTTCTAATATAAGATATAATAAGGTTATCAATATATGAGAAGAAGAATTTTGTAAAATATATTTTATATGTATATTTTTAGAAAAAAACTACTCCAATGTACAAACCCTACAAATCTCTGTTGTTTGCCAATCTAAGCTACAAATCTCTATTATTTGCCCAACAGAGTATGCAGTTATATGCACATAAAAATAAAATACAATAACTGATATTGGAGATGGAAGCAGAACTGAAAAAAACCCTAAGGCAGACTCCAAGTCCTCAACTTATTTCAGTCGGCCATGAATATATGATGCCTAAGCATTAATGGCTAACTGAACGATGCCAATATTAATAAATACTCCACGGCATCATACAAAATGTCTGAAAGAAAGTGGAATAAGATAATGGTGTGCCAAATGATACAGACGCCCATATACACACGGACTCTTTGGTACGACCCACAAACAGGTTATACAGAGAATCTGCGGGAAAACGAGATATCCTGTAACACGCAAAATTTAACTTACAGATCACCTCTGTTTCGAATCCTGCTGAGGTCTATGTTGCCGGGAATCGCGGAGAAATTGCACGATTCGAACCTGCGTGTCTGGAATATCTCTGTGACGCCTTCAACACGACATTCTAAGAATGGACCCCATCCATACCTGTGACTCCTTCAACACGACATTCTAAGACAAAAACAGAGGCACGTGACTGGTAGAAACGAAGGTTCCGCCAATGCCAAACTCGGTAATACAATATATTTTGTGTGTTCCCTTATCAGAAGAATTACTCGAATTTCTTTGCAATCAGTTACTGCTGCTTCAAGTTCCCATGCGCTTTCAGCGGTAATACTTAGTATTCCTCCGATCTTTGTGATCCCAATCACACCTAAGATTATGATCTGCTCTCAATTGGCAGAAATAAAAGTTACAATCAGCAAAACAAAACTATGGAGATCGAGACAAGGCAACCAATAACATGATCCAACAAAAGGAAATACCAGCTTCGAATTCAGAAAGAGCATACCTTCTTGAACAGAACAAAAGCTCCAAACCCACAAAAGAGGGTGCACACAGCGCTGAGAAGGTAATTCACAACAGAAGAACCCAAAATAAATGGGAGTAGGTAGCTCATGGACTTCGTAACGCATTGACGGCCCGAAGATTTTGGCGGAGAGGGTGCAAACCTTTCGGTGGCTGGACCCACCTCGGTGCCCTGTCCAATGCCACTATCACGGTGTTGGTACGACCTTTGACTTGGCGTAACTTTCCCTGCAACTAGAAAAATCCAATGGTCTAAGCTATTCATTTTACGAAATGGATTTTGATAGGACGTTTCCGGTGTAGGGATTCATCTTGTAGAACGAACGGTCGGCTGTAGACCCGAAATTTGAGGGGCTACAGCCCGTCTTTTGTCCCTCAACCCGTATTTGACACATGGTTATAAAAATCAAACATCATAACTCACCGGTATTAAAATTATCTACCTGTCAATTTGACGTGTGATTGCCTTTAGTACCAGTGAAAAATTCTAATGGGTATACCGTATAACATAGGGCTAGGTAGTAGGGCCTAGGAGTCAGGACGTGGAAGCTGGGTTATAACTTATACGCACTTGCAACCTACAGGGAAGTAGATGGAAATAGCTTAATCCTTGTTGTTGCACTTGCGTGTCACCACAATATACATTAACTAATAAATTTTTTATCATGTTGAATCTCGAGGGCCGAATCCCGATGGTAGCTACTAGCCCAGCTCCAATGCATTGATCAAACTTCAGTGTTAATAGTTATGATGTTATCTGTTGCATGCTACAACATGCTCATGTCCCGCTGAGGAAAACCCATTCTCCCAAGGAAGGAAATTCACATAGGAAGAGAATTTGAACCGACATGAGGAAATAATCAACCTACTTCAGAGAGCGAGAATAAGGAAGTTGTTAATAGTTATGATCTTATTTGTTGCAGGGTGCAATCTGCTCATGTCCTGTGGTTGGTGAGGGAAACCCATTCTCCCGGGAAAGGAAATTCACATAGGAAGAGAATTTGAATCGACGGGAGGAAACAATGAACCTACTTCAGAGAGGGAGAATAAGGAAGCCGTGAAGTTCTTGATCTGGGCAGATCAGTACCCGAACTTTGTTTTCCCTCCCTCAGACCTCTTCTTCACTCAACGGGTGACGGTAAATTATTTGTTTTGGTATGTTTGCTTGGCTTTGCTAGTATTTGTAATTAAAAAAAAAAAAAAAAACTAATTTCTCATGTCTAAAAAAACACCCTTATCTTCTTCAAGCATTACTTGTTCATGGATCACCGCTTCACTTAGTCAATCAAAGAACACAAAAAAAATTATTTATATTCTTTAGGGATTGCTTGTTCATGGTTCACTATATCAATAAGTTATTTTATTCCTCAATTTGTTCATTTTTCCTTTCCCTCTCCTCTCTAGGAGAGGGAGGTTGGAAGGTATCACTGGCAGAGGGTTTCCGCCCAGGCCTAAATAGAGGTGGCTAGGGGGAAGAACTAGAAAATGTGTTTCATGGTCTCAGCATGCCCATAGTGTGGGCTTCGCTGCCCCATACCGTCAGCAGAAGCTGATCCCAGCTGGCCCAAGAACACCAAAATTATATTGAAACACACCATGCGTTTAGATAGCAGGTATCCATAGCAATATACCTGATACAAAGCTAGTGATTCAAAAAACGAATATACATTTAAAGTGTATATGGATCATGAATTCCCCAATATACATTGGAGTATATATGAATTGCTAATACCTCCCACCTTCTGCAAAAGCAGGAGAAACTAGGCTACAGTTCAATAGCCTTCACTGGAACTTTAGTTTGGTTGGCATTCATCACATTCCAGATGGATTTATATACATCTACACACGAACTACGAACATAATTAAATAAAACTGAGTGGAAATACTTATTCTGAAAACAAGAAAAAGACATTGAGCACACATTCCAGATGACGTTATCTACATAAAATGGGTGGCAGTACCTGTAATCCAGGGTTTGTAAAAAACAAAAAAAAAACAATCCCTCGTTTATAGTGGTGTAGAAATAAGCAATAATAGATTAACTGGGTGTGTGAACTACTCACTAATAACTACTAGCGAAGCATTATTAATTTAATTTAATGTTAATGGAATAGTCCGGGGGTGAAACAGAGCCTATAATCAAATGAATGTGTCGAGGAAAATCTATGCAAGTTAACTTTAACACATGGGAATGGTCTTATATTGGACACTCTACGTGTTTTTCCACTAATGAAAAAACCTTATATTACATAATATAACAATTCCATTACAATCATTTTCAGAATATTATAGAAATTCTCCACATAACTAGAGAAAAAACAAAAGTGCAAGTTAACTTCAACATATATAAAAATTACAAGTCGGACTTGTATTCGATAATTTATCAACTTGTGTTTCCCCATGCAGCCCCTCCGATGCATTAGTGACGAATCAACGATTCCCATCAAGGCCTTCAAATCCCACTCATTAGTGACGATGCAAGGGAGGACATCTCCTATTATTAATGAGGAAAGGATGGAAGGAAATATTATTTCTTTAAAGCTAAAAACACTATTGGACTATCTTTTTATTTACTTAGATTTTTGAGGCCATGGAGGAGACAATGAAATTTCACCTCATATTTGAATGGATAATCCATGGCTCATAGGGTCATAAGCCATACAACGCTATTTAGCCTCTTAAATTGACTCTCTGTCTCTTGGCTTAAATGCGTTGCAATTCTCACCTTGGCATTGTTGGTGTGAAGGGGTTCAGAAGCTGAACACACAGATAAATAACCCACAAAATAGATTGTATTGCTTGATTGATTCAAAATGTTTACATATGCCTCTATAAATAGAGGTCTTTAGAAAACTCTCGAGCGTCTAGAAGGTTCTCGGAGTGTAGGTGGATTGTCGGTGGATATGACAGTAGAGCTCTCTCGAAGTTGGTGGAAGCTTCGAGTTAGGTAGAAATTAAATTAACTTTTTTCCAACACTCCCTCTTAATTTCTACCACTAATTACATCAATATTTTCAATGCCCAATGCTTCTCTCAAATACTCAAATTGGTCTTGTGCTCATAGCCTTTGCAAGTTGTTCTTTTGATCTGCAATGTCTCCTCCTTAACAAATACATGTCTTGGTTAGGTCTTTATCTGAGTCATGTCATCATCTTCAATTCATATCTTCATATGGTTGGGCTTCCTTCAATGTGCTACTTTATTACACAACACATGCTCACTTGAGTTTCATCATTTTTGCTTCTTCTTTTGTACCTGCAAACAACTTGATCATTTATGTCCATATAAAAAGAGATCCATCTACTGAAATACATGAGTACCATCCGTTGTACTTGCCAATTCTCTAGGTATCCTTTTCACATACATGGTTCATCAATACATTAGACTCCTTTAGTCATAACTTGGTCCCAACTCACACTCTGAGATTACTTAATCTCACAGTCCTCCCCTTAATCGAAGATCTAACTTCTCCAATCACCATCAAACTTAGATACAAGTACACCTTACCACCCTCATACCTATCTAGTGGTTAATTCCACAGTTTGATGCCACATCCACTCTTTATGCCTAAGAGGGATACACTTTACATGATCACTCTAATCCATGTAGGCCTGTCTTAACAGGGCTTACTAAACACTTGGGGAATATAGCTTGCCTTGCCTATGGCTAAGCTTTACAACTTTGGACCAAAAACTCTAGGGTGTCAGGTACTACCGATCATGCACCCCTTACATCATATATGCATCATTTCATCTCAAGTACAAAAATTCCACAGTCTTTACTAAATGCCCAACAAATTACAAGCCCATTACATATGAACTCATTCAATATGCCCAATAAACCCATTGCTTATTATCACCTAACATAACAGATGCCAAATCTTATCCAACTCCAATTTGAAATCACACATGACTCATACTACCTTAAATTTTGTTTGTGTAAATACACTAACACTCCAATAAGACATTTTACTTTCTCCATCACAAGACAAAAGAAGAGCATTCCCTGTTCCTCTATTCTTCAAGCAAAAATTCCATTGTGAACATATCCTGAAATTATCACAGTCCAAAACACCACATCCCGTCCTGAGATTTGTCAAACACATCCAATTTTGATAATGTGGGCATGTAGATTTTTACCTTCAGAGAGAGCCTTCATCTTCGCGCATCCTTGCAGCATCAAAGCATATGCCTAAACTTCTCCACGGTGATGAGAAATGGTCCTTTCGCAAGCTCAGAAAACCAGACTTCGAATTTTCTTTTGCCAAATATTGTCAAATTTGTATTGAACACCCTCAAAAGCGAGCACAATTGCCTTTCTGTAGGACTAGAGCTTTTCCAGTATGGAGGGCAGGTTTGAATCCGACTCCACCACCAGGCGGTTTTCCCTTATAACAAAGAAGTTTTTGTCAAGTTGCTCCTCCAACGATATTCCCAAAATCTCTAACACAATTGACCCGTTGAGTCTCCTCTTTCAGGATGGGGCGATACTGAACAACATTACCCTTGACACGGGACTCTTTGGAGGCATTCACTTCTTCTATGCACTTGCAGAGCAGTACTCTCAACCCTACGACACTCAGGGCAGCTCAATGCTTAGCATTCAACTCTCACTAAGAACAGAAATGGGGGCGGCTCCGTTTGACGGCTACCTCCAACACAAAACCCTTGACAGCCTCCTCTGCTTGGCTTCAACTCAGCTCCCTCAACTATTCCGACAAGCACAATCTCCACTTACTCTACGACCTCTTATCTGGATCCGTAGGTCCTCTCCCATCTTACTGCTCTCGATCTGGGCTCTTAGCCACGAGCGCTCTTTTCTCACAGATCTGGGCTCTTTTCTCAGCCACAGCCGCACAACCTTCACAGCTTACACTTGCTCTGCTCTCCTTGAAGAATCCTGTGTTTTCGTTGCAGCTCTTCAGCTCTCACACTAACATGGAAGTTGCGGCTTCCTCTCCAACAACTCACATGAGCTCTCTTGCTCTCCGATTCTCACACTGCTAAGTCAATGTTCAACTCTCACAATACTCCTGGGGTTTCCTCTCAGGATCCTCGGCCCTCCCGTGAGGGAGTGAGCCTAGTCCTGCACTCTGATACCAAATTGAAGGGGTTCAGAAGCTGCGCACACAGACAAATAACCCACAAAATAGATTGTATTGCTTGATTGATTCAAAATGTTTACATATGCCTCTATAAATAGAGGTCTTTAGAAAACTCTCGAGCGTCCAGAAGGTTCTCGGAGTGTAGGTGGATTGTCGGTAAATATGACACTAGAGCTCTCTCGAAGTTGGTGGAAGCTTCGAGTTAGGTAGAAATTAAATTAACTTTTTTCCAACATGGTGTTGGACTCTTATCATGCCGAACCAGCTTAGTGTTGGACTCCGCATTCAGCATCTCTAAATGTCTTAGTGTTGGACTCCGCATTCAACATCTCTAAATGTTTTAATGATTGATCACTTTAGATATAAGTGTCATCTGTGTTTTTAGAGTCGCATCGTGTCCATCTTCCTTGGAGTTATTTCATTCATCCAGTGGATATTAGATAAACTAGGTGTGTGCACTGGTCACTAATAACTACTAGCTATTAAGAATTATTAGTTTAATTTAATGTTATTAGAATAGTCTGGGGTGAAACAGAGCCTATAATCAAATGAATGAGTAAATCTTTATCACGAGATGTGATCAATCTACATGATCAACATCATCCAAAACAAGGAGAATGCAACAACGTCGTAAAAGACGCTTCCCTTCGTCGATACTGTTAAGAAGATCACGAAGGAGCTTCCCTTGAAACGATGGTAAATCATTCTTTCTGCAAATCCTGATTACAGCCAAGCAGATCACGAAGGAGCTTGCCTTGCAAGGATGGTAAATCATTCTTTCTGACATCAGAAAGAAAACATGACCTGCCATTAAAATCTGGACGTCTCAGGTTGTATAGATATTTAGCGAGAGTTGATTTTCCTACTCCGCTCATTCCCGCAATCCCCACAATCATCGGGTCGCTGAAATCGCTTTGTTTCAGAATTTCAATGATCAGAGAATCCTTCGCCGCATGGTCGAGGTCGACTGGGTATTTGGCGACATCTAATGATCCCCCATTTAAATACCTCTTTTAATACAATGCCCACAATTTTCTCCAAAATTTCCCCATGGTCACTGGAAAAAGCAATCAGAACAGATATATTGACTCATTATGGCTAGAATTCAGAAAAGTAGACCCGAATTTTATATGGGTTAGATTCTGTAAGAAATGAGTAAAGGATGTATTCACCTTTCATTCGTTTTGAACAATATGCCAGAGAGATGCGAGGCTTGGATGAGGGCCTCCTTCCATTTTTTCATCTCTTCCATGGAGACTCTCCCTTCGCGTTGGAGATCATCAAAGGCTTTTTAATAAAATCCTCTCTCAGTAGCGTGGCTAAGGCCCGCAGGCTCAATGTCACAGAACACCGGAATAACCATCCTGCTGCTCTTATGATATGATCTTAAAATCAAATACAGTTCCTTTAAGCACCACAACGATTCAGAATATTTCCTAGAAAAAAATGGTAATATGAACAGAGGCACTCTGAATGGCGGTATGGATTGCATTTCAGATAGTATCTCCCGTGCGAATCTCATTTTTATCGAGGAAGACACGCAGACTGTGATAATTTGTGAGGCGACGGTAGATGAGGCTGGAAGGACTTGTCTTCACGTCGGATCCCCTGTGATTTATGAAAACGTGGTATGCAGCTGGCGTTAGCCCTTGCAGCTCTAGCTCTTGCTCCTCCATTATAACTATCACGTCCTACGGGAGTGCTTCACCTGAAAAAGAGATCGATGAGAGCAATGAGAAAAGATGGATAAAAATGAGCATTGAGATTGATCGATAGAAGTAAGCGTTTACCACAATTAATTGTAAAAGAGAGCATGTTAGCACGTCGATATGACAGTAACTGACGTAGCTGCGTGTTAGGCAGCTAGCGCGCGTCTATAATTAAAAAAAAAATGAATTTAGCGTCTGCCTGATGTGCTGCGTGTTAGGCAGCTACCGAACAAACACCTATACACTGCCGCACCAGGTGTTAGGCAGGTTTACAATTTTACAATTTTGAAGGAATTGCAGGTCGATGCAATGCAACTATCATTCCATAAGAGGGTAACGAAGTGCATTACAGTTTATTTACAAAAAATTATAAACAAAAAAAATATATTTAGGTCTAAATATGTATATTTATTGGAGATGGGCACAATTAATCACCTTTTAATTTAAAATTCTAATCTGATGGCTAACAATTAAAGATGCTACCATATTCTTAGTGGTCCTCCCAAATCAATGAATGTGATTTACTCTTCATAACTTCCCCTGTTTACTTTTTAACATTTACCTAATCATATTAAGAAATAACTGTACCACCATATAATTGCCACTTTTAACTAATTAACCTTTGAAATTACCACATTTGAAATTAACTTTTAGATTTCCTCAGCTCTATATGCGTTTCAGTTGTCCGTGCTGTCAGGGATGAAGCTTTGGTATCGTCTTTAGACGTTCACCAGCCACTTTGCGGCTATGCTAGTATAATTACACTGAAAGGCGTATACCTATTGGAGATGGGCACAATTAATCACCTTTTAATCTAAAATTCTAATATGATGGCTAACAATTGAAGATGTTGGATTACAATTAATCACCTTTTAATCTAAAATTCTAATCTGATGGCTAACAATTGAAGATGCTGGCATATTCTTAGTCGTCCTCCCAAATCAATGAATGTGATTCACTCTTCATGACTTCCTTGTATTTTTGAATGCATCTGGGAGGAAGCTTTTCCTTAGCTCTATGTGCCTTTCAACTGTCCGAGAGGAAGCTTTGACATCGCCTTTCAACGTTCACCAACCACTTTGGGGCTGTGCTAGTATAAATATAATGTTGTTTACTTTTTCTAAATCCATTTTTATTTAAATGATTTAAATTAAAATCAAGAAGAAACATTATATATAAAACTTATAAATATAATGTTGATTACTTTTCTCCAAATTCATTTTAATCTAAATTTATTTTAAGGATGACCAAACATTACATAAAAATTATAAATATTATTTTAATTACTTTTCTCTAAATTTATTTTAATCTAATTTTTTTTTAAATCATGAAAAACATTATATATATAAAAAATTATAAATAATGTTTATTACTTTTCTCTAAATTTATTTTAATCTAATTTTTTTTTTTGAGTAAAAAAGGTGGAACCTGCTATATTAATTTATCGAAGAAATTTTGACAAAATGTACAGTGATATAGGTCTAAGTCACCAAAAAAGCTGTCGTTTACCGGAAACCAGCATAGTTTGGGAACATATAACAGTAGCATGATAAAACAAGAAACAAAATAGCATCCGTCCTGCCCGGAGGAAACCAGGACAGATGGCTATAGTCCAAATGGACATATAACAATAGCATGATAAAACTAAGAAACAGAAAAAACATAGAAGACCTAGATACCCAGTGACCTGTCGCCCTTGCTTGTCTACCACGTGAACCCAGTCGGGATGGCAAATGTGTGCGCGCAGAGAGGGCACTTCCGCTTAGCTGGAGCATTGGAGTACGCATCAAGGAGCAGGTCCAGACGCTAGTCCATGAGAAGGGCTCTATGCTCCAGGTCTGCCATGTGGCCTCGGAGTTCAAACACCAGAGCCAGGTGCTCTGCATAGAGGAGAGAGCCATGCAAGCCATTACCCACGTCGTTGAGGGATACATCCCTCAATTCCACGGTCGCTTCGATTCCAGCTTCGAGCTCCATCAGCTTTGCACCATCCACTTCTTCCTTCCTCGCCGAGCTATTGTTGTCCGCATTCACTTCTGCTCTGGTTTTATCCCATGTTTCCTCCTCAAACGTTGCCTGCATATCATGGCTGGTGGGGCTGTAGTCACCCGGCCATGGAATTTCCTCAAGAATGCACCCGGAGATGTCATCTGTCAGAGCAATTTTTGGGCCGCTTCCATCCCGGTGTGTCGCCTCCATGGATTGGGGCCCCGGGGTGGTCGTCAAGTCCTCTATGAACAGAATTTCTTCCACGTAACAGGTGGGAAACGTGTCCGCAACACCATCCTCCTGCCTGTCTCCAGACTTAATTTCAGTGGTTTTGCTGCTACATCCGGCTCCTGTCTCCGCAATGATGGCATGCAGAGCCAATTTCTCAGCTCGAGCCTTCTTTCGGAGAATGGAGGTCGCCATAGCCAAAGCACGCTCCAACTTCTCTTTCCTTTGCCGCTGCGCCTTGTGGGTGTACCAGGCTGAGCCACGGTGAGGCTTGCCCCGCTTTCTGGTCATAATTTCCAAGGAATAGATGCCGAAACAGAGAGGGTGCAGCGAGATGGGAGTAAGCCGGGACGAGAAGGATACAGGGCTGCACCAGAGCTTCCAGATGATGAGGAGAGCCGAAGCAAGAGCAGACCCACTCTGTTCAGGCATATGAAAAAACAAATTGCCAGGAGTTTCCTCAACGAATTGCAGCGAGATGGGAGTGAGCCGGGACGAGAAGAATACAGGGTTGCACTAGAGCTCCCATACAATGAAGAGAGTCGAAGCAAGAGCAGACCCACTCTGTCCAGGCATATGAAAAAACAAATTGCCAAAGGCCGAAGTCACCTAGCCCTCCATAAACCCTGTCATGCTGAGTGCGCTGTGAGCGAGAGTGTTCACGCGAGGGAGGTGTCCCTCCACCATATAACTGTTGTTATGGCCGTCTACCATCGTAAATGCAGGCTGATGGGTGGCGGCCATCAGCATTTATGCTATCGCTTAGTGTTAAGCCTGATGTCAATGAATTACCGCGTGTCACCCCATCCAAGGCAATCTAAATTTATTTTAAATTCATTTTAATTTTAATTTATTTTAAATGATGAATAAACATTTTATTTATAATATTTTTTTTTTCTTATTCTAATCTAAATGATTTTTAACTTAAATCTATCCATCTCATTTTATATGATCAAGAACTTAAAACTAAAACTAGGGCAGCCACAAAATTATCTCTCTTGAAAGTCCATAAGTTATATTATAAACCCTAATTATTTATAAATCTTAATTATCAGAAATAGCATATAAACCCTAATTCTAAAAAAAAAAATTAAAATCCTCCTACAAAACGAATCACTTTGCATCCACATCGCCCCAGCTTCGCATCCAAGATGGTTCAATGGTCGCCATGGGTTCAATGGTCGACCTACAAAACCTAAAACCTAAATCCATGTGTATATTAGAGATCATAATCAAGGAAATCAATTCCAGAAATTTTAAAGATAAAGAGGAGAGGAATATCTTACCTTAGCCTTCTTCCAAGTCTGTAATCCTACTTGTGCTCCAAATACATGTAATAGGTCTTATAACTCCTGTATAATAATAATATGTATCAGATAACCTCGAATTCATAATAAATGAGATAACTTAGAAATCATAAATTCCTTTACCATCATAATATGGAAATTGTAACTGCAGGTATATGATGAAAAACTCGAAAGGTGAGCATAAATTGAAATACCAGACATGGCCATAAATCATAAATTTAACGCAAGCATAAATTGAGATGCCAGACATGACCATAAATTTAACTCAGGCTATGCCACGATTCATACCCTATAAAAAAACGAACGGATCACACTCCATTAAAAACTACTCGTAATATGATAAGTCCGTTAAAAAATTGAATGGATGCAGAGTGATGACAGTCCGTAAAAAATGAATGGTTCCATGATATGATAAGTGTGTTAAAAAAACGAATTACTGTGCTATGATATGATAAGAAAGAATGGCAATGAGATTAAGTAAATGTAAAAAAGTAAATAAGTTAATCGATGTATTCATAAATGCAAGTTATGAACAATAAATCATATTCATTGATTTGGAAGGACTATTAAGAATATACTAACCATGAGATTAGGATTTAAAATTAAAAGGTAATTAATTGTTTCCATTTCTAATAGATGTGTGCATAAAACTTGATCCCTTTCAATACTTAACACACTTAAATTTAAAATAATTATATATTAATATTAAATCGAATATTAACCCTCAATCAATTAATATAATAAAACTTAAAATAAAATAACATACTTAAACTTAAAATAAAATTTTATACCTCTTAATACTTAACACACCTAAATGTAATTAAAAAGGTTACTTAACACACCTAAATGTAGTTTAAAAAGGTTGGATATATTTGTGTAAAGATTAACTTGAAGTATTGGGACACCATGAGGTAATGATGAACATCATAAACCCAACCATGAAAAGTGTTGGCACACCTAAATTTAAAATAAATCTATCACCCCTCAACCAAATAAAACATAATATAACATAATAAAATGTTAAACCTTAACCAAGAAAAACATTGTAGAAACAAATTAAGTAAAATAAGTTTTAATTTAAATGAAAAACATACCAAGAAATAAAAAAGGTATGATTTTTTTGACAATTTAACTCATCACAAAAGGTCTTGTTCTTTTGACAGTTTTAACTTATCATGAATCCAAAACCAACCTCATAACTCTAAGCATGATATGAAAAAAAGTCCAACCTCATAACTCCAAGCATCATATGAAAAAATTAAGTAAAATAAATTTTAACCTAAATGAAAGCCTCACCCAAAAATTAAAGAGGTCTTATAGTTTTAACTTGTTACAAAGTCAAATCCAACCCCATATCAATAATAACAATCACTCTATGTAACAATCACTCTATGTTGAACAAATCCAACCCCATATCAATAATAACACGAATTCTATGTTTAAACTCTACATGAAAACAAAAGTTATCTAACCCTATATCAATAATAACACTAACTCTATGTTTAAACTATAGATTAAAACAAAAGTTATCTAAAAAGATAAGTTCAATAAATTTAAAACATAAAAAGATCTTGCTCTTTTTAAAGTTTTAAGTAGTCGCAAAAGTCAAAATCAAACAACATATCAACAGTAAAAATCATTAAAGTCATTGTAGCTCTGTGCGGCGAACTTTGTTTACCATTAAAAACATGAAACACAACACAATCTCCTTTCTCTTCAAGCTCAAGTAGAGGCAACCATTCATGAAACAGAGCATGCACACAAAAAGAAACTATGGAGTTGTTCAACTCTTCTCCACATTCACATAAAACTAAAATTACAAAATACATGATATGAAATAATTCTCTAGAACACTCCATCCTTCACCTACCTAATAAATGCAATCTTACATATCTTGTCTATTCATTTAAGATACCTGTCATCTATCACAGTAGGTCAAAACACGTAATGGAGGAATTACTCAACTTAACACTCCCCCTTAATTTCGACCATTACAAAAATCAACACAAGCTATGCCTAAGTGTTATCTCTAAAATTCAAAAGTATTTCTTCCCAATGGCTTGGTGAAGATTTCTGCTAATTATTCTTTCAAACCATAAAACCGTAGCATAATTCTACCATCGTTGACAAGCTCATTGTAATGTCCCCCACCTCTTGATAAGAGATTAGGAGAGACTTAGTAGTCTAGTTTTCCCCACTAGAATATAGTCTCATGAGTCATGGGAACTAAGAAACCTCAAAGCATTCACCTAAGCACAATGTTATAATTTAAAAGTGACTTTGGGGAGAAAAGGTAAAGTAAGTGGAGGAAAAGACCACATGAAGAAAATCAAGAGTTAACCTTAGGAGGTGGTCAACTAACTCAATTGAGAAATAGAACATGGCTATAAAAAGAAATGGAGGATGCCTCACTCATTATTCTGATCATTATTACTTTTGCATCTTGAGCTCTAAGAGCACAAAGATGTTTTGAGGATTTTCGGATAACAAACCCTAAAGATCAGCTCGGTGGTGAAATATCCCACCTATCCTGGTCCAAGCTTTGTCACAGAGGTGCAATATTCCTCCCCCACCATTCTACAACAACTACAGGTTATTCAGCCAGTGGAGAAAGAGGTAATGCATAGCTTATGGGGTTTTCCAGCATGAGGGTGCCCCTGTTGAGGAGGAACCACTTGATTTGGAAAGAGGAGGAGATTTTGGGTCCCAAAACCTATCGGGGTTTCATTGTGTGACCTAGGGAGCTTTTTCTTGCCTATTGTGGAGGGGGTTTCTTTGTTAGATATTTTATTGGGATCTTGGCACGAGTTTGAGAGGAGGAGGGTGCACTACAGAAGAAGGATCCATCCATTTGAGGGATCATAACACCCTCAACCAGATTGATAATCATCCAGGGGTTTGTCTTGCCCCGATCTACTATTCTAGTGATTTTGGTGGGATTTGGAGGTCTTTAGGAAGGACACCGAAATATTAGAGAGCTACAACCAACAAGAAGTTGGAAACTTCGCCAGAGAGATTAGATCCAGTTCTTGAAGCAAAAGAAATCAATCTTGTTCCTTTCCCTAGGGGATTTTGGTGCCTTTGGAGGTTATTCTCTTCATTTTTGGAGCTTGTTTGGCTATCATTCTAGCTTGATTATTCTTCTTGTATTTATCCATATCTGTAGATATGTTGTATCAAGATCATCATATTATCTAAATAAAGATCAGATCTAAAGTTGTTGGCTCTTTCTTGGTATCCATTGCTTGTATCTTGTCATTTTCTTTTGTTATATGCTATGATCTATATCTCTATGCTATAATCTTCTAAGAAGACACCATCAATGCGCAACTTGATGAAGTAAACCTACATAACACATTGAAACAATAAAACAAACAATTAAACAACCCTTGGTTCCAGGCAAAAATCAGCTTGGGAATATTATAGTGGTATCAGAGCGTTAAATCCTCCAAACTTCCGAGGATTGGCACATGCAGAAGTTCAATGGTATCTATATGGGAAGGCACAGAAGACAAACAGGTAAACCAAAGGTAGAAATGGAAGGTTCAGCGGATGACAGTGAGCCACATGTTTTAGCAAGCATAGAAAAGGAGTTGAAAAGCACCATAGACAATACACAATTTATACTTCAGCACCATCTACAGGAGACCCAAGAGACAATGCGTAGGGGACAGACTGAAATGAGGGAGACCTTGGAGAAATTAAACACTATTCAAGACAATATTGTGCAACTCTTGATGCAGATGACCCATGGTGGGGATGGCCCTAACATTCATACAAATAGGGAAGCTAGTGGTTCTCATGGAGGGACTAGACATCATCATGAGAAGGATCCTCACTACCGTACAGAGGGAGAAAGCTTTGGAGGGGGGATTCCCAGGGGGCCAACACACAATAGAGCCACCCCTAGACCCTATATGCCTACATTCTTGGATGGCTAGCCACAGGGTAACCACTACAATGAAATAGAAGACAAACTTGAAGAGTATGTCATGGAGTATGAAGCATTTAGTGCATGATTCAGAAGAAAAGTCACTTTGGATCAATATTGTGGTATCAAGTTTAGGGGTAGACCCAAGAACTATCACAGGAACAACCATGAGTTAGAGCGCAGGGCAAGTAAGATGGAGATTCCATACTTTGATGGATCTTCCAGGGTCACTGCGCAAGCTTGGGTGTAGAAATTGGGCACTTATTTACAACTTAACCCCATGAGGGAGATGGATGCTATCAAGTTTGCCACCATTTAATTGGAAGGAAAAGATCATGAATGGTGGTATCATGGGATGACTACCTTGGGTCATAATTAGATTACTGCTTACACAAAGTTCACTCAGAGACTTATTGACATGTTTGATCAGGGAGATCTAGAGTTACATTTCAGGGAGCTCACACAACTCAGGGAAACTGGGTCATCATAGATCTATATAGAGGAGTTTCATAGTGTGGTCGTAATGGTGCCAGATATTTCTCAAGCGAGATTGATGATCATATTTACTGAGGGTTGATGGAACCCCTATGTGGTTGGGTCAATTATTTTGAGCCTTTCAACCTATAGGAGGCCATATGGAGGACTAGGGACTTGATGGGATCTGTAGCAAAAACCAAATTTATTTCTAGACCACCCATAAATTAAGGGGGAAGAGATCAAAGGGGGGTGGACAAAGGAAAAGGTAAGATGGATGAGGCTACTAGATGGGAATTGAGGAGAAAGCAACTTTGCTTCACATGCAAGGAACCTTGGGATCCAGGTCACAAATGCATGGGTAAAGGAAAGGCACATTACATTGAGGTGATTAATGATGATGAGGATGAAGAATATTTTGGCCACATCCAAAACATGAAAGCAAATCCACATAGAATAGACCCTACAAAGAATGAAGAAGGTGAATAAGAACGTTTCGTCCTTGCAGCAGAAAAGAAGGTTACAATAGCTACCATCAATGGAGTGCCTAAATTCAACACCTTTAGGATGAGAGGAGTGCTTCAAGGTCAAAAGGTTTTAGTACTCATTGATGGGGGAGCTTCACACAACTTCATTGATTCAGATTTATTGAAAATAAGGAATATACCCAATTTTGAGATTGAAGGCTTTCGTGTGGAGGTAGCAGGGGGTGCACCATGCCTTTTGATAGGTATATTCCAGGGATGAAACTTACATTGGGAATTCATGAATTGGCACAGAAATTATGTGTGATGGATCTACCAGATACCAACATCATCTTGGGAGTTCAGTGGCTTAGCACTTTGGGACCTATCACTACCAACTACAAAACCATGGAGATGTCATTCATTGAAGAAAATGGGAGATAAGTGATACTAAGAGGGATGATGGGTAATATATGTAGAGTGGTAACAACAAAGTGCATGGAATCCATTTTAGGAGAGAAGACATTGTAAATGCAACATAATGTAGAATATCAGTTCAGGTGGATGAGTCATAACAAGGTCTTTGAACCTATTCCTCTAAGAGCACCTCCAGATAGGGGGTTTGAGCATATTATAGAATTGGAAGAAGGAGAAAAACATGTGATTACTACTCCTTATAGACACCCAAAAAGTATAAGGATGAAATTGAAAAGGAAATTAGAGAACTCTTGGACATGGGCCACATTAGGCCGAATTCTAGTCCTTTTGCATATTCTGTGGTATTGGTAAAGAAGAAAGATGGGACTATGCACATGTGCATTGACTACAGGGCATTGAACAAAAAGATTATCAAGAACATGTACCCAATCCCTCGGTAGATGAGCTATTGGATGAGCTTCATGGCAATGTCTACTTCACCAAAATAGACTTGCGCTCTAGCTATCATCGAATCAAAATGAGGGAGCAAGATGTGCCCAAAACAACCTTCAGATGTCATTATGGTCACTATGAATTTTTGGTTATGCCCTTTGGGATAACTAATGCACTAGCCACCTTCCAATATTGCATGAATCATGCCTTCAACAAGCAATTAAGGAAGTTCATCTTAGTCTTCTTTGATGACTTGCTTATTTATAACAAGACTTGGGAGAATCATCTTCAACATGTAGATCAAATATTGAGTATTATGAAGGGACAATCTTTATACGCTAAAGAGTCCAAATGTGAACTTGGGATGACTGGAGTCCTTTATTTGGGACATATAATTGGAGTGAAAGGAGGGTGCATCAAGAAAAGATACAAGACATACTTGACTGGCCAACACCCAAGACTCTTACTAAGTTGAAAGAATTCCTTGGCATTTGTTGTTATTACAGGAGGTTTGTCAAAGGCTTCTCCCAACTTTTTTCACCCTTGACAGATTTGACCAGAAAATGCGCATTTAAATGGAATCAAGAGGCACAGATGACATTTGAAAAAATGAAGAAGGTAATGAGCACTTGTACGATACTTTCTTTACCAGATTTCTCGCATCCCTTCATATTGGAGTGTGATGCCTCAGGTGAGAGCATTGGAGCAGTACTTATGCAGAGTAGGCACCCCATTTCCTATGAGAGCCAGAAACTAAGGGGTCCTTAACTTTTATACACTATTTATGACAAATATATGTTCTCCATTATGCATGCATTGGATAAATTTAGAAAATACTTAGTTGGGGAGAAATTTTTTGTGAGGAAAGATCACAATAGTATCAAGTACTTTTTGGACCAAAAGGACCTAAATGAAAGACAACAAAAATGGGTCAGCAAGATCCAAGACTATGGATTTGACATTGAATTTGTCAAGGGGAAAAACAATGTGCTGGTTGATTCTCAATCCAGGAGACCTTCAGTTTACGCTATGACAGATATTTCAGTTGATTGGAAGGCCCATCTTTTGCTGGAATATTCTAAAAACGGGTTTGCTTTTGAGTTGATGGATGGGAAAGTACAGGATGATAACTTCAAGACTGTGGATGACATCATATACTATAGGGGTCAAATCTTCTTGGTTCTTGAGTCAACATTCAAAACAAGAGTATTACATGCATGTCATGATTCACCATTGGCAGGGCATCAAGGGCTTGCCAAAACATACAAGTAAGTGAGGGAAAGATTTGCATGAAGAGGCATGAAAGAAGATGTGATGAACCATATCATGGAATGTTCTACTTGTCAGAAGAAAAAGGACGAATGCACTCATCCAACGGGTCTATTGCAACCACTCCCTATACCAGAGCATAAATGGGAAAGTATATCAATGTATTTCATCTCGAAATTTCCCAAGGTCCAAGGCAAGGATTTCATCTTTGTGGTTGTGGAAAGATTAACCAAGTTTTCCCATTTATTTTCCATTGCCACAGAATGCAGTGCTCCATAGGTTGCAGATTTGTTCTTCAGAGAGATCTTCAAGCTGCATGGTTTACCCAAAACCATAGTGAGTGATAGGGACAACAGGTTCATGAGCACCTTTTGGAAGGATCTATTCAGGTTGGTAGGTACAACCTTGACCCCCAGTACTAGTTATCATCCTCAAAGTGATGGTCAGATCGAGATAGTCAACAAGTGGGTTGAAGGATACCTTCTGAATTATGTTTCAGGGCAACAGAAGGGATGGGTTAAGTGACTACATTTGGGTGAGTATTGTTACAACACCACCTACCAAATGTCTATTGGTATGTCACCTTTCAATGCCTTATACATTTATGATCCACTCACTTTTGTGGAAATTGTCTTCAATGATAGTATAGCTCCTATGGTAGAAAATTGGATCCGACAGAGCCAGGATATAATCAAAGAGCTTAAGGACCACCTGCAAAGCACGCAAAATCAACAAAAGGTACAAGAAGATAAACACAGAGTGGAGCTCACATTTGAGGTTGGTGACCTTGTATACTTGAGGCTCCAACCTTACAGAGAAGCATATATAAAGAGGAATGGTGCAGAAAATCTCCAACCTCGCTTCTTTGGGCCATACAGGGTAAAAATAAAGGTATGGGTTGTGGCATATGATCTTGATATACCCCCAGAAAGAAAGATACACAATGTCTTTCATGTATCTTAATTGAAAAGATCCATAGGGAAACACATCATTCCTATTGAGGAACTACCTCCCTTGGATGAGGAGGGACAATTGATACTTATACCGGAGGAAGTGTTAGAAATAAGGGAGAAGAGTTTAAGGAAGAGGAACATTAGGGAGTACTTGATCAAATGGAATAACTTACCTATAGAATATGCTACTTGGGAGAATGAACAAGTTCTTCAAAAGGCAAGGTCAGAATTTCTTGTGGACAAACAATTTCTAGTATGGGAGACTGTAATGTCCCCCACCTCTTGATAAGAGGTTAGGAGAGACTTAGTAGTCTAGTTTTCCCCACTAGACTATAGTCTCATGAGTCATGGGGACTAAGAAACCTAAAAGCATTCACCTAAGAACAATGTTATAATTTAAAAGTGACTTTGGGGAGAAAAGGTAAAGTAAGTGGGGGAAAATACCATGTGACGAAAAGCAAGAGTTAACCTTAGGAGGTGGTCAACTAACTCAATTGAGAAATAGAATAGGGGTATAAAAAGAAAAGGAGGGTGCCTAACTCATTATTCTAATCATTATTACTTTTGCATCTTGAGCTCTAGAGCACAAAGACATTTTGAGGGTTTTGGGATAACAAACCCTAGAGATCATCTTGGTGGTGAAAGATCCCACCTATCCTGATCCAAGCTTGGTCACAGAGGTGCAATATGTTGGGATTTGGGTACCTTGGAAAGTGGTTCCCATGTGCTTATGAGTCTCTAAGCACAAAGGAGGAGACTATTACCCTTGTACTTTACTTTATGATTCTAATTTCACTTTGACTTAGGAGATTTAAGTCGAAAGTGAAATATGTCACTTGATCATTAAAGTGAATTAATTCACAAAGTGGGTAAATTAATAGACATAAAGCAACTACAGAAAGTGGGTTTCCTTAGTGAGATTTTTGGATGAAATCTCACCCATTGATTAGACTTGGCTAGATTGGATCTAGGCCATTGATCTTTTAGGGCTTCGCCAAAGGAGACTAAAGGAGGGTATAGTGTATTTTGAGATTCATTCTTCACTTGTGAGAAGAGGAGGAGGAGCTAGGGTGCATTTCTCAAGGAAAAGAGAGCGCACTTGTATGAGGGTTTGAGGAGGAAGCTTTTGTTGGCTTGAGTTTGCATGGAGAGGTTATCCATGGAAGTTCAGCTTCCATTCTTGTGAGGGCGCATGCTACATGGAGGAAGGGTGCATTTACTAGAGGAGTCGTGCATCTTGAGGAGGAGAGGCGCATCTACTGGTGGAGGGAATTCCTTGTGGCTGGTTCCATTGTGTTGAGGAGAGGATTTCTTGATGGGAGATGGAGAGCGCATAGCAAGGGAGGATTCTTTCTTGGTTTGAGTTATTGCTTGAGTGGGGGCACATTTGAGAGGAGGAGGGCTCATTATTGAGAGAGGGAGCTTCTTTCTTTCTTATGGGAGTTACCCACTTCATGGAGAGCTTCACCTCATTGGCTTAGGAACACTCTAGGGAGTAGAGGGTGAATGGGTGAAGGAAAGGGAGTTACATATGAGCTTTGTGTGAGGAGGGGGCACACTTAAGGAGAGGGGTGCACCATCTTCATGTGGGAGGTTTTCTTCAGAAGAGAAGAATACTGCAAAGGCAAAGGAAAGCTAGAGTTCAAAGGCAAGCAAGAGCGAAGGCAAAGCAAAGGATCATGATAAACACAAAGGTGAGCAAGAGGAAGAAGGCTCATCAAGGCAAGGGGTGCCTTACTTCACAAGGCTTGTGGGAAAGTTTCTAAGGAACTCCAAGGCACCAGAGAGTGGTTTCTATTGTACCAGGTTCACGTGTTTATGTTTCCTATGTTGTAAATTTTTCTTTGAGGCCTTCTATATATATCTGCTCCAAACTGGTTTTCCAGGGTCATGTTGACCAAAAATCTATGTGTCAAATTTATGCATGTTTAGAAGTGTAGATCATCATTTTAAAGTTCAAGATCTAGAGGTAGTGTTATGTGTTTTAATGTATATTGCATGTGCTAAGGTTTTCTAGGGTCATGTTGACCAAAAATCTATGTGTCAAATTTATGCATGTTTAGAAGTGATCATCATTTTAAAGTTCAAGATCTAGAGGTAGTGTCATGTGTTTTAATGTATATTGCATGTGCTAAGGTTTTCCAGGGTCATGTTGACCAAAAATCTATGTGTCAAATTTATGCATGTTTAGAAGTGTAGATCATCATTTTAAAGTTCAAGATCTAGAGGTAGTGTTATGTGTTTTAATGTATATTTCATGTGCTAACATTGAGTAAAGAAAACACTTGCAAGGGCACCTTAAAAGAGCACTTAACCATCAAATATTGAGCAAAAAGTTGGGTGACTGTTTGTTGTCCTAAAACAACAATAAAAGATATCCATACAGTTGAAACTTAGATCCATACTAAGGTCAAAGACAGACCTTAGGTGTCAGCCTTATAGGACCTCAAAAAATCTACAAGGTATCAGAGCTAATGGTGGCTTAGACTTGTTGATTTTGGAGCACTTTTGTGGGCAATTTTGTGAGGTTTTATATCAGATCTGTTGGTTGTTTTTGGATAGCAAGTTTACAGTCCAAAACAATGAGCAAATTTTAGATCTGAAGGTACCTCTCATTTAGTGCCAGTTGGATAGCTTAGGGCAGATTTTGGACAGCTAGTTGACAGTGTTTGTGGACAGTTGTGGGCATATTTGTTGGGCTGATTTTTTACACTTGTGGACAACCTCTTTTCACACATGCGTAGACAAGAGTGCGGCTATAGAGTACGACCTATTTTCACACCTACTTTTTAGGAGTGAGGTCGGGGTTTCACTTGCCTCTTTTCACACCTGTGTTGACAGGAGTGAGGCAGCGTTCCTTTGCATTTAGAGCATTAGAGTGAGCAAATTTTGATAGACATGTCAGTATCTCAGATGCGTGTGGAGGACAAGCTAGCCGGGGCTAGCAATTGGTCTCCTTGGAAGGCGAGGATCGTCTGTGTCTTAGAGGACCTCAAACTATGGGATATAGTTGAGGTGCCTATTCCGATTCTTCTTGTCACTGCCCCAGTCTTGTTGGAATATTTTAGGAAGAGGAACAATAAGGCAAAGAGGACCATTTGTGAAGTAGTCAGAGATCATGTTATTCCCCACTTTACTGGGAAGCCTTATGCACACGATATGTGGGCATCTCTATGTAAGTTGTACAACATCTCTAATGAGAACCGAAAGTTGGTTCTTCATGATCGACTGAGGGGCATTCGCATGCTCGAGGATCAGTCGGTTACTTTATTCCTTGGTAGATACACCCAGAGCAGATATGAGCTTGGAGCCGTCGGAGAGGTGGTGGATCCCAACTCTATAGTGAGGACAACTTTGAACAACTTTACCAAACCATGGGGTCCATTCGTATGCAACATTGTTTCCGGGGAGGTTATGCCTACATGGGAGAGTATGTGGGATGACTTCGTCCAGGAGGAGACTAGACTAGTGGCAAAGGCTTCTAGAAAAAAACAACAATAGTCAATTACGGGTGATGAGGACCTTGCTCTTTGGACAAAGGGAAAGAAGAAGACCAACGATGGAGGTCGGCAGGGTCCCAAGTTTGGGGCCCCACCACAGGGAGGAGAGAGCAACAACAATAGTGAGCAGAAGAGAGACATGAGCATAGTGAGATTCTTTGCTTGTGGAGAGATGGGTCACTATGCAAGACAATGTCCCAAGAAGAAGAAGAAGCAACAGGGTGGGTTAGCAGTGACAACAGAGGAGTTAGAGTTCGAGAAGTTCGTGAGAGAGTGTGTTTTCATGACTACTTTGTCTATTGTTACACTATCCCTGATTATATGAGGAGACAGAGTTGATGAGGACCGACTGACTCACAACAGTGATTCAGAGAGAGAGCAGACTCAGTGTCCCTCGACATCTTCAGAGTGGGTGACTGGTCCACCCAGTATAGCTATAGTTTCAGAGCAGCCGAGCAAACAGAGAGTTGGTTCTATAGCTTAATAGCATCATAGGTTGATGAGGAGGAGCAACATGGCACCACGGAGGCTTGAGCCTCACTTAGCTTCTAAGACGGGTAGATCAGGTTCTGGATCAACTTTAGATGGAAGTTACTTGGCGAGAGGCCAAGTTGATGACTCTTGGTGAGATACCAAGAGGGGGAGACTCTTGGTGAGATGCCAAGAGAATGAATCTTGGTGAGATGCCAAGAGTAGGTGGAAATCCTTGGTGGGAGACCAAGGTGGAGATATTTGGTGTGATGTTGAGATCTAGGTGATCTTGGATAGATGGAGAGTCAGTTCCATTTATAGATCACACAGATTGAGCAGATCTATGACAAAGTCCACTTTCAATGATCAAGGTACAACCATACTCACCGAGTACATGCCAGGAAGCAACCATGTTTGCTGCAGGGATGAGATTGGTGGTGACGAACACTTTCCTCTGTAAGAAAGAGTGTTGGGATTTGGGTACCTTTGAAAGTGGCCCCCATGTGCTTATGAGTATCTAAGCACAAAGGGGGAGACTATCACCCTTGTACTATACTTTATGATTCTAATTTCACTTTGACTTAGGAGATTTAAGTCAAAAGTGAAATATGTCACTTAATCATTAAAGTGACAATTAATTCACAAAGTGGGTGAATTAATAGACATAAAGTAACTAAGGAAATTGGGTTTCCTTAGTGAGATTTTTGGATGAGATCTCACCCATTGATTAGACTTGGCTAGATTGGATCTAGGTCATTGATCTTTAGGGCGTGGCCAAAGAAGCCTAAAGGAGGGTATAGTGTATTTTTAGATTCATTCTTCACTTGTGAGAAGAGAAGGAGGAGGATATAGGGCACATTTCTCAAGGAGAGGAGGGTGCACTTGTATGAGGGTTTGAGGAGGAACCTTTTTTTGGCTTGATCTTGCATGGAGAGGTTATCCATGGAGGTTTACCTTCCATCCTTGTGAGGGCACATGCTACATGGAGGAGGGGTGCATTTACTAGAGGAGGCCCGCATCTTAAGGAGGAGAGGCATATCTAGTGGTGGAGGGTGTTCCTTGTGGCTGGTTCCATTGTGTTGAGGAGAGGATTTCTTGATGAGAGATGGAGGGTGCATAGCAAGGGAGGATTCTTTCTTGGTTTGAGTTATTTCTTGAGTGAGGGCGCATTTGAGAGGAGGAGGGAGCATTCTTAAGAGAGGGAGCTTCTTTCTTTCTTATGGGAGTTACCCACTTCATGGAGAGCTTCACCTCATTGGCTTAGGCGCATTGTAGGGAGTAGAGGGCACATGGGTGAAGGAGAGGGAGTTACATATGAGATTTGTGTGAGTAGGGGGCACACTCGAGGAGAGGAGCGCACCATCTTCATGTGGGAGGTTTTCTTCAGAAGAGAAGACTACTACAAAGGCAAAGGAGAAAGAAAGCAAGAGTTCAAAGTCAAGCAAGAGAAAAGGAAAAGAAAAGGATCAGGAAAAAGACAAAGGCAAGCAAGAGGAAGAAGGCTCACCAAGGCAAAGGGCGCCTTACTTCACAAGGCTTGTGGGAAAGTCTTCGAGGAACTCCAAGGCACCAGAGAGTGGTTTCTATTGTACCAGGTTCACTTGTTTATGTTTCATGTGTTGTACATTTTTCTTTGAGGCCTTCTATATATATATCTGCTCCAAACTAGTTTTTCCCATGGGGGGGTATTCCAGGGTCATGTTGACCAAAAATCTATGTGTCAAATTTATGCATGTTTAGAAGTGTAGATCAACATTTTAAAGTTCAGGATCTAGATGTAGTGTTATGTGTTTTAATGTATATTGTATGTGCTAACTTTGAGTAAAGAAAACACTTGCAAGGGCACCTTATAAGAGCACTTAAACATCAAATATTGAGAATAAAGTTGGGTGACTATTTGTTGTCCTAAAACAACAAGAAAAGAAAACCATACAGTTGAAACTTAGAACCATACTAAGGTCAAGGACAGACATTAGGTGGCAGCCTCATAGGACCTCAAAAAATCTATACAATATTCCTCCCACACCATTCTACATGAGCTACAGGTTATTCAACCAATGGAGAAAGAGGTAATGTGCAACTTCTGGGGTTTTCCAGCAGGAGAGCGACCTATTGAGGAGGAACCACTCGATTTGGAAGGAGGAGGAGGTTTTGGGTCCAAAAACCTATTGGGATTTCATTGTGTGACCTAGGGCACCTTTTCTAGCCTATTATGGAGGGGGTTTCTCTGCTAGATATTTTATTGGGAGCTTGGCACAAGTTTGAGAGGAGGAGGGCACATTGCAGAAGAAGGATCCATCCATTTGAGGGATCAGAACACCCTCAATCGGTTTGATATTAAGCCAGGGGGTTTCTCTTGCCCCTATCTATTGTTCTAGTGATTTTGGTGGGATTTGGAGGTCTTTAGGAGGGAGGCCGAAATATTGGAGAGCTACAGCCAACAGGAAGTGCGCAACTCAGCCAGGGAGATTAGATCGAGTTCTTGAAGGGAAATAAATCAATCTTGTTCTTTTCTCCAAAGGATTGTGGTTCCTTTGGAGGTTATTCTCTTTAGTTTTGGAGCTAGTTGGAGAAGCTATCATTCCATCTTGATTATTCTTATTGTATTTATCCATATCTATAGATCTATTGTATCAGGATCATCATATTATCTAAATAAAGATTAGATTTGAAGTTGTTGGCTCTTTCTTGATAACCATTGCTTGTATCTTGTCATTTTCTTGTGTTATATGCTATGATCTATATCTCTATGCTATAATATTCTAAGAAAACACCTTCAATGCACAACTTGATGAAGTAAACATGCATAACACATTGAAAGAATAAAACAAACAA
>ML785819.1:304679-316710 GCA_009831015.1 Picea engelmannii
GATGGGTAATGGAAAAGATGAGAAAGAATTCAACTTTGAGAGAAAAGTTACTCTGGAGGAATTATTCACTTCACATTGAGTCTGCATCCCTTTATCCTTTAAGTCTGAACACAGTGTTCAACCCCCAAGCTCTTCCCTTATTGATGGAGAACTTCATTGTCTCTCTTATATGAGCTTGCATTTGGTGGAGGATTGAAGTGGTGGAGGCCCAGCTGGAAGAAACTTAGTTTCTTGGTTCTGAACCGCGCTGACATGAAAGTCTATAACTTATTCACTTCTTTTGATTATTTCTTAATAGAAATACTCTTTTATCGTCCAATTGATATCTTCCAAATATTTGAATTATTATTCCATGGGTGTATTTTTTATGAATCTTAATGGATTATGCTATTGAATGTGATAACATCATATATTATCACCATATGCTTGCTTTGCTTGGTTGTTGAGAACTAGTTGCAGGTATATTGATTTGGTTCAAGTGATCAACGATGGACTTCATCAAACATCTAGATGATGTAGGTCTGTTATCTTGTCTTTCTAGCATATTTGTTTATATAGCATACTTGAGAATAGAGTAGATTTCTGCAGTCATTTCCATCTATTGTGGTTTCCCCCTAGCCATAGAGAGATTTTCCTTGTAACATTGATGGTCGGTCATTCGTTATATAATATGGTGTCCCGGTGCTGAAGACGTCCCACCAGAATCCATTTCATGGAATGAATAGCCTACACCAAATCCAATCCCTCCATGAAAGGAATGATACGCTCCCAAAGTCCCCACCATTTAATAAATAGTTTCCTACAATGTTTAATAAATAGTTTCTGACCATGATGGATGTATTCGTTTTTTTGTTGGTTGGATGGAATCCAGGTTGTTGTGTCGGCAACACACACTCCCCATAGGAGTCGTTCGAATCACAAAAACAAAAATGGAATATTAAACATCATTAGAAATGGAAAATATTAAACACCATGCAATGATAAATGATAAATAGTGTATCCAATATTAAACACCATGCAATGATAAATGGAATATTAAACATCATCAGAAATGGACTCATTGCATTGTATTTAATGTTTTCAAAATAAAATATAACTTACACCTTCATTGTATACACCTTCACTACATTGTAATTAATGTTTCCAAAATAAACTTTCACCTGTATTTTTTTGAAATTTTAAATATTAATTTTATATTTTTTTAAATTATCAAAGTGAACATATGTCTGAAATTACAAGGTCTTTTGTTCCTGCATGATAAGAGGGTCTTAACATGATCAACACATTTTTTTTTTAGATTGTGGGTATTAGTCTCTTCTAGTAGGTTAAGCAGTCGATGCAGTTTAACCGGTTACCATAAGCATATACATTACTACCACAAGTAGCTATCTTGAGGTTATCTCAGAGCCAACTACTCATTCTCTCTCTCTCTCTCTTACTTCCTTTAATAAGTTGGGTTTTATCTAGGAATTGATCATAAAGAAACTGGCCATATGTTTGTAACATGGAAATTAAATAGCCTGGAAGCGATGGGGGTGAGTTTACGAACCCAGGCTCACTTATTTTAGGTTGCGGGACCCATTTGAAGTGAGGTTACAAATATAGCAAGATATCTTTTTGGGGGCCTCGTAAGGAATCAACAAGTACTTAAGCCCCCCAAAAAAGAGAGGGCATTTTGATGCTAGTGTATCTAGGTAATGCACCACTACAAGTAGAAAGAAGTGGAGATAAGGGAATGTCATGCACTATTACGATAAATCTGTTATTACGATAAGGTTCTTGTTATGACTGGGGGCTAGAACCCATTCCATAACCATATCTAGTCCCAAGTTAGGAAGAACCACTTGACCAAGTTGCTTACTTTGAACCAGTTGACAGTAACCTTCACTATACTAACCTGCAAACACCAATTATGCACCTTACTCATATTTATTCCCCTCAAATAGCCCTATTATAACCTGGCACATATAAATATTTGAAATAAGAGAGGCATGTATTCTATGATTTTGATATATGTGAAGACAAAAATAGATTAAAAACAATAAAAAATATCAATTTTTTAAAACAATTATATATTTGAAATCTGCATAGTCGACTCTATCTATGTCTATAGTTTCATCAACAACTGAATTGTTTAAAGATATAGAGGGGTATTCACAAAAATGGAGTTTTTTTTATCAATTTTCAGATCAAACCAATAGGTTTGTCATCCTAAACTTAAATTCAATCCAACCAAATCAACATACACATTGTCAATCCTATCGCCCAAAAAATTTCAATTCAAAATAATGCATGTGCGTTCTTAATAGCGTGCACATGCTTTAGGAACACGCACACGCTTTAGGAACACACACACATGCTAATTATGCACACAAATTCTTATAAATCAGTTCCTTCTCTATCTCTCTCCTCCCTCTCCTACATCTACCCCCCTTCTCTATCTATCTCCTCCCTCTCCTACATCTACCCCCCCTTCTCTATATACCTCTCACTCTCCCTCTCTACCCCCTTATTTGTCTCCCTCTCTCTCCCCCTATCACACTCTCATGCACTCTCTCCCCTCCCCATTCCTCTCTCTCTCTCTCTCCCCCTCCTACTATCTCTGCTTTATCTATCCTACATCTACCCCTCTATCCTACATTTACCTCTCTCTCTACCCTCTACTTTCCTCTCTCTCCCTCTCACACTCTCACACACACACTCTACTTCCCTTCTATGCCTTTTCTCTCTCTCCCTCCCACACACACTTTGTACCCCGCCTATATGTCTTCCTATGTCTCCTCCCACACTCTAACGCACTCACTCTCTACCTCCCCTCTTTGTCTTCCTCTCTCTCCCACCCACACTCTCACACACACACTTTCTATCCCCCCCTCTATGTATTCCTCTCTCCCCCTCCCACACTATAACACATTGACTCTCTACCTCCATCCTTTTTCTACCTCTCTCTACCTCTCTTTTTTTTCTACCTTTCTCTCCCTCCCACACTCTTGCACATACACTTTCTATCACCCCTCTATGTCTTCATCTCTTTCCCTGCCACACTCTAACACACTCACTCTCTACCTCCCCTCTTTGTCTTCCTCTCTCTCCCTCCCACACTCTCACATGGCCAAATTCTTATAATATCAAATGGCCAATTCTTCAAATTCCATCCCGTTCCATATTGATCAAAGTCCATCGCAAAGTTCTCCCTTTCCATCTCTAGTAAGTTCATATTTTATTTATATTTCTATTATCTAATTGAATTTATTTATTTTATCCATGTCAATGTGAATAAAAATGTATCCAAATTTGTAGGATCCTGATTCAGAATCTGGTTCAAATGTAGAAAATATTTCACCAGTTCAAAAACGTCAGAAGCTCTTATCAGGAGAAACATACCACAAGGAGTTGGTAGATGAAAATGGACAACCACTTTACCCTGCCAATTATAACATATCATCCTCCAACCACAATCTTGGGTCAACAATGGTAATAATTGTTTGGTATAATGTAATTTGAACAAACTAATTTCATTGTGCTTACTAATATCATCGATGTTATAATGTTCAATATTTTTAAAATCAGGATTTTGATGATGAGTGACCTACCTATCATCTTCCATTGCACCCCACTACAATGTCAAATCGAGAGAAGGTTGCAATAAGAGAACAACTCGAAGAGGAAGCATACTAATAATGGTTGAATCAACCACCTATTCAATTTCGACTACGTCCATATTCACCAATTAGGAATGACTACAAAAATAGTAGTTCTTCACAAGTTGGCAATGGAGTCAATAAAATAGAGGTTTGTATGGATTATTATTTACGGGATACACCTACCATGGAGACAATTTTGTTAGATTCATTCTACAACAATGAGTTAGGGGATGATGCTCATATCACTGATACCTTTCTTGAAACTCTGAAATCTACTTCCTCCACCCCTCTCTTTGAACCTAGTCGGTCAAAGTCTACCCAGCTGGGGACAACAATGTTACTGTACAACTTCAAAGAAAATTTTGGCATGTCAAACACATGTTTCTCGGCAATATTGAGGTAACTGACCATCAAGTCCCTTATATTTTCTGAAATCTTGTCACACAATCAACATTAAAAACGATCGATTTTATGAACGTTAAGTGACATTGTACATTTCTATTTCCTACTAACTTCAATTTATTCAAAGATAAGGTTCTTTTGAGTGATAATGTCTTGCCCGATAGCTACAAAGAGGAAAAGTATATGTTGAAAATGTTGGGTGTTGAGTACACATCATATTGCATGTCATCTCCATCCAAAGCTCCAAGAGAATAAGATCTTCCCTAATTTCTCGCATCAACATAGGGAGGACTCCCACCTCAACAAAAAGTGCACAGATTTGGTCACCCAACTCCAACCTAAATCTAGTATCTAGCCTATGACACATGTCGAGTATCTGCACCAGAGGACCATGACCTGTCGTGGCCTCAGGAATCTCCTCATCTGCATTTGGTGGGGGAGGAGGCACGTCCCCAAGGAATATTCCAATATCTGCAAAATATATAGTACACAACAATAACTAGACAGTTTCATTAAACAATTTAATAAAACAAGTTAAATAATGTGTTAGAATTAATTTTATTCTAATTAAGTAAGACAATAAAATGAAACTAGATTAATTTAAACAAAACATTAATATTACCTCTAGCATCTGTTGGCTCATCCGATGTGAATAGGATGTTTAGACATCCTCACCAATCCAACCCTATGTAAGGACATGGCACCATCACAGACATGTGATCGGCCTCACTGACTACTAGGCCTAGTGCGTCAGTGGAAATCCTGGTTGGAAAATTTGGTTTTCCCCTCTTGGGAATCATATCACCCCACATGTGCATCCACACCTTAGTCATCAGCCTATAAGGCTAATAGACAAAACTAGGCCTCGTCTCTGGAAACCTCTCAAAAAATAAACAAAACAACTATGAAGCAAAATGGAAGCTCTACCTCCCATGTATCATAGCGCGACATATATCTAGAGCTATACAAAAATGTTGCAAAAAAATGGCAAACCATATAATACATTGTGGCCTCTGTATCAAAGAATAAACATAATACAAAAGAGTGCAACTAATGCATTTCCCATCACTGGTAAAGTGTGCAATGGTCGTCACTAAAAATGAAAGGCACCTAACCTCCTTCGCACTGAAATAAGTGATTCATAGCTATCCACTAGACAACTGAAATTCAGTTGGAGAAAGTACATCAACACCAATATATCTTTGAGAGTACATGAGTTGACTCTCTACTGCAATATCAACTGGGACATCAGGGAACTGGGGAAAATCCTCCCCTCTCCTAGATAGCCCAGTGATAAAATATATATCCTCCTTAGTGGGATAGTACCACTAATCATGACGGACATGGAAAGCCTGTCAATCGACATCCCATCGACGGATCAACTACACCAAGAACCCGAAGTGCCCCTTCAAGGATGTAGTCTCCTCATAGTACTTAAGGAGGCCTACATTCCTAAAGAGGACTTTAGTCACTACAGTTATAGGGTGAGGGTACAAATTGTTGGGTATGTGTTATATGATTTGCATGAGAAAATTGTTTTTCCTCGACAAACATGTCACATTGTTTTCTCGTTTTTCATGTTGCCTCGATTTTCGTGTCCATTGTAGGGCGGTTTTTTGACAGATGTTTTTTTCCAATGGCTTTATATTTCCAGTTAAGGAATTAGGGTTGTTGACTAATCCAGGTCATTGGGGTAGGGTTTTGGATGTTGTTAGCTCCTATATGTATATTGTATTGTAAACAATGTAGCACTATGAAGGAATATAGAATATGTTGGTTTTCCCGGTTTGGGTTTCTACAGGAAAAATCTTTGTGTAATGTTTGTATTTTCCATTGTATCTTTTATGTTCTTTTACTGAAAATCTGTTTGCAGTAAATATTGTACAAGGTTGAAATCTACATTTGGTATCAGATCTTTGTTGGATTCGGGGGGATGCCTTTGTGGTCAAGGGTTTGGCTCGGGATTGTGATAAGCCTTGTTAGAGTGGGAGATCTGTGGTATTGATTTTTCAGGTGAAAATAAATGGCAAGCAATTCAAAAATGGAGATTGATTAGTTTAATGGGAAATTTTTTTAGTTTTGGAAGCTCAAGATGGAAGATCTATTGGTGGACATAGATCATTGCACCGCGGTGGATCCAGGTAATGCACCTACAGGAACTTCAATGGATGACTAGAAAAAGTTGTATCAGAAAGCGAAGAGCACAATCCGACTGTGTCTCTTAGATTCAGTATTACTGAATGTGTCAGAGGAAGCTACAACCAAGGATTTATGGGATCAATTGGGGAAGTTGTATCAATCTAAGTCCCTAGTAAATAAACTATTCCTGAGAAAGAAGTTGTATAATCCAAGGATGAGAGATGGAGACTCGGTGGAAGAGAATTTGAATGCTTTCAATATTGTGGTAAGTCAGTTAGTATCTGTTTATATTAAAATTTTAGATGAAGATAAGTGTATCATTTTACTATGTTCTTTACCGGACTCGTGGGATAGTATGGTTGTGGACATAAGTAGTAATACAACCACCTTGAAGTTTGATGAAGTGGTCTCATCCTTATTGTCAGAGGAGATGAGATGGAAGAACATGGAATGACAGAGCACAGACACATTATTTGCAAGAGGATGCTTCTAGGAAAGAAATATATCTAAGTTCTCAAGTGGGATATCTAAGTCTAAGGGTAGAACTAAATCTCCAAGAAAGTTTGTAAAGGTATGTTGGAGATGTGGAAAAGAAGGGAACTACAAGAAGCAATGTAGATCCAAAGTTGAGAAAAAGAAGGGATCTGAAGAATCTCCTTCTACAAAAGAAAAGAACTCCAAGGAAGAAGGAGGGGATGTGTACTTGGCTTCTTCAAGCACAAATGAAGATCATGAGGCATGGTTGGTTGAATCAGGTGCATCCTTTCATATGACTCCCCGCAGGGAGTGGTTCTAAGAATATGAAATGTATGATGGAGGTAATGTTTTCTTAGGTGATTATTCGACAACCAAAATCATAGGATGAGGAAATGTCAAGTTGATTCGCATAGATGGAAGGATTAGAACACTACCTGGTGTTCTGCACATCCCAGGTTTGGATAGAAAATTTATTTTTGTAAGAAAAATGGAAGATGGAGGGGTAAAAACAATATTTGAGAAGGAAACAGCAAGGGGGCTCCGGAATGAAATCTCAGTCATAGATCTAGGCAGGTGGACTCTGGCTATCCAGATCTACTTGTTGCTTATCTCAATGCGCATTCATTCCCCATCTTAAAGCCAACATCTCTTCCTCACATCGAACGGTCGTTACAGACCCTGAGATTCTCCAAAATAATCTCGTCTGTTCATCGGATTTATCATTACGAGAGTCCGAACTCTCGATCACGGGACTCCTGAATTCTCGATCCATGGTTTCTCTATGAGGTTAATCTCGTGACACGTAACCTCCATAAATCAAACAATCCAGATCTGTCCCGGGATTTCCACCATGGAAAGTCCCGATCTCTCGTCACCAGGACTCCCGATCCCACGATTCCTGATTCCCCGAAATGGGTAATCTCATGACACATGACCTTCGTCAATCGGACAGTTCAGATCTATCCCGGGGTTTTCACCACAAAAAATCCCGAGCCCTCATCATCAGGTTTCCCGATTCTGTGATTCCCGATTTCCCGAAATGGGTAATCTTATGACACGTGGCCTCCGTCAATCGGACGGCTCAGATCTATTCTAGGGTTTTCACCATGGAAAATCCCAAACCCTCGTCATCATGTTTCCCGATTCTACGATTCCCGATTTCCCGAAATGGGTAATCTTATGACATGTGGCCTCCGTCAATCAAACGACTCAGATCTATTCTGGGGCTTTTGCCCCTATACACTGGGGTCTTAACCCTTGGGTAACTCCGGACATATCCAACAGCTGTTGGGTTTTCCAGCCGAGATCTGACGGCTCAGATTGGTTCCTACCCATGCATATTTCCACAACTCCCTGGACGTAGACAAATCGATGGTCCAGATACTCCCATGGACCTTGGGGATCTATGGTCCCAATTTCTTCCCTACCCACGAAGACACAGAGAAACCAAGTGGGAAAGCATTTAACACCCTACTTTCTCCTACCAATCTAACGGTCGGGTGTGACCACAGATTTCCCGACGGAATCCCGTCCGTCGATCAACACCTATTTATGGTTAAGGTACTTAACCTTCTGACTTCTTCTTCCGATCTGACGGTTGTGAGTGACCCTATATCTCCCGACAAGATTTCATCCGTCGATGCGATACTTCCTCCTTACGCTGCCATATCGAGTTTTCAAGAGGATCGTTCCTCCTCGTGTAGGGTTACTAAGGCCTTACGCCTTCATCTTCTCTTTCCGAGTTCTCGATGGGCTCTTCAAGGAGGGTATCCATATGGGGAGGTTAACCCAGGGTACTATCTGAGGCAGGTAAGGAGGTCCTCCTCCCGAGAACCAGACGTGAATTCTGAATTAAATCAGTACGCATACGAATAACAAATTCATGAGGACATAAACCATACATAGTCTTTCCATAAAAATATACAACCACTAGTACTGATCCAAATACCATACAAACATTCTTATAATAAAATCATTCACAGTTTCACAGCTTATGAGCATAATTATCAGAATACATATAATTCAAGATGCCAAAGGAAAAATACTTATCAGAAATAACACCAAGGGTTAAGCAACTGCTGAGAGGGGTGCTAGTTTCCACCCAACCGTAGGCTCAGTGACTCCCAATGGATTTACCACTAGCCATCGCTAAGCTGAGACCACGATGTTGTGAGACCGCGTCTCTGTCTACCAGTGACTAGGAGCGAAGGTTACTCTCCTTTCTCTCTGCTATCACTCACTCTGCATATTGCCAGAGTTCTCTTTCTCCCCTCGCCTCTTCCCCTCAATCGCTTCTACCCCCATGCCTTATCCTCTTGCGAGGTTGCATGTGGCATGATTTTCCTCGCACTGGTCAGTCATGATGGCTCTACAGATGGGCGGGTCACCTCCCCATCCCTCATTAATTCTTGAGGAGCCATGTAGCTGCCAGCTTGCGAGACATTTAATTCGGGGACAGTGAGCCGCTTTTGGTTCTCCGGGCCAGTGGAGTCCAAATACGGTATTAATTCTCGGTGGAAGTTAACACCACCTTTCCAGGTGCCTTCCACCACCATCGTGGTCTCTTTTTCTGCACATCCCCTCTCAGCAGTCCTCCAATATAAATTCATAATGTTATTGACATTCATGAGTTGGCCATAGTTATGGCCAGTCCAGTTATTTTTACAAACTGGGGGAAACAGGGTGTTACAATTCCCTCCCCCTTAAAGGAACATCATCCTCGATGTTCTTATCCTTTAACATGAATTTCATGTACAGAAGTAAACAAAATCGGATATGCCTGTCTCATGGCATCCTCCATTTCCCATGTAGCCTCATCGAGGCCAAAATGTCTCCACTGCACCTTTACCTGTGGAATGGTTCGGTTCTAGAGCGGGGTTTCCTTTCTGTCCAATATGCATTGGGGTTCTGGTAGAAATTCTCCCTCCGGTTCCACCTAGATCACAGACCAATCAATTATATGATTAGCATCATGTACATATTTCTTCAGTAATGAAACATGGAAAACATTATGTGCTTTTACTGTGGGAGGAAGTGATAGCCGATAGGCTACAGGTCCCACTCTATATAGAACCTCAAAGGGTCCATAATACTGAGGTGCCAACTTGGCACAAGGTCCCATTTTCATTGAACTCCTTCTGGCTTTAATTCTGAGATATACATGGTCTCCCATTTTGAACTCTCTTGGAGTTCTCTTTTGATCAGCATAACTTTTCTGTCTGTTCTGAGCGACCTTCATATTTTGTTTTATCTGAGTCACTTGCTGTTCCATTTCTTTCAACATGTCAGGTCCAAAAGAAATCATATTTACAGGATTACCCCATCTGACTGGAGTATTACATGGTCTACCAGAGAGGACCTCGAAGGGACTCATCTTTAAGGAGGCTTGATAGCCGTTGTTGTAGGCGAATTCTACCAATGGCAGGTAGTCTTCCCATTTCCTGGGTTGATGCATTACATGAATCCTTAACATATCCTCTAATATTTGATTCACTCTTTCTATCTGTCTATCGGTTTGAGGGTGATATGCGGTGCTAAACAACAATTTGGTCTCCAAACCAACCATCAGTGATTTCCAAAAATTGGAAGTAAATTTTGTCTCTGTCAGACACTATCTCTTTCGGCATACCGTGCAGTCTGAATACCTCTTTCATGAATATCTGGGAGACATCTATCGCCTTACAGGTTTATTTGACAAGGATGAAATGAGCAAAGTTTCTTAGTTTATCCACCACTACCATAATAGCGTCATTCTATTTGGTTGAAGTTGGCAATCTAGTGATAAAATCCATGGAGATGGTTTCCCATTTCCATTATGGGATGGGTAAAGGGTGTAATAGTCCTGTTGGGTGTCGATGTTCTACTTTAACCTGTTGGCATTCTATGCATTGGGCCAAATATTTGGCTATGTCTTTCTTCAATCCAGGCCAATAAAATTGTTTCTGGGTGGCAGTGATCATTTTTTGGTATCCTGGGTGACCAGTGTATGGTCTTTTATGTAGTTCATCCATAATGAACCTCTTCAAGTTGTCACCATTTGGAATGTACAGTCTATCTATGTAAGTGAGCAGACCTTCTTCGGTCATCTGGTAGCCTTCATATTTTACTCCAACAGGTTCTTGTTGTAGGTACAAGGTCATAGTCTGAACGAAGGGATCTGTCTACTGTGCATTTCTGACTCTATTCTTGACATCTGTCTCGCAAGTACTCACCATTGCCAGGTGAATTGTTTTCATGCTTCTGCTAAGGGCATTGGCCACCCTATTTTCTTTCCCTTTGATGTGTTTGATTTCAAAATCAAATTCACTAAGGAGGGCCATCCATCTAGCTTGTCTAGCATTGAGATTTGGTTGGTCAAACAGATATCGCAATCCACAGTGATCTGTCATAAGTACAAATTTTATTCCCAAGAGGTAATGCCTCCACATTTTCAAGGCATGCACTATGGCAGCCAGTTCTAGATCATGAGTCACATAGTTGACTTCATGTTCGTTCAATTTTCAGGATTCATAGCAGATCACACTTCCTTCCTGCATAAGGACTCCTCCGAGCCCTTCCTTATAGGCATCTGTGCACACAAGGAAGTCAGCTTCTGGGTTAGCGATTTTCAACAGAGGTGCATGGGTTAGTAGATGTTTCAGGGTTTGAAATATTTCTTCACATTGTTGAGTCCACAGGAATTTTTCCCCCTTCTTCTGGAGGGCAGTGATTGGACAACCAATCTTGGAGAATCCTTTTATAAATATCCTATAGTATCCCGCCAATCCCATAAAGGATCTGATGTCTGAAACATCCTTTGGGGTAGGCCATTCCATGATAAACCTGATCTTGTCAGGATCTACTGCTACCCCTTCCTTGGACAGAACATGTCCCAAGTAATGTACTTGCTTCTGAAAGAAGTCACATTTGTTGAATTTAGCATAGAGATGATGCTCTTTTAGCACTTGCAGCACAAGTCTAATATGCTCTTCATGTTCTTCTCTATTCTTAGAGTAGATTAATATGTCATCAATAAAAACTAGTGCAAATTTATCTAAGAATTTACTGAGTACATTGTTCATTAAGCACATAAAAGTGGCAGGGGCATTGGTTAACCCAAATGGCACTACCACAAACTCATAGTGACCATACTGTGTCCGGAAAGTGGTTTTATGGATGTCTTCACCCTTGATTTGGACTTTATGGTATCCCGACCTCAAGTCAATATTTGAGAAAATAGACACACCCCCCAACTGATCGAATAGATCATTGATCCTGGGCAACGGGTACTTGTTCTTTATGGTTACTTTATTGAGTTGTCTATAATCTATACACAGTCTAAGGGTGCCATCCTTCTTTTTCACAAACAGGACTGGTGCTCCCCATGGGGA
>ML785819.1:319673-347867 GCA_009831015.1 Picea engelmannii
CTCAGCCGTAGATCTGGGCAGGTGGACTCTGGCCGTCCATATCTGCTTTTTTCTTATCTCAATGTGCATTCACACCCTAGATTAAAGTCGACATCTCTTCCTCACATTGGACGGTCGTTACAGACCCTCTGATTCTCCAAAAGAATCTCGTCCATTCATCGGATTTATCATTACGAGAGTCCAAACTCTCGATCACGGGACTCCTGAATTCTTGATCCTTGGTTTCCCTATGCGGTTAATCTCATGACACGTAACCTCCGTAAATCGGACAGTCCATATCTGTCCTGATATTTCCACCGTGGAAAGTCCCGATCTCTCGTCACCAGGACTCCCTATCCCGCCATTCCTGATTCCCCGAAATGGGTAATCTCATGACACGTGACCTCCGTCAATCGGACGGTTCAAATCTATCCTGGGGTTTTCACCACGAAAAATCCTGAGCCCTCATCATCAGGTTTCCCGATTCCATGATTCTCGATTTCCCAAAATGGGTAATCTTATGACACGTGGCCTCCGTCAATCGGACGACTCAGATCTATTCTGGGGTTTTCACCATGGAAAATCTTGAACCCTCGTCATTAGGTTTCCCGATTTCCTGAAATGGGTAATCTTACAACACGTGGCCTCCGTCAATCGGACGGCTCAGATCTATTCCAGGGATTTCGCCCCTATACAGTGGGGTCTTAACCCTCAAGTAACTCCAGATAGATCCAACGGTTGTCGGGTTTTCCAGCCGAGATCTGACGGCTCAGATTGGTTCCTACCCATGCATTCTTCCATGACTCCCTGGACGTAGACAAATCGACGGTCCAGATACTCCCATGGACCTTGGGGATCTATGGTCCATATTTCTTCGCTACCCACGAAGACATAGAGAAACCAAGTGGGAAAGTGTTTAACACCCTACTTTCTCCTACCAATCTAACAGTTGGGTGTGACCGCAGATTTCCCGACGGAATCTCGTCCGTCGATCAATACCTATTTATGGTTAAGGTACTTAACCTTCCAGCTTCTTCTTTCGATCTGATGGTCGTGAGTGACCTCAGATCTCCCGACAGGATTTCATCCGTCGATGCGATACTTCCTCCTTACACTGCCATCTCAGGTTTTCAAGAGGATCATTCCTCCTCGTGCAGGGTTACTAAGGCCTTACGCCTTCGTCTTCTCTTTCGCGGTTCTCGATGGGCTCTTCAAGGAGGGTATCCCTATGGGGAGGTTAACCCAGGGTACTATCTCAGGCAGGTAAGGCGGTCGTCCTCCTGAGAACCAGATGTGAAGTCTGAATTAAATCAGTACACATACGAATAATGAATTCATGAGGACATAAACCATACATAGTCTTTCCATACAAATATACAACCACTAGTACTGATCCAAATACCATACAAATATTCTTATAATAAAATCATTCGCAGTTTCACAGATTATGAGCATAATTATCAGAATACATATAATTCAATATGCTAAAGGAAAAATACTATCAGAAATAACACCAGGGGTTAAGCAACTGCTGAGAGGGGTGCTCGTTTCCACCCACCCGTAGGCTTATCGACTCCCAACGGATTTACCACTAGCCACCCCGAGCTGAGACCACGATGCTGTGAGAATGCGTCTCTGTCTACCAGTGACCAGGAGCGAAGGTTACTCTCCTTCCTCTCTGCTATCACTCACTCTGCATATTGCCAGAGTTCTCTTTCTCCCCTCGCCTCTGCCCCCCAATCGCTTCTACCCCGACGCCTTATCCTCTTGCGAGGTTGTGTGTGGTGCAATTTTCCTTACACTGGTCAGTCATGATGGCTCTACGGATGGGCAGTTCACCTCCCCATCCCTCATTAATTCCTGAGGATCCATCTAGCTGCCAGCCTGTGAGACATTTAATTCGGGGCCAGCGAGCCGCTTTGGTTCTCCGGGCCAATGGAGTCCAAATACGGTATTAATTCTCGGTGGAAGTTAATGCCACCTTTCCAGGTGCCGTCCACCGCCATCGTGGTCTCTTTTTCTGCACATCCCCTCTCAAAAGTATTGCAATATAAATTCATAATGTTATTCACATTCATGAGTTTGCCACAGTTCTGGCCAGTCCAGTTATTTTTACAAACTGGGGGAAACAGGGTGTTAAAGTATTGGGATGTATGCTTGATTTCAGTCCTGTTATAACGTTCTTTAGTTTTTTGAAGCTTTGAATCCAATAGGATATTGTGCTTGAATATTTTCTTAGGCTACTTGAAGACCGAATGTCCATAGCAGACCTCTACATTCTCCTCACCGATTCTTCCTCCTATTCACCCTTACTACAACTTACTGACTAAAGTTGATCAAGACCTTAACTGCTTATGCATGCTGGTCCAGTTTTCTGAGTTAAAATGATATTATCTTGAGTCCATGCCCATTTGACCTCTTTTAAATAATTCATAGTGACATATAACCTGATGGGTATTGGGATTACCTTCAATGCAATCTGAAGGTGACTTCTAGTGCTAACATTTCTAGCGCTATTGTCGGGGAACGAATTAAAGACTTTTCCCTGGGATAGAATGACAAAGAGCTTCTGATTCTAAAGGTTCATTAGATATCAAAACCATTCAATATTGTAACTTGCACCTGGCAACTCCACTGTTTTGACTCCATTGTTTTAGTTGTGGCTTCCAGGGGTAGACACACGAGGTCCAATCCACAGTTGCCTCTAGCAACACCTGAAGCTGACCCAGAGAAAATTATCAGAAAGTGAAAGACCCCTCAGGAAGGTACTTGAGCTGTTGTACCAGGTATTTCTGGTGATTTTCATAATCCTTCTTTAGAAACTCCAATATCTTCTTCTCATTCTCCTGTTATACCATTTGTTGGAGTTTCTCGAATTTTAAAGTTTGGGAGTGTTCCTGTTGATTTCTCCCCTCCTAGTATTGGTTTGGAAGGAGAAATACTTGTCACTCTTGTTTCCCCTGAAGTTGTACCATGGTTTAGACCCAGGACCTCAGAAGATTTTCCCACTCTGGGCTTTACCACTCCTCCCCCTATTAGAGTTGTTTCATTTACGGAAAGGGAAACCTTTGTTCCCTTGAGCCCTGTATCCTTTTCTCCAAATACTCAGTTGTTTCTTCTTCTTCCCAGAAAAACAGTTCCAGTCTCCCCTGTTCAAACTCCATCTCCTCCTAGTTCTCCTCCAGTTCACACCTCAATGGAAGATGTTAATCCCCCTAGGAACAGAATGGATGCCATAGTGGCTGCTAGATACACTCCTCTTGTCCTACCTCAGCCTCTGAATGCTTTGCCAGTTGGTGTCTACCTTAAGCAGTTTCCAAAGTTCATGGGTGAGGGAGACATTACTACGGAGGAGAACCTTGCAACCTTTTATAGTTATGCAGACAATTATGTCATTGAGGATGAAGATGTATGGATGAGAATTTTTTTCCATAGCCTTGATAGGGAGGCTGGGAAATGGTTTAGGGCCTTGGCCCCTGGATCTATTTATGGGATTGGAGCCTTAGATGAAGCATTCTTAAGACATTGGGGGGATAAAAAATATTTCCTTTACTATATTACAGAGTTTGGATCACTTAAGAAGAAAGAAGGGGAATCTATTTCTGACTTTTCGAAGAGGTTTAATAAAATGTATAATAGGATTTCTTTTGAGATTAAACCTATAGAAACCTCGGCCAAAATTACTTATTCCAGCGCTTTCGACCCTGATTGCTACCTCTTGTTAAGAGAAAGAAGGACAACTTCCTTGGCTCATATGAAAGATGCATCCCTGGAAGTGGAGTCCAATATATTGGCAGTTGACAAACTCAGGAGTAAGGATGATAGAGATAGAGGAAAAGGGAGGTCTGAAGCTTCAACCTCCGGCTCATTTGTTGCACACCCTCAAGTAGATGAATTGACCAAGATGGTAAAGTCACTTTCTGCTGAGGTAGAAAGGTTGAAACTAGAAGGAAATAAGAACTATAGGAATCCCCCTAATGTTGAAAATAGGGGTAACGTCAGGAGACCAAATAACGCCCCTCAGATTATCCAAAGAGATCAAAGAAACAGGGATAGGGACGATCAGAGAATCCAATCCCCTCTCCAAAATAACCTTGTCATTAATGAAGAAGGAGAGGAAGAAGAGGTTGATACTAAAATCCATTGTCTTGGAGGCACTTCCTCATTTCCCCATCTAACCCAATCTGCATATGAGGAGTCTCTCATGGACAACCAGCTAAATGAGCTGAGTAAAGGGGAGAAGACCAATAGTAGTCCAAATAAATATAACCTCGGGTCCAAAAATAAGGAAGGTAAGTCTGACATTCTTGATCATCCTACCAGAGTATAGAATCCTGCTAAAAATTTCGTAGACAACAACAAAGAGAAGAAGACACCAAACCCCTCACCAATGGTCAAAATTAATGTCCCAGAAGTGAGAGAAATTCTAAATTGCCCCTCCTATTTTAACTTTGAGCATGAAATTCAAAATATTAGGATCCCTGTAGCCCTTTCAGAGCTGGTCAAACATGAAGACTTCAAAAGGTGCCTATCTAAAATGTTGCAGCCTGAGCCTTCATCCCATTCCACAGACTCAGTCAACCTCCAAGATGAAAAGCCTGTTGTTATACTGGGACCTATGGTGGAAGATAGAGATGAATCCCCCCCTCCTTTCTATACTTCATTGAACATACATGACAAGGTGCTACATAACTATTTGATGGACTCAGGGGCATATCATAATATCATGCCCAAAACTGTCATGGATGAACTTGGATTAGAAATCACAAAGACTTACCATGACTTATATTCTTTTGACTCTAGGAAAGTGCAATGTCTTGGGGTCATCAAAGATATGGTTGTGACCTTGTTTCAGTTACCCATGAAAAGTGTGGTCATGGATATCATGGTGGCTGATGTTCCCCCCAAGTTTGGCATGATCTTGTGAAGATCTTGGATAAAAATACTTCGGGAAACCCTGTAGATGGACCTCACATATGCTACCACTCCTGTGTTTGGGGGAGAGCATAGAAGACTTTACAGGGAAACTCAACTGGCCTACATTATCAGTTATGAAGAAAACCCCACCAACCATCCTATTTTTGCACTTGATATTGATTTGGGATCCATTTTATTGCAGCTCACCGATGCTCCTGAACCTCCTCTTGAAATCAGAAAACAGTCCATTGCTTTCTGTGAGGATTCTCCTCCAATCACCTCTGTTTGGAAAATGTACTTTGATGGAGCCTCTTCTAGGGAAGGTGCTAGTGCTGGAGTGGTCTTTGTTTCACCTACTCAAGAGACTATATCTTTGTCCTACAAGTTAGAGTTTGAAGCTACAAATAATGTGGCAGAGTACGAAGATCTTGTTTTGGGTTTGAGGGCTACAAAAGACATGGGGATTGAAGAGATATCAGTGTTTTGGGATGCTGAATTGATTGTCCATCGGGTAAAAAATCTTTATCAAGTTAAGAACCTAGGTTGAGAACTTATAGCAATGAAGTGTGGGACCTAGTTGACATATTTTTCTTAGCTTTCAACATTTCATTTATTCCAAGAGAAGAAAACACCATGGTTGATTCTTTGGTTGTTTCAGCAAGTAATTTCAAAGTCCCCGTGCCACCTAAACTCAAGTATGATGTAGAAATAAAATATAGACCCTCTATACCTGACAATGTTAAGCATCGAAAGGTGTTTCAGGATGATCTTGAGATGAAAATATTCTTTGATATGGTTGGTGAGTTTTTTGCATTACATATTGATCAAGATCATGATTCTGAAAGTAGTCCTCATGCTGATGTTTTCCTAAACAAAATTGCTAATCATCATATTGTTTAGTTGCATAGAAATCATATTCCAAAGGGAATATTTTCTTTGGAAATACTATTTGATAGGAGTTATGTGGCAGTGAAAGTTAAAGGTTCAACTGAGGATGTTGATGTAGCTGAGTGCAATATTGGTATAGAGAAGAATCCAAAATTTGTCAAGTTGTCAAGCAACTTGACAAGGGAACAAAGGGCTGAATATGATGAACTGTTAAAGGAATTTGCTGATGTGTTTTCCTAGACATATGAAGATCTTAGAACATATGACACAAGTATCATTGATCATAAGATCCCATTGAAGGAAGAGGCCAAACCATTTAGGTAGAAATTGAGAAAAATAAATACTATGCTGCTGCCTATTATAGAGAAAGAGGTAAAAAAGCTCTTGGATGCCAATATTATCATTCCTTTGAGGTATTCTCAGTGGGTGGCCAACTTGGTCCCTATGAGAAAGAAGACTAGAGAAATCAGACTTTGTGTCGATTTCAGGAACCTGAACAGAATCTCTAAGAAGGATAATTACCCTTTACCAAAGATGGAGCACATATTACAGAGGGTGACAGGTGCATATAGGATGTCCATGATTGATGGATTTTCTGGCTACAATCCGATCTCTGTCTTGCATGAAGAAAGAGACAAGACAACCTTCACTACTCCTTGGGGTACATTCATGTACGCTAATATGCCCTTTGGATTGATGAATGCAAGGGCAACCTTCCAGCGAGCTATGGACATTGCCTTCATTGGAGAAAAAGATAAATTTGTAGTCATCTATCTGGATGGCATTATGGTTTTGTCTAGGTTTGATAAAGAGCATTGTTATCATCTAAGAAAAAGTATTCTTGAAATGCAGAAAATTTGGTCTCTCCTTAAATCCTAAAAAGTCATTGTTTTCCATGAAGGAGGGAAAATTATTAGGGCACATAGTATCAGCTAAGGGGGTAAAGATTGATCCCAGCCAGGTAAAGGCCATGCAGTCCTTGTCTTTTCCCAGATCCAGGAAAGAGGTTCAGTCTTTCTTGGGTAAAACCAATTTTCTGAGGAGGTTTATTTCAAATTTTGTTGAGCTAGTTAGATACATTACAATCATGATCAGGAAGTGGAATGAAGTGAAATGGAATGTTGAGTCCAAAGATTCTTTCAACCAGATCAAGAAGGCCTTGACTGAATCACCTATGCTCATCAGTCCTGACTACTCCAAGAATTTTCTGATTTTTTCCTTTACTTCATTTGATACAGTAATAGTTGGTTTATTGCAGAAGAATGTTGAAGGGTTAGAGAAGTCCATTTCCTTTTTCAGTAAGGTATTGAGGGATGCTGAGATAAAATATGACATCATGGAAAAACAGGCCTATGCTTTGGTTAAATCCATCAAGGCCTTCAGCGTCTATGTTCTTCATTCAAGAGTCATTGTGTATGTCCCTTCAGCTTCTGTGAAGGAGATTCTCATTCAGCCTGACATAGACAGAAGAAGGAGCAAGTGGATTGCCAAAATCCTTGAATTTGATCTCGAAATAAAGCCCACCAAATTGGTTAAAGACCAAGGTTTAGCTAGACTACTAGTTGAATCTAACTGCAAAGCTTTGGGGGTTAATTTCATCAACATTGCTCAGAAAATCAACAAGTTGAGTTGTTTGATAAAGGTTCTCAAGTTAGCCCTCCATTGGAAGGAAGTGCCTAGTACAAGGACATTATATATTTTTTGCAAAAGCTGCACCCTCTTGATGGTATGGGGAAAAACAACATAAGAGATTTGAATCTTAAATCTATTAAATACCGCCTCATTGAACAAGTCTTGTATTGGAAAGACCCTCTGGGAATACTTTTGAGATGTTTAGACCCACATGAAGCCAGAAAGATTATGTTTGATTTTCATGACAATCTATGTGGGGGGCATCACTTCTGGAGAACCACAACTTATAATATTCCCAGGGATGGATATTTATGGCCTACTCTATTCATCAATGTTTGTGAAAATATCAGGGCTTTTGTTAAGTGTCAGAAGTTCTCTGGAAAGAATCATCTCAAGTATTTTGCATTGAAGCCTGTGGTAGCTTTAGGACCCTTTCAGTAGTGGGGCCTAGATTTTATTGGGGAAATTCATCCTGCTTCAAGTGGTCAACACAGGTGGATCTTGACTACCATAGATTACTTTACCAAGTGGATAGAATCCATCCCCACAGGGAGTGATTCCCACAAGGTAATAATTGGTTTTCTTGAGGATATTATGGCAAGAATTGGTTGCCCAAACATAATTGCACCGATAATGATGCATCTTTCAAGGCTGAACCATTAATCTAGTTCTATGAACAGTTTGGAATTGCATTGATTCACTCTACTCCTTACTACCCCCAAGGGAATGGACTGTATGAGTCCTCTAGCAAGAGCCTTATGAATATTATCAAGAGATTGCTAGAGGACAACAAGAAAGCATGGGATTCGAAACTAAAATTTTCTTTATGGGCTAATAGAGTGACAACAAAGAGGTCCCTTGGTGTCTCTCCTTTTCAACTTGTGTATGGAGTTGAGGCCATATTTCTTTCTTAGCTCACCTTGTCTATGGAAAAATTCTTCCAAGACTGCCAAGGAGAGCCTGATGATATGATCAAAAGAATACATCAGCTGGTATAAGTGCAGCAGACTAGAGAGAAGTTACTAGACAAAGCACATCAACATCAATAGAAAATCAAGCAGGCCTATGATAGGAGGGTAAGGAAAGATGATTTCTAGCTGGGAGATCTAGTACTCAAATGGGATGCACCCAAGAAGGACAAAGGAAAGCACGGTAAATTTGAGGCCTTGTGGATTGGCCCCTTCAAAATTTCTGAGGTTTTTTGAAATAACACTTACAAGTTGAAGGATTTGGAGGATGTTAAAGTTTTGGTGGCCCTGTAAATGGGCATTTTCTGAAGAATTTTTTTGTTTGAGCCATAAGTGGCTTCCCATGTCATTGTAAATATCATATTTCCTTTTATTTTTGGTTTTAAAGAGTGACTCCACAACACAACACTAAGGCACTGAAACTGCAAAAGGAGTTCTTAGAGCCTCATAGGGAGGTCTCTATCCCCCATGGAGCCTAATGTTAGCACATATTATCGATGGAAGGGTGTTTTTCCTTAGGAAATAACCCCTTGGTGAAAAAATGAAGGACGAGGTAGTAGTGCGACCCACTTTTGGCACTTATCCTAATTTTTTGATATCTGGGCGACCTTGGCACATTGTGATAAGGATTGTGCAGATCTCAATGACTAAGATCTGTGCGCTCTAATCTATGAACCATTTTCCATATCAGACCCCCCCCCCACCTTCTTCCTTTAAAGGGCGGGGGCGTGGGGGGGGGTGTTGAGTTAGTGGTTTTCTGGCACGGGCCCCCACTATCGTGTCGCCTCCACAACAACTCGGACCCCCCCACAATCTCTTTACCACTTACTACCTACGCCCCCTCCTAGCAAGCCTCCTTACGACCTCCAAATATTGTCCACTTTCCATATGACACCTTTCCTCCACTCACCTGACTGCATGCCTGTCCCTGTCCATTGTCTTTTCTTTCCCTATTCATCTCTTGACATCTATCTCCCACTCCCGCTCCATGTCACCTCTACTATGTTGTCGTGTTCTCCTTCTGACAAATCACACCCCTCTACCTCCATGACCTCTCCCCTTGCCACATCACCCCTGCGTCTTTACACCTCAGCTCCTTCATACTGGTGCTCACACAATCTTGGCCACTGCCAACCGCTTCTTTCCACCTGGTTGTCATTCATTCGTCATTCCATGCCGATTTGCACTATTCATCACGTCAGATCTCCATCGTCTCCTCTGTGTTCACCTTCTAGTCTTCTCTGCAAGCATCCAGTAGAGATCCATATGGAAAAAGAGCAGGATGAGGCCACCACATTTTCTAGGTGCCGAGTTGACTAGGGCCTGTCCTAATCCTGATGTAGATAGTTAGTGAAAGTGAGGGAGGTGGTTGAAATATCATCTCACCACATAAATGGAAAGCCAAAAAGGATTGTCAGCAAGTATTTTTCTCTACAGATCCCTTCTGAAGCATATTTGCATCTAGCAGAAGCTCGCGTCTGACATAAGACTGCATGCACAGTCTGCCAGAACGCAGGCAGACGTAAAGCCTTGAATGCAAAGACTCGGGCATGCCTCTATTGTTAGTGGCGAATTGTTCTGAGTATATAGAGGCATTTTTGATATTTTGTTATGGTCGATGGTTGACAAAGGCTCTAGTATTGTGAAGTTTTACCAAAGCTATGGTTCTTTGGTTATGTATTTTGAATTGAGACTTCTTGTTTAATGAAAGTCAGCTTCATTTTCATCTTATTTGACTCTGATGCTGAAGTGTCCATGATTGAAGGATTCACATGGATTTTTTTAACCGTATTGGGATGTATGTTTGATTTCAGTCCTGTTATAACGTTCTTCAGTTTTTTGAAGCTTTGAATCCAAGAGGATCTTGGTTTTGAAGCTTTTCTTCCTTAGGCTGCTGGAAGACCGGATGTCCATAGCAGACCTCTACATTCTCCTCACCAATTCTTCCTCCTATTCACCCTTACTACAACTTACTGACTAAAGTTGATCAAGACCTTAACTTCTTATGCATGTTGGTCCAGTGTTCTGAGTTAAAACAATATTATCTTGAGTCCACGCCCAACATTTGACCTCTTTTAAATCATTTATAGTGACATATAACCTGATGGGTATTGGGCTTACCTTCAATGAAATATGAAGGTGACTTCTAGTGCTAATAGGGTCTTTGACTACTACACGGTAAAGGTATGGTTGAAGGTATGTCTAACTACTCTCTGTATTTTGATTTCTGTGAACATTGTGTATACGGGAAGCAAAATCAGGTAAGATTCCCCTCTTGTGGAATGAGGGCAGAAGGAATTTTACATCTATTTCACAGTGATGTTTTTGGACTTGTGTTGGTCGCACCATTGGGAAAATCTATGTAATATGTCTCATTTATAGATGAATTCTCGAGGAATACTTGGATATGTGTCCTCAGGAAGAAATCTGAAGTCTTTGAAAGTTTTAAAGAGTTTAAGGACCATTTTGAGAATCAAACAGAGAAAAGAATTAAAGTGTTGGGGACAGATAATGGTGGAGAGTTCTGTTGGAATGAATTTGAAGAATTTTGTAAGAAGTGTGGTATAGAAAGGAAAAATACTACTTCATATACACCTCAACACAATGGATTTGCACAACAGATGAACATGATGATGATGGAAAAATCAAGGTGTGTGCTCAGTGGTGTCGGGTTAGGGAAATAATTGTGGGAAGAGGCAGTGGGTATTGCATGTTACCTTGTCAACAGATCACCCTCATTAGCGTTGGATGACAAGACTCCACAAGAGGTATGTACTGTTAAGAAACCTTCTCTCACACATCTCAAGGTATTTGGTTATGATTCATATGTTCATGTTCCAAAGGAAAACATGAGTAAACTAAATAAGAAGGATGAAAAGTGTGTCTTTATTGATTATAAAGATGGTCTCAAAGTTTATAAGCTTTGGAACCCAGAAACTAAGAAGGTAGTGTATAGATGAAATATGTTATTTAGATAAATGAAGGATGTTGTTCAACTGGAAGTCCTACCAAGTAAGGAATAATCAGAGAAAATAGAGTTTGATTTAAGGGATGATGACTCAGACTCTATAGAATAATAAGAATCAGAAGAAGAATATCCTCATACTCCAGTATTGAGGAGATCGGTTCAAGAAATAAGGCTACCAAAAAGGTATACTTTGTCTGATTTCCATTCAAATTTTGTTTTGTCTATTACTGATGATGATCCTAGAACTGTCAGGGAAACAATGGATTTAGAGGATGGAAATCTCTGGAAAAAGGCCATGGATGGAGAAATGGCATCCTTGGATAAAAATGAGGCTTAGTGGAGTTGTCGACTGGAAGAAATCCCATTTGTAGCATATGGGTATTTAAAAAGAAGATAAATGCAGAAGGAAAAGTGGAGAAATACAAAGCTCGATTAGTAGAAAAGGGTTAATCCCATGTTGAGGGAATTGATTTTGCTGAGATTTTTTCTCCTGTTGCCAAGTTAACCTCTATAAGATTTATGTTATATGTTGTTGTTGCATTTGATTTTGAAGTAGAACAGATGGATGTGAAGAGAACATTCCTACATGGGGATCTGGAAGAAGAAATCTATATGAAGCAGGCAGAAGGATTTGTTGTGAAGGGAAAGAAGGATCTAGTAAGTAAGATGAAAAAGTCTCAGCATGGTTTAAAACAATCACCAAGGATGTGGTATCAAAAATTTGATACTTATCTGCTGGGACTTGGCTTCACAAAAAGCAAAGAGGATCATTGTGTGTATTTCAAATCAATTGGTGATCATTTGATTTATTTGGTCTTGTATGTGGATGACATGTTGCTGATAGGAAACAACAAGGAGATTATATAGGATGTGAAAAATCAAGTGTCCTTTAAATTTGACATGAAGGATCTCGGTGCTTCAAATCTCATTTTGGGCATGGAAATTAAAAGAGATTGGAAAAAGAGGAAACTATGGTTAAATTAGAGAAAATATGTTGAGACAATATTGCAGAGGTTTAATATGAAGGAATGTAAACTGGTAAAGGTCCCTAATCCTGTAGGTGTAAATTTGTTTATGGATCAGTGTCCCAAGACACAGGAAGAGGAGGAGTACATGTCTCATGTTCCATATGCGAGTGCAATTGATAGTTTGATGTATGCAATGGTATGTACTAGACTAGGCATTGCACATGCAATGGGAGTTTTGAGCAAGTATATGTCAAAACCAAAGAAGGAGCATTGGACAACAATAAAATGGGTTTTCAGGTATTTGTGTGGCACTGCTAGCTATGGATTATGCTACCAAGGAAGACCAGGATTGGACAAAGTGTTGGATATACATGGATTTGTGGATGCAGACTGGGATGGATATCTGGATTGTAGGAGAACTACAAGTGGGTATGTGTTTAACCTGTTTGGAGGAGCAATAAGTTGGATGAGAAAAAGACAGGTTGTAGTGGCACTTTCAACTAGAGAAGTTGAATACATGGCAACCACTCATGCAATTAAGGAAGCAGTATGGTTACAAATATTGTGTTCATGTATTGGGTTGGTACAACAAGTTGTGAGGATAGATTGTAACAATTAGAGTGTAATTTTTCTGGTGAAGAACCTGACTTATCATCCAAAGACAAAACATATTGATATTCAATATCACTTTGTGAAAGACATGGTTGAAGAAAATAAAGTGTTGTTGATGAAGGTGGACACTTTGAATAATGTTGCAAATTCATTAACAAAATCTATGGGCACTGAGAAGTTCTCTTGGTGTAGAGGATCCATGGGCATTGCTTCCCTGGATTGTTGACTATGTAACCCTGTAACCCCCTATATGCAAATAAAAAAACAAGTGGGAGAATGTTAGGTATATGTTATATTCTTTGCATGAGAAAAAAAAAATTCCTCGGGAAACTTGTCGCATTTTTGCCTCGTGTTTTGTGTTTCCTCGATTTTTGTGTCCATTGTTGGGAGGTTGTTTAGCACATGGTTTTTGTCGATGGTTTTCTATTTCCATTTAAGGAATTAGGGTTTTTGACTAATCCAGGTCATTGGGTTACGGTTTTGGATGCCATTGGCTCCTATATGTAAATTGTATTGTAAACAATGTAGCACTATGAATGAATATAGAATATGCTAGTTTTCATGGTTTGGGTTTCTGGGGGAAAAATATATGTGTCATGTTTGTATTTTCCATTGTATATTTTATGCTCTTTTACTAAAAATCTTTTTGCAATAAATATTATACAAGGTTTAAATCTAAGCAAACCCCTCTCCCTCTCCCTCATCTCCTAATCCTGTACAACATTGTACAGGTCAACCCTCTGGTCCTGTTGTTGTTTTTTCTCTCTCCTATAATGTAGATGAATGATTAAAAAATAAAATACATCAGCCTCATACATAAAAGATATAAAAAAAATAAGTAAATGAGAAATTTATTTATAAATACAGAAAAATAACTTTCTTCAAAAAATAAGTAAATTTCATCACTGGTGGGGCCAAAAAATAGTCAAATGCCACCCATGGTGTGTATATTACTTGTGATCATTGTCTACCGTATACAAATGTAACATAACGCACCATATAAAAAAATTATATTATTTTATGTGGTGTGTTGTAAAATCTTACTGCACCGGTGTGTTAAGGTTAACCGATCCACCGCCTAAAATAATAAAAACTTAAAATCCTAAAGCACCATAAAACCATTTTTTAATTTTTTTTTACTGCGGTTCATAGCCCTTCCCAACATGCACCAATGAGTTACAGGAAAGGTGACGCACCGCACCAATATTTAAAAAAAAAATGATAATTACAGTACTTTGGCATTAAGGATATAATTTTTTACGATGGTGCATTGTGTAATCATTAATGCACCGGTGCGTAAGTTTACTAGCACACTGCATAAAATAATACATCTAATTTATGCAGTGAATCATTTAATGTAACATGCGAGTGCGTTAACGTTATTTCGACGCACTGAAAAAAATAAGCTATATTATTTTTGCCAGTGCATTGGTAAAATTATGCACTGATGCGTTAAATGTGACCCAACGCACTGGTGCTTTAGATTTTATAATTCAACCACCGAAAAAAATTAGGCATGGTGCTTCGGTGCACCCTGTAAATTTTCAAGGTGCAGTGTCCACGGTGGGATACAAATGACTAGAATGCGTAGTGCAAATATATATATATATATATTTAACTGAGTTTTGAATTTTAATCCTCTAAAATTTTAAGTTATAAATAAATAAATACATTACCTAGACATTTCCTCATCGGGGATGCATGGTTTCCATGTAGTCCAAAAAGCCTAATTTTCCCACCTTTTGGAAAAATTTGAAAGCCGCGCACTGAGAAATGGATGTAAGGAAGGTAAGGAAGGGAAGCACCAAAAACAAGACACTTCAGAGATACAAAAGTTGCAACAGTGCTTGAGAGCTCCACAACATTGAAAAGGGTAAAAATGAATTTTACAACCGATATTTTTTTTTATTTAACCTTTGTTACTGTGCACTCGATTATTAGATGCACCAATGCGTCAACATTTAAGTAGCACACTGGAGTACTTTTTTTTTTTAAATAAACCTACCACGATGCACCATTTTGTAGAGAAACAGTGTGCACCGATGCGTCAGTATTTAAGTAGCACCCGGAGTATATTTGTTTTTTAAATAACCCTATGATGGTGTGCCATTTTTTAGAGCACTGGTGCATCCATACTAGAAAATGCATCGGTGAGATATGTAATTATAAAATCACCATAAAAAAACATCCACTAAAACCTCCTCCCACTCGCCTTCACTAGTTTCCTTTTATATAAATGGATTTTTGGGGCATTTTATAGGGGCTTCCGCAAAAACCTTCGCTAGAGGGTCTTTTCCTTGTAGTGTTTTAGCATGTAGAAAAGATTCCAACTTAAAAAATTTCAATATCTTGTAATTCTACGTATCCCTTTTATTGGTTCATAATTCATTTTAAATACTAATTCCTTGGGGGTGTAAGCCTTTTTACTCCACAAGGAAAGCAAAACTACCTAGAGAAAAACCTAGGAGGGTGTAAACAAAAGTTACATAATCAAAAGCATTTTAAAATGAAAAAAACTAAATGCCTCAAATATTGATATGACACTCACCATAATACCTAGATTGTACCTCATGGAGAAATACCGAATGTATTTCTAAAGAAATTTGATGTGGTGGATATCCCCATGACAAACCTAGAACTATTGTGGCGAGGTGGGTCTCTGTCTGTGCAAGTGGACACTGTTGGTCAAGATGTCTCTCGGTACTCCATGTCTGCAACTTGAGGGCCTTGAGACATCATATCCTTAGTTATCCCTAGGAACTTGAGATAACATCTAGATCCTACTTGGGAATATGTAATGACCATAAAGTGCATAATAATTGTTACGAGGAAAATCACTCTATGGCATGGGGTAAACCACAACATATGGAAATTGTTGCAGAAATCATCTATAATATCAAGTATGTTATATAAAAAAACATGCTAACGAGACAATATAAATATTCTACCTCGTCCGGATGTTCGATGAAGTCCACCATTGAGCACTTGGATCAAAGATATACACCTGCAACTTGTCCTCAACAACCAATATACGCAAGCATATGGTGATAATATATAAAGTTAGCACATATAATAGTATAATACATCAATATTCATAACAAATACGTCCATGGAATAACAATTCAAATATTTCCAAGACATTAATTGGATGAGAAAAGAGTACTTCTATTAAAATATGAACAACAGAAGTGTAGGAATGACAAACTTTTGTGTCGGCACGTCTCGGAACCAAGAAACTAAGTCCCTTCTAGTTGGGCCTCCACCACTTCAATCCTCCACCAAAGGTAAGCTCATATAAGAGAGACAATGAGGTTCTCCATCAAATAGGGAAGAGCTTTGGGGCTGAATAATGTGTTCAGACTTAAAAGGACAAAGGGATGCAGACTCAATATGAAGTGAATAATTTTTCCAAAGTAACTTTGCTCTCAAATTTGAATTCTCCTCCTCTTTTCCATAGCTCGAATATGACTCATTTATAGCCTTAAAATGGAATTGAAGGGCCGATTTAGAATGTTTCCAGCATATGGAAGTTCAAGGATCATGGATCTCATGATGTTACATGGAAATCGAACCCCATTTTTTAATTTTGGGCACAAAACTTGATGTATGCGGGTTTTAATGGTGCAACCTATGTATATGCATGTTGTATAGCTATTAGGGTGCATATATGTGGAAAAATACAATTTTTATCTCTGGGAATGGCAAAAAGGGACTTCAAGTATGCATAGGGAAATGGAAAAGGCCTTTTGAGAAAATTGCATGGGGTGAGGAAAACCTTTCTATAACAGATGCTCCCTAATGTGTGAGGTCAGAGGGTATCTGCGATGGATGAAATACATTATAACTCCCAAAACCGGAGTAATGGAGACCCACCTAGACAAACTAGTTTCTCATAAGAATATTACAATCCATAATGACTTTGTACACATGGCTGTTAATTTTAATTACACTGCAGATCCATGTGGAAATATACCAAACAGTTGTGCATGGCCATGAATAGGAAATACAAAGGTAGATACATTCCATAGGCTGTCATAGTCATGAACAAGGTCCAATGAAAAACCAGTCTCAAAATCAATATGAAGATATCTTTATATGATGGAGTACAATCTGATCTCCCATGATCAATAAAGTCATATAGGTACTGGTCCAATGAATGATAACAACATCTCAGGAAAGTTGCGACTATGAACTGATGTCTTCAAGTATTCTACACAATGCGTCAAAGGTGGAAGTCTACATCAAGTGAATAAAGGAGTTGAGGTCGAACACAATGAGACTTCATTCGATTACCGATCATTAAGGTATACCGTTAATAAACATAAGACAACCTACCGATAATGAAAGTAGGTATCAAGGCACCGAGTACATTCTTACAACCTTGAATAAAGTAGTTGAGGTTGAACACTTGAAGAATCCATCGATCAGGAGACATTGATGTATTCCCAACTGTCGATGGCAAGAGAACCTTCCATTGATGACTGTAATCCTATAAGCACTCATAGGACTCTAGGGCTCGTTTCCATAGTAGATGGTTTGAAGTCGATGGAAGGAGACCCGCTGAAATAAGAACATTAAGGCATCTCTCATCATTCATAATGAGGTAAAAATTAATAGCTTGATGATTTGTAGGAACTCGGAAAAAGAACATGTTCACGAACCAACGACCATGTGCATCTTTTGCATGCACCAAATGCAAGTAGTGCATGAAAAAGACCCTCTGAATAGCAACAAATAATGAAAATTGCTGACAAAGTAGAGGAAACCACCAATAAGGCTAATGGAATCCAAGACACTGCATGAATCCCAATGTGTGAATAGGCTTATTTTCTTCGAACACAAGGGAAACCCCCTAGTCAGTGACTGATGAGGAGATGTCCACTGTTGGGTTCAAGGTTACCTACCCATAAGGAAAGTAGGACAAGGGTGCATGATCTGGATTATTTTCGGCATGAAATGAGAGAGGAGATATAATAAAGAAATGTACAAAGATATCTTGGATATAACAGAAATGTATCAAAGATGCAACCATAAACACAGAGATATAGTAATACCCAATTTTCTATTAATGAGCGAAAATGTACAAAGAATGTAAAAATACAGAGTGAAAGACTCACTAGAATGGTGGCAGCTTATCTCTAAGAAGAGATGTGTCCTCTACTCGCATTTGCAAGAATATTATTTTACAATGAGCTCTAAAGGCCTTTTTATCATAAATAAAATCCAAAACCCTAACTACGGAAGATGAAAAGCCAACAGTTTTGTGGACCCCGTTTTGGGTAGTTTGGTGTATCAACTTCTCAGGGGTGTAACTTTGACATACGATCTTCATTTGGGGATAACGGTAGCTCGTTCGAAAGGTATCATCAAGGAGATTCATTTTGGGGGCTCAATCAGAGCCTTTGGATATTATTGAGAATATCGATCCTGAAAAATTTTCATTTAGGCCCTCAAAATGGCCTCGGAAGTTAAAAACTACTAAAAATAGTAAATTGCCAAAATTGTCAGAAAATTGTTTTGAGATAGTTGGAAGAGGTGGGTGGCCACCAATATCCACCTAGATCAATACATGGTAGGACTAAAAATTCATGTAAATTTGAGACACACTAAGGGTATGGCCGACATGCAAAGTCAATAGTTCTGAGAAATGGCCGACATAGGTTGATAGACATCCTTTGAACAAGAGCATGAGACATATGGATGAATCTGGGAGCATAGACGTGATGATGAAACTTTTTGATGTAGGAGGCACCATTAAAACTCTCCATAAGGACTAGAAGAGTAACTAGTCAGGGGAGTAAACTCTAAATAACGAGCTTAACTACCTAAGGTAATGCTAAACCCAAAATTTTGATGACAAGTGGACTCAAAAGTTTGTGCTCTATTCAAAGGCGACACGACTGCTACCAACATGAGATAATATTCTTTTCTCGCCCGTATTTTTTTGTTTTTTCATAGTCAAATGAATGTTATCATACAGAGGAGGAAATGAGTGTCGTGAGTAAGCAACTAGTTCCAATAGTGGAACATACCTATGCTCAATGCAAGGAGGTGCATGTAGGATATGGACACTCGGGGGAATGTTTCATCTTGGGGTATAGGGTTTCATGTTGCAAAGGATATAAACAAGGCTCTTCTTGGATGATGATGAAAACTGTTGAGGTGATAGGATTAGAATGCAGAAGTGAGAACCGACAATAGGATCAATACTGCAAGCAAGATAATGAGATGCAATTACAACTTAACTCCAAAGAATGTCATTTTTCATAAATTTAGTCCCCTAGGCCCGAAAAAGTGTAAACAAATACCCAGGAGAAATATTCTAGCCACTAGTGACTAGAGTATTCCTTTTTTGAAAGTAGTCTACTTGGCTTGAAAAAAGGGTTAAACTTACACCAAATAGACATCCTTTCAAATCCAATTTACGAGTGTGAAAGGAACAAGTTCACTGGGTAACCTTTTTGCTTTTTGAGAGAGTCGAAAAATAGCTTAAACAAGACTCATGGGGGTACCATAGGTATAGGTCAGCATGATTATGAGTAAGAAATGAGGTTTGAATGCAATTTCATATAAGTTATAAGGGACTCCCGGTCCTACAGAAAAATATTTTCATGGGCACCAAGTGGCACAAATGTTCTAACTATGGCACCCATGTTTGGTAAGTCTCTACCATTCAATCACGACACTTCTATTAGCAATAAGGAGGTTATGTGTCGCTAATAAATGGGTTCATACCTAATGCATATGGATCACAGTCATAGGATAATGAAAGATGCAAGAATGGATGGATGACCTATCCTATATGTTGGTCAAAGAAATATACCTGCAAAAGTCACAAATGGGTGGCAAAACACTAGAACCACAAGAATCTTTAGACAAAAAAACTCCTTCCACTGTGCTATTAGTCCATTTAGGTAAAAAATTAAGAAAAACTATGCAAAGTGGGTAAATTTGTTTTTATAAATAGTAAAAACTAACCAATTTACCATACCATTTGTAAATAGTGCATTTTGGACCAAATTGCCCCTGATCTTTAACTGTCTTTTGTGGGAGCTCCAGGTGACAAAATTGAGAACTGTCTATACCAAGTAAGTCTTCTTGCCCTTCTCTTCATTTCTATTGGTTTAAAATTTTAATTTAGGCATTAATTCTTGAGTATTTTAAGGCGTAAATTAGAAACTAGGGTACACCCGGGTTGTAGATCATTGGGTCATGTATACACATCCCTATATGCGATTGTTATCAAAGAAGACCATGTATATGCAGCCCTATACATGACTATGTAAAATGTAGCTCGTGTACAAGTCCGTGAGTTGAGTTTTTTAAATGGTATTGACTCAAAATTGATTTTAAACTTCTAGGATGGTGCTAGAGTGGAGAGAAAGAGAGCATGAAGAGGTTGATGCTATAGTAGAACGAGATCAAGGGGCCCAAATGGAATTAAGAATATGTGGGCTATATAAATTTTGGGCTCTCAAAGGCATGAGGGATCAAGTGAGAATGCTCCAGATGCTGGTGAACTACTAGGATCTAGATACAGAGTCCTTCAACCTCAATGGAAAACCATTGAGGATTGAAGTCGAGGACAAATAATTTTTGAAAGGATTATCATGTCCGGTTGAGGTGGTGAACCTAAAAGCTCAGGGAGCTAGGAGTGGCATGAATATCGAGGAATACATAGCTACTCACTACGTTGCAGGGACCAAGAAGGTAGGGAGCCAACTTTCGATCAAAGCGATCAACAACTTGAGTCTCAAGATCATTATCTTAGTGTTGACACAGATCACAGTGTCAGCCTCATTGCATCAGGAATCAAGGCCACTTATGTTATACTCGGTGGAGTGCTTACGAACCATGGTTTACAACTGGTGCACCTCACTACTGGCCAACATGAAGAGCTAGCTAACAGACTGCAAACAGGGTAGAAAGAGTAACTTCGGGTTTGCGTCTTCATTATGTAGTTTTTTCTTCAAACGGGTTCTAAGATTGGGCCCTAGAGTTGAGATTGTTCCTCATGGACCTCGTGATCTAGTCATGGCATGGTGGACCAAGGTGATGAGGCAGTTGGGGGGTGGTAGGGTACCAACACCCTACAATGACGAGTTTTTCTTTTGGTGGCGTTGGCAACTGATAGCTCTAGACGAACACCCATATGCAGGGATAGATTTTAGAGGAGATATGGGCATGCCATTACCACTAGGTTCCGCCTATGGAGACATAGGTATGAAATGTTTTTTGAATATTTCATTTTTTTGTATTTTTGTAAAAGAAATTTTTTTTTTTTTTGGATGATGTCAGGTACTAATTTAAACACGTATTGATATGCAGATGTGGGTCTGCATAGTCCGGATGGAATCCCATGACACCGGTGGAGGCACTGGGGGGATGAGCCAAGGGGAGGAGACATTGAGAGAGTGATTAAAAACATGTAGGGAAACCTGTCTTGTTTTACACCAAGAATTCCCATGGTTCAGGTAGAGGATCTGCTGGAGGCAATGCAGTAATAGGTGGTAGGTGTGCCCCGTGCTTGCGAGCGACTCTTATGACATCTCACAAACGCCATAATATGTTATCATGACACACATCCAGCACTGTAGGCGTAGATGTCGTGATTATTGTATTGATCGGTCGTATATGTATTTTGAGGGTGTGAGCCCCAATTTTGTACTATGACACCATATTTTTTGGAGAGATGAAATATACAAAACATTGGTCTTGGAATTTACTTATATTACAATGTGTACATTGGTGAATGTGTTTTCTTTTCTTTAGTTGTGTGAAAAATTATAATCTAAAACATAATTAGCATATGTATTGGATACATAATTATAAATTCTAGGTATATGATGATAAGTAATAAAATCAAAATGTCATTCCAAAATTTGTACCCGTAGGAACCGTCAGAGTAGAGTAGGGTCTTGCACACGGTAACTTCTGTTCAACTGACATACTACTAACTGGGAGTCTAGGTAAACTTCTAATGAACGAATACCATGTGAAACAACATCACATAAAATCTCTATAACGATGTTATATTCAACCACATTACTCTTTGATGTCCCTAGACAAACACCACCTAAAGAAACCAGTTGACCCTCAAGTGAGTAAATGACCCAAGCAGCGAAAGTCAAGTTTTGTGTATGACGATTGACACTGTCTACGAATTCTAAGTAAACTGATGACTCCGTTGACATTTTCCAACCAAGGGAAAACTCGATAAGCAAGCCGATGACACAAAGGAAAATATATATACACACTAAAATACATTAGTATACAAAGAGTTATGCCCAAGATTGGGGCTCAAACATAATATATTTTCAAGTAGAGCCCATCCCTGGGCTCAACCAACATATTCCCTTCATAATATTCTAATTCATAGGCTCCTTTTTCTAAGACACGTCGCACGATATAAGGACTGTGCCACATGGGGTTGAACTTGCCTACCCTCAATGGTTCTTTGGCTTGGTCATACAAGAGGACCAAGTCACCCTCGGTGTACTATTGAGGGAAAACATATTTATCATACTGGACCTTGACACATCATTTTTTCACTTCGATAGCCGTAGAGGCATCTTGACACTACTCATCTAGGCTCTCTAGGTGTATGATGCGTTCTTTGAGCTAGGAAATGTCAGGTAGGAGCTTAACTGCGAGTCTAAGAGAAGGGATTTTGCATTCAATAGGAAGGATCGACTCCACACCTTGTACTAACTAAAATGGATAAAAACCAGTGGAAGTTTTAATCGAGGTTCGATATGCCCAAAGAGCAGGGTAAAGCATGAGATGTCAGTCATATTTTCTCTAATTGACAGTTTTCTACAAAATGGTCTTGAGAGACTTGTTCACAGTCTCTACTTGTCCATTTTCCTGTGGTATTAAGGGGAAGAATGACCATGTTTAAACCCCAGTTTCAATGCTAATTCTTTCATCATTTCCTTCTAAAAGTGACTGCCATGATCAGTGAAAATCTCACTCGGGATTCTGAACCTGGATATAATTTGATTGAACACAAAAAATGAAGCAGTATTACCATCATATTTAATTGTATGCATGGCCTCTTCCCACTTGGTAAAGTAGTTTACGGCCACGATAATATGTTGATGCCCCCCAGCCGAAGTTGGGTTTCAATCCACAAAAACCACCCCCCACTTCGTGAAGGGACCAACGGTGATGACTAGGTGAAGAGGGGATGGATGCGAGAACATATTCCAAGTGAACACTTGGCAAGGGTGAAACTTCTTGACCACTGTACAAAATATTTAAAAATAGATGACCAAAAATAACTAGCTCGCAATATCTCTTGGGTTGTCGCAAACCCAAATAAATGGCCACCAAAAACCCCACTGTGACAATCATTAAAAATAGACTCAGCCTCTTTGTGAGTCAAGAAACGATGCAAGATATTATCTACGACTCGACGATACAAAGTGTCGTCGATGATAAGGTAGTTCTTATCTTTATATCGTATACACCGTCGCTCATCTCTCGAAAGATGTTGAGGGAACCTCAAGGTTTGAAGATAGATCAAAATGTCTCCATACAAGGGGTCTGATGACGAGATAAGGAAAATGATCTCATCTGCAAATGAATCGACATGAATAAAGTCCTCATCTAACCAAGGGAAGTTCGATATTAACTCGAAAAAAATAGTGATTTCTTAGATTTCGTCGAAACAAAATCGAGATAAACCTCTTGCAAGATGAAAATCCATTTATTATATTTCCCCCCTATGATATGCCTAGTAAGGACATATTGAAATGGGTTAAAATCAACAATTGCGGTAGTTTTTCAAAGAAATATATAGTGTTGTAATCATTGAACTACGTTAATGGCAGCCAAATCTAGCTTCTTAACATGAGAATACTTGAGTTTAGGACCAACTAAGTTTCGACTAAGATAGTAAACGATGTGCTCATGGAGCTCATCATCTTCCTGAACTAAAACCATACCAACCATCTCTTCCTAGAAGACGACCCGACCTAACGCAAAAGATGCACTTATGAAGGTTTAAACGGATGCCATAATACCAACATCTCTAAAAATCTAGCCGAAGGTGGGTAGAGTGATCCACTCTCTTACGAGAGTGAGCACCGAGATCATCAAGGTAAGCTTTGACTATATGCTTGAGATCATGAAAAGAGAATGTCATGGCTTGTTGGAAGGTTGCTCCAGCAATTTTAAGGCCAAAAGGAAATTTTTGGTATGCAAATGTACCTTAAGAACAAACAAATGTCATCTTATATTGATCCTCGAGTTTAATCTGAATTTGGTTGTATCCTGAAAATTCATCCATAAAAGAAAAAAATCTCACTTCCCACACATTCATCGAGAATTTGATCAATGAAAGGTGTCAGGAAGTTGTCTTTCGGACATGCCTTATTCAGGTCTTGAAAATCCATGCCTTATTTAACATTTGCGGAGCCTACAATTCCATTTGCATGAGGCCCGAGATTTTGTCTAGGTTTGTATGTCGACCTCGGTGTGTCAGGAAGAATTTTGTATAACATCCCAGAATGAGCATACATAAGATCTAACTGCTGGGATTTAAAAATCACTTCTTCTTCCTCATATGTAACACTAGATGTACAAACATCCTTCGAAATATAAGGATGTAAAGACTTAAGGAACCATTCCACTAGGAACTCTGGAGGAATGTATGCCTTGATCAACCTCTTTCGTCTATGCCACTCTTGTATGTGATCTGAGATATGGGTGGATTTGTCCTGGTGGAAGGTCGACAAAAGTTCTATTTTGGTGTCGTAACGAACTGACAATTGGAAGTGATTGAGGAAGACTAAAACCATCTGATTAAAAGTTGGGTACATCCCCCCTGGTAGCTCTATGTACCATTTTGTTGTGACCCCTATGAGGGTGCATTGAAACAATCTTAAATGAAGAGAATCATCGTTAACAGAAATAGAAGAGTACAAAAGATGAAAATTAGTGGCATGACCACCAGGATCCTCACCAGTATTGCCCTCAAATTTTGAAATATCCAAAGGAAGCTTGGTGGTGAAGGGGGTCCATGCTTGGTCATGATGCACCAGTTCATTCATTAATCTAGACAAGTATGGGAAATTGAGCATGGTGAGAAAAGGGAAACGGGGTTGCAGCATCTGGCCCCAAGCTCCTGAGAAATATTGTTGTTGGGGAATCATAACCCATCCAGGGTTCTGGTATGCACCATGGCCCTATCTGATATTGTAGAAACCCCCCTCCATATTGATTCATAAAGGGTTGGTTGGGCACCATTCCGGTAGGAATGTTATTATGAGGATTGTAAATATTTCCCCCAGTCAGAGTAGTTCCAAGTTGGGGGTTTCCCAAAGTGTGAAACTGACCTCCTTCATGTGGGAATCTGGAGGATAAAGGAGGATTCTTCATGCCAAATGTGTTGGTCAGAATCGGTGTGGAGGAGGTAGGTGTAACGGATGAAACATAAGAAACATCATGTCTGCCTGGTTGGTTAATCCATCCAAGAATATTAAGACTAGGATTAGACCCACGGTGAAAAGGAGGTAGTCTTCCAACCGTAGGAGTCATTTGGGGAATATGAGCACTGCCAAACGATAATGGAATATGCAGAGGAGCCATGCCCACAAGTCCAATACTAGTATTTAGATTAGACGTTGGAATGGAAGATGAAAATTGTGATGTGAAATTCGGCATACCATAAGAAAAATGGCTAGAGGCTATAGGGATGGGCTGAGTATTGTAGCCCGACGAATGAGAAAGATACCCAAAAATGTTTGTGACTATAGGTTGATTATGAACTATAGGTCAGACAGGAGTGACGATGGGAACCTCTGGCACTACAACCATGGTGGTTTAAGGCATCGAAGGAGTACCATTAACTTTAGTAGGTATGGGACTTTAAGGACTCCCAGTATAGTTTTTACTTGACTTAGTACTCATACTTGTATGACAACAAGTTTGGTAGGTGGAGGTGTGTACCACATTTGATAACTTTATGCCTTTTAGAAGGAAAAGACTCAAGATGCGGTGGTAACTTTAACAAGCGACGAGACATGCGAGGAAGCTAGTATGGCTCCAGGATGACTCAAGACTTGCGATATAAAAACAAATCCTAAGGTCAACTAACAATGAAAGAGCACACCAAAATAATAAAAAATGCCAATATGCACACAAAAAAGATAAAGTGGTTGAGAGGGGCCTCCCTCCCTAAAGTAGGTATGCCTTGCCCAAGAGGGGCCTGAGACTCCCTTCAAAATACTGGAGGTATCAAAATCAGTTATAAGGGCCCTCATGGGCTTAAAAACCAATTGGTCAGATCCCCCCAGAGAGGTAATCCTCCATAAAGGTTGTGTGCTATCTAACCCTTATTTGACCTAGGGTACTTCTAGAATAACCCCTGCAAGTAACCTATGTGGATACCTATTTCAAGAAATCAAGTCACCATGATATAATCGATGTGCAGGAGAAAAATCATAAGTCAGGTCCACCATATGGGTAGGGTAGAAAAGCTCGAAATATCGAAAGAATCAACTCTCACAGAGGTAAAGGCACTAGCAAGACCCCCATATACGAATAGGTCCCCCAAAATATCTCTGACGCTAAGGAGGTATTGGAGGGATATCTCCTCAGCCAACTTCGCACGACCTCATTCTTAATTTCGGTGTGAGTGGAGCCTCCTAACATCACCAATTATACAATGGATTTCACCACTCCCTTAGTCAGACACTTATGTTCTATTTAATAGCCTTGGAGAAGTTTACTCAAAAAATCCTATTCGAAGGCTCTAAATCTTAAGCTATTTTGTGTACCCTGAAAAATAAAATCATTTCTAATCAATTTTAAATTTATCAGCATTACTTTTAGTGGTTTTTTTACTCAAAAGGTGCGGTTGTGAAACTGATGATGTTATGACTTAGCAAGTAAAAGAAATGAATATGAATATAATGCAAATTCCTAACTTCAATTTTCAATAGCCGAGAGGTTTTCAAAATGCAACTTTCAATTCAATTCTGCGATTTCAAATAAGATGCAATATTTCCATACATGTACTAATATCAATGATAAGAACCTAAAAGACCAAATGCTAACAATACAAAATGTATATATATTTTGTATTTTCAATATAAAATAATGAAAATGCAAGGACTAAACAACAAATCGATATAAAGATCCCACTGTAAGAAATCAGAGACAAACCAAGTATAATATCAAGAAGAAAACACCCATCCCAATATGCAAGGACAACCAATGAAAAGGATGATGAGAAATAAAAACCGCTCGAAAATTCAACCAAAGAAAGGTTTCCTATCACTCTGCAGGAACTTAACAGTCATGCAACAGGCCTAAGAAGACTCAGAAACCATCAAAACTTACCCAACAAACATCAAACTCAACAATCAAACAAAAAAGGATGATGTACATGACTGTTCAGGAGAAAAGCACGTATGTACGCTCCCTATAGAAATACAACTTGCGTCTGTCAAAGGAAAACCTGCGTATATGTATAAAAACACTGCCAAGTTAAAGATAAGGCCAAGAAACTCAGACTCAAAATGAAAAAAGGCTATGAAGCAATGAGACGACAAGAAACTTTAGATAACTGAGAGAAATCAAAGGAGAAAAACATTCCAAACCTCGAAAAGAAGATTGTTTCCCCAGTATGGTCACCAATTTTGTTACGACGAAAATCACTCTATGGCATGGGGTAAACCACAACAGATGGAAATGACAGCAGAAATCAACTCTAATCTCAAGTATGCTATATAAACAAGCATGCTAATGAGACACGATAAAGATCCTACCTCGTCCAGACGTTTGATGAAGTCCACCATTGAGCACTTGACTCAAAGTTATACACCTGCAACTTGTCCTCAACAACCAAGATATGCAAGAATATCGTGATAATATATAAATTTAGCACATATAATAGCATAATCCATCAATATTCATAACAAATGCACCCATGTAATAACAATTCAAATATTTGCAAGACATTAATTGGACGAAAAAGGAGTTTTTCTATTAAAATATGAACAACAAAAGTGTATGAATGACAAACTTTTGTGTCGTCACGTCTCAGAACTGAGAAACTAAGTCCCTTCCAGTTGGGCCTCCACCACTTCAATCCTCCACCAAAGGAAAGCTCATATAAGAGAGACAATGAGGTTCTCCATCAAATAGGGAAGAGCTTGGGGGCTAAACAATGTGTTCAGACTTAAAAGGACAAAGGGATGCACACTCAATATGAAGTGAATAATTTCTCCAGAGTAACTTTTCTCTCAAAGTT
>ML785819.1:347967-358961 GCA_009831015.1 Picea engelmannii
AACTACCTAAGGTAATGCTAAACCCAAAATTTTGATGACAAGTGGACTCAAAAGTTTGTGCTCTATTCAAAGGCGACACGACTGCTACCAACATGAGATAATATTCTTTTCTCGCCCGTATTTTTTTGTTTTTTCATAGTCAAATGAATGTTATCATACAGAGGAGGAAATGAGTGTCGTGAGTAAGCAACTAGTTCCAATAGTGGAACATACCTATGCTCAATGCAAGGAGGTGCATGTAGGATATGGACACTCGGGGGAATGTTTCATCTTGGGGTATAGGGTTTCATGTTGCAAAGGATATAAACAAGGCTCTTCTTGGATGATGATGAAAACTGTTGAGGTGATAGGATTAGAATGCAGAAGTGAGAACCGACAATAGGATCAATACTGCAAGCAAGATAATGAGATGCAATTACAACTTAACTCCAAAGAATGTCATTTTTCATAAATTTAGTCCCCTAGGCCCGAAAAAGTGTAAACAAATACCCAGGAGAAATATTCTAGCCACTAGTGACTAGAGTATTCCTTTTTTGAAAGTAGTCTACTTGGCTTGAAAAAAGGGTTAAACTTACACCAAATAGACATCCTTTCAAATCCAATTTACGAGTGTGAAAGGAACAAGTTCACTGGGTAACCTTTTTGCTTTTTGAGAGAGTCGAAAAATAGCTTAAACAAGACTCATGGGGGTACCATAGGTATAGGTCAGCATGATTATGAGTAAGAAATGAGGTTTGAATGCAATTTCATATAAGTTATAAGGGACTCCCGGTCCTACAGAAAAATATTTTCATGGGCACCAAGTGGCACAAATGTTCTAACTATGGCACCCATGTTTGGTAAGTCTCTACCATTCAATCACGACACTTCTATTAGCAATAAGGAGGTTATGTGTCGCTAATAAATGGGTTCATACCTAATGCATATGGATCACAGTCATAGGATAATGAAAGATGCAAGAATGGATGGATGACCTATCCTATATGTTGGTCAAAGAAATATACCTGCAAAAGTCACAAATGGGTGGCAAAACACTAGAACCACAAGAATCTTTAGACAAAAAAACTCCTTCCACTGTGCTATTAGTCCATTTAGGTAAAAAATTAAGAAAAACTATGCAAAGTGGGTAAATTTGTTTTTATAAATAGTAAAAACTAACCAATTTACCATACCATTTGTAAATAGTGCATTTTGGACCAAATTGCCCCTGATCTTTAACTGTCTTTTGTGGGAGCTCCAGGTGACAAAATTGAGAACTGTCTATACCAAGTAAGTCTTCTTGCCCTTCTCTTCATTTCTATTGGTTTAAAATTTTAATTTAGGCATTAATTCTTGAGTATTTTAAGGCGTAAATTAGAAACTAGGGTACACCCGGGTTGTAGATCATTGGGTCATGTATACACATCCCTATATGCGATTGTTATCAAAGAAGACCATGTATATGCAGCCCTATACATGACTATGTAAAATGTAGCTCGTGTACAAGTCCGTGAGTTGAGTTTTTTAAATGGTATTGACTCAAAATTGATTTTAAACTTCTAGGATGGTGCTAGAGTGGAGAGAAAGAGAGCATGAAGAGGTTGATGCTATAGTAGAACGAGATCAAGGGGCCCAAATGGAATTAAGAATATGTGGGCTATATAAATTTTGGGCTCTCAAAGGCATGAGGGATCAAGTGAGAATGCTCCAGATGCTGGTGAACTACTAGGATCTAGATACAGAGTCCTTCAACCTCAATGGAAAACCATTGAGGATTGAAGTCGAGGACAAATAATTTTTGAAAGGATTATCATGTCCGGTTGAGGTGGTGAACCTAAAAGCTCAGGGAGCTAGGAGTGGCATGAATATCGAGGAATACATAGCTACTCACTACGTTGCAGGGACCAAGAAGGTAGGGAGCCAACTTTCGATCAAAGCGATCAACAACTTGAGTCTCAAGATCATTATCTTAGTGTTGACACAGATCACAGTGTCAGCCTCATTGCATCAGGAATCAAGGCCACTTATGTTATACTCGGTGGAGTGCTTACGAACCATGGTTTACAACTGGTGCACCTCACTACTGGCCAACATGAAGAGCTAGCTAACAGACTGCAAACAGGGTAGAAAGAGTAACTTCGGGTTTGCGTCTTCATTATGTAGTTTTTTCTTCAAACGGGTTCTAAGATTGGGCCCTAGAGTTGAGATTGTTCCTCATGGACCTCGTGATCTAGTCATGGCATGGTGGACCAAGGTGATGAGGCAGTTGGGGGGTGGTAGGGTACCAACACCCTACAATGACGAGTTTTTCTTTTGGTGGCGTTGGCAACTGATAGCTCTAGACGAACACCCATATGCAGGGATAGATTTTAGAGGAGATATGGGCATGCCATTACCACTAGGTTCCGCCTATGGAGACATAGGTATGAAATGTTTTTTGAATATTTCATTTTTTTGTATTTTTGTAAAAGAAATTTTTTTTTTTTTTGGATGATGTCAGGTACTAATTTAAACACGTATTGATATGCAGATGTGGGTCTGCATAGTCCGGATGGAATCCCATGACACCGGTGGAGGCACTGGGGGGATGAGCCAAGGGGAGGAGACATTGAGAGAGTGATTAAAAACATGTAGGGAAACCTGTCTTGTTTTACACCAAGAATTCCCATGGTTCAGGTAGAGGATCTGCTGGAGGCAATGCAGTAATAGGTGGTAGGTGTGCCCCGTGCTTGCGAGCGACTCTTATGACATCTCACAAACGCCATAATATGTTATCATGACACACATCCAGCACTGTAGGCGTAGATGTCGTGATTATTGTATTGATCGGTCGTATATGTATTTTGAGGGTGTGAGCCCCAATTTTGTACTATGACACCATATTTTTTGGAGAGATGAAATATACAAAACATTGGTCTTGGAATTTACTTATATTACAATGTGTACATTGGTGAATGTGTTTTCTTTTCTTTAGTTGTGTGAAAAATTATAATCTAAAACATAATTAGCATATGTATTGGATACATAATTATAAATTCTAGGTATATGATGATAAGTAATAAAATCAAAATGTCATTCCAAAATTTGTACCCGTAGGAACCGTCAGAGTAGAGTAGGGTCTTGCACACGGTAACTTCTGTTCAACTGACATACTACTAACTGGGAGTCTAGGTAAACTTCTAATGAACGAATACCATGTGAAACAACATCACATAAAATCTCTATAACGATGTTATATTCAACCACATTACTCTTTGATGTCCCTAGACAAACACCACCTAAAGAAACCAGTTGACCCTCAAGTGAGTAAATGACCCAAGCAGCGAAAGTCAAGTTTTGTGTATGACGATTGACACTGTCTACGAATTCTAAGTAAACTGATGACTCCGTTGACATTTTCCAACCAAGGGAAAACTCGATAAGCAAGCCGATGACACAAAGGAAAATATATATACACACTAAAATACATTAGTATACAAAGAGTTATGCCCAAGATTGGGGCTCAAACATAATATATTTTCAAGTAGAGCCCATCCCTGGGCTCAACCAACATATTCCCTTCATAATATTCTAATTCATAGGCTCCTTTTTCTAAGACACGTCGCACGATATAAGGACTGTGCCACATGGGGTTGAACTTGCCTACCCTCAATGGTTCTTTGGCTTGGTCATACAAGAGGACCAAGTCACCCTCGGTGTACTATTGAGGGAAAACATATTTATCATACTGGACCTTGACACATCATTTTTTCACTTCGATAGCCGTAGAGGCATCTTGACACTACTCATCTAGGCTCTCTAGGTGTATGATGCGTTCTTTGAGCTAGGAAATGTCAGGTAGGAGCTTAACTGCGAGTCTAAGAGAAGGGATTTTGCATTCAATAGGAAGGATCGACTCCACACCTTGTACTAACTAAAATGGATAAAAACCAGTGGAAGTTTTAATCGAGGTTCGATATGCCCAAAGAGCAGGGTAAAGCATGAGATGTCAGTCATATTTTCTCTAATTGACAGTTTTCTACAAAATGGTCTTGAGAGACTTGTTCACAGTCTCTACTTGTCCATTTTCCTGTGGTATTAAGGGGAAGAATGACCATGTTTAAACCCCAGTTTCAATGCTAATTCTTTCATCATTTCCTTCTAAAAGTGACTGCCATGATCAGTGAAAATCTCACTCGGGATTCTGAACCTGGATATAATTTGATTGAACACAAAAAATGAAGCAGTATTACCATCATATTTAATTGTATGCATGGCCTCTTCCCACTTGGTAAAGTAGTTTACGGCCACGATAATATGTTGATGCCCCCCAGCCGAAGTTGGGTTTCAATCCACAAAAACCACCCCCCACTTCGTGAAGGGACCAACGGTGATGACTAGGTGAAGAGGGGATGGATGCGAGAACATATTCCAAGTGAACACTTGGCAAGGGTGAAACTTCTTGACCACTGTACAAAATATTTAAAAATAGATGACCAAAAATAACTAGCTCGCAATATCTCTTGGGTTGTCGCAAACCCAAATAAATGGCCACCAAAAACCCCACTGTGACAATCATTAAAAATAGACTCAGCCTCTTTGTGAGTCAAGAAACGATGCAAGATATTATCTACGACTCGACGATACAAAGTGTCGTCGATGATAAGGTAGTTCTTATCTTTATATCGTATACACCGTCGCTCATCTCTCGAAAGATGTTGAGGGAACCTCAAGGTTTGAAGATAGATCAAAATGTCTCCATACAAGGGGTCTGATGACGAGATAAGGAAAATGATCTCATCTGCAAATGAATCGACATGAATAAAGTCCTCATCTAACCAAGGGAAGTTCGATATTAACTCGAAAAAAATAGTGATTTCTTAGATTTCGTCGAAACAAAATCGAGATAAACCTCTTGCAAGATGAAAATCCATTTATTATATTTCCCCCCTATGATATGCCTAGTAAGGACATATTGAAATGGGTTAAAATCAACAATTGCGGTAGTTTTTCAAAGAAATATATAGTGTTGTAATCATTGAACTACGTTAATGGCAGCCAAATCTAGCTTCTTAACATGAGAATACTTGAGTTTAGGACCAACTAAGTTTCGACTAAGATAGTAAACGATGTGCTCATGGAGCTCATCATCTTCCTGAACTAAAACCATACCAACCATCTCTTCCTAGAAGACGACCCGACCTAACGCAAAAGATGCACTTATGAAGGTTTAAACGGATGCCATAATACCAACATCTCTAAAAATCTAGCCGAAGGTGGGTAGAGTGATCCACTCTCTTACGAGAGTGAGCACCGAGATCATCAAGGTAAGCTTTGACTATATGCTTGAGATCATGAAAAGAGAATGTCATGGCTTGTTGGAAGGTTGCTCCAGCAATTTTAAGGCCAAAAGGAAATTTTTGGTATGCAAATGTACCTTAAGAACAAACAAATGTCATCTTATATTGATCCTCGAGTTTAATCTGAATTTGGTTGTATCCTGAAAATTCATCCATAAAAGAAAAAAATCTCACTTCCCACACATTCATCGAGAATTTGATCAATGAAAGGTGTCAGGAAGTTGTCTTTCGGACATGCCTTATTCAGGTCTTGAAAATCCATGCCTTATTTAACATTTGCGGAGCCTACAATTCCATTTGCATGAGGCCCGAGATTTTGTCTAGGTTTGTATGTCGACCTCGGTGTGTCAGGAAGAATTTTGTATAACATCCCAGAATGAGCATACATAAGATCTAACTGCTGGGATTTAAAAATCACTTCTTCTTCCTCATATGTAACACTAGATGTACAAACATCCTTCGAAATATAAGGATGTAAAGACTTAAGGAACCATTCCACTAGGAACTCTGGAGGAATGTATGCCTTGATCAACCTCTTTCGTCTATGCCACTCTTGTATGTGATCTGAGATATGGGTGGATTTGTCCTGGTGGAAGGTCGACAAAAGTTCTATTTTGGTGTCGTAACGAACTGACAATTGGAAGTGATTGAGGAAGACTAAAACCATCTGATTAAAAGTTGGGTACATCCCCCCTGGTAGCTCTATGTACCATTTTGTTGTGACCCCTATGAGGGTGCATTGAAACAATCTTAAATGAAGAGAATCATCGTTAACAGAAATAGAAGAGTACAAAAGATGAAAATTAGTGGCATGACCACCAGGATCCTCACCAGTATTGCCCTCAAATTTTGAAATATCCAAAGGAAGCTTGGTGGTGAAGGGGGTCCATGCTTGGTCATGATGCACCAGTTCATTCATTAATCTAGACAAGTATGGGAAATTGAGCATGGTGAGAAAAGGGAAACGGGGTTGCAGCATCTGGCCCCAAGCTCCTGAGAAATATTGTTGTTGGGGAATCATAACCCATCCAGGGTTCTGGTATGCACCATGGCCCTATCTGATATTGTAGAAACCCCCCTCCATATTGATTCATAAAGGGTTGGTTGGGCACCATTCCGGTAGGAATGTTATTATGAGGATTGTAAATATTTCCCCCAGTCAGAGTAGTTCCAAGTTGGGGGTTTCCCAAAGTGTGAAACTGACCTCCTTCATGTGGGAATCTGGAGGATAAAGGAGGATTCTTCATGCCAAATGTGTTGGTCAGAATCGGTGTGGAGGAGGTAGGTGTAACGGATGAAACATAAGAAACATCATGTCTGCCTGGTTGGTTAATCCATCCAAGAATATTAAGACTAGGATTAGACCCACGGTGAAAAGGAGGTAGTCTTCCAACCGTAGGAGTCATTTGGGGAATATGAGCACTGCCAAACGATAATGGAATATGCAGAGGAGCCATGCCCACAAGTCCAATACTAGTATTTAGATTAGACGTTGGAATGGAAGATGAAAATTGTGATGTGAAATTCGGCATACCATAAGAAAAATGGCTAGAGGCTATAGGGATGGGCTGAGTATTGTAGCCCGACGAATGAGAAAGATACCCAAAAATGTTTGTGACTATAGGTTGATTATGAACTATAGGTCAGACAGGAGTGACGATGGGAACCTCTGGCACTACAACCATGGTGGTTTAAGGCATCGAAGGAGTACCATTAACTTTAGTAGGTATGGGACTTTAAGGACTCCCAGTATAGTTTTTACTTGACTTAGTACTCATACTTGTATGACAACAAGTTTGGTAGGTGGAGGTGTGTACCACATTTGATAACTTTATGCCTTTTAGAAGGAAAAGACTCAAGATGCGGTGGTAACTTTAACAAGCGACGAGACATGCGAGGAAGCTAGTATGGCTCCAGGATGACTCAAGACTTGCGATATAAAAACAAATCCTAAGGTCAACTAACAATGAAAGAGCACACCAAAATAATAAAAAATGCCAATATGCACACAAAAAAGATAAAGTGGTTGAGAGGGGCCTCCCTCCCTAAAGTAGGTATGCCTTGCCCAAGAGGGGCCTGAGACTCCCTTCAAAATACTGGAGGTATCAAAATCAGTTATAAGGGCCCTCATGGGCTTAAAAACCAATTGGTCAGATCCCCCCAGAGAGGTAATCCTCCATAAAGGTTGTGTGCTATCTAACCCTTATTTGACCTAGGGTACTTCTAGAATAACCCCTGCAAGTAACCTATGTGGATACCTATTTCAAGAAATCAAGTCACCATGATATAATCGATGTGCAGGAGAAAAATCATAAGTCAGGTCCACCATATGGGTAGGGTAGAAAAGCTCGAAATATCGAAAGAATCAACTCTCACAGAGGTAAAGGCACTAGCAAGACCCCCATATACGAATAGGTCCCCCAAAATATCTCTGACGCTAAGGAGGTATTGGAGGGATATCTCCTCAGCCAACTTCGCACGACCTCATTCTTAATTTCGGTGTGAGTGGAGCCTCCTAACATCACCAATTATACAATGGATTTCACCACTCCCTTAGTCAGACACTTATGTTCTATTTAATAGCCTTGGAGAAGTTTACTCAAAAAATCCTATTCGAAGGCTCTAAATCTTAAGCTATTTTGTGTACCCTGAAAAATAAAATCATTTCTAATCAATTTTAAATTTATCAGCATTACTTTTAGTGGTTTTTTTACTCAAAAGGTGCGGTTGTGAAACTGATGATGTTATGACTTAGCAAGTAAAAGAAATGAATATGAATATAATGCAAATTCCTAACTTCAATTTTCAATAGCCGAGAGGTTTTCAAAATGCAACTTTCAATTCAATTCTGCGATTTCAAATAAGATGCAATATTTCCATACATGTACTAATATCAATGATAAGAACCTAAAAGACCAAATGCTAACAATACAAAATGTATATATATTTTGTATTTTCAATATAAAATAATGAAAATGCAAGGACTAAACAACAAATCGATATAAAGATCCCACTGTAAGAAATCAGAGACAAACCAAGTATAATATCAAGAAGAAAACACCCATCCCAATATGCAAGGACAACCAATGAAAAGGATGATGAGAAATAAAAACCGCTCGAAAATTCAACCAAAGAAAGGTTTCCTATCACTCTGCAGGAACTTAACAGTCATGCAACAGGCCTAAGAAGACTCAGAAACCATCAAAACTTACCCAACAAACATCAAACTCAACAATCAAACAAAAAAGGATGATGTACATGACTGTTCAGGAGAAAAGCACGTATGTACGCTCCCTATAGAAATACAACTTGCGTCTGTCAAAGGAAAACCTGCGTATATGTATAAAAACACTGCCAAGTTAAAGATAAGGCCAAGAAACTCAGACTCAAAATGAAAAAAGGCTATGAAGCAATGAGACGACAAGAAACTTTAGATAACTGAGAGAAATCAAAGGAGAAAAACATTCCAAACCTCGAAAAGAAGATTGTTTCCCCAGTATGGTCACCAATTTTGTTACGACGAAAATCACTCTATGGCATGGGGTAAACCACAACAGATGGAAATGACAGCAGAAATCAACTCTAATCTCAAGTATGCTATATAAACAAGCATGCTAATGAGACACGATAAAGATCCTACCTCGTCCAGACGTTTGATGAAGTCCACCATTGAGCACTTGACTCAAAGTTATACACCTGCAACTTGTCCTCAACAACCAAGATATGCAAGAATATCGTGATAATATATAAATTTAGCACATATAATAGCATAATCCATCAATATTCATAACAAATGCACCCATGTAATAACAATTCAAATATTTGCAAGACATTAATTGGACGAAAAAGGAGTTTTTCTATTAAAATATGAACAACAAAAGTGTATGAATGACAAACTTTTGTGTCGTCACGTCTCAGAACTGAGAAACTAAGTCCCTTCCAGTTGGGCCTCCACCACTTCAATCCTCCACCAAAGGAAAGCTCATATAAGAGAGACAATGAGGTTCTCCATCAAATAGGGAAGAGCTTGGGGGCTAAACAATGTGTTCAGACTTAAAAGGACAAAGGGATGCACACTCAATATGAAGTGAATAATTTCTCCAGAGTAACTTTTCTCTCAAAGTTAAATTATCCTCCTCTTTTCCATAACTCGGATATGGCTCATTTATAGCCTTTAAAAGGAACTAAAGGGTTGATTCAAAATGTTTCGAGTATATGGAAGGTCAAGGATCGTGGATCTCATGACGTGACATGGAAACCCAACCCAATTTTTTAATTTTTGGCACAAAACCTGATGTACAAATGTTGTAATGGTGCAACCTGAATATATGCATGTTGTATAGTTTTTAGGGAGCGTATATGTGTAAAATTACAACTTTTATCTCTTGGAACTGCAAAAAGGCATTTCAAGTCTGCATGGGGAAATGGAAAAGGCCTTTTGAGCAAATTGCATGGGGCGAGGCAAATATTTCTATAACAATAACCAAAACATCTCTTGGTGGACTTGTGCCTATTCTGAAACATGAAACTCTAAAATCTAGGGTGGCTCTATCACCCCACATCCATATACATCAAATCTCATTATAACAACTAATATAGAAAAAAAAAATTGCATTTTTTCAAAAGTTTCTAAGCTAAACATGTAATATGATGAAAAGAGAAACATGTAAATCAATAATGCAAGTAGATAAAAATGAAAGTCAAAGTAGAAAAGAAACTAAAATACCATGAGAAATCAATATGCAAATGCAAGAAATCAATATTACCTACCTACTTAACTAGGGCCTTTCGTCCCTAAATATCAGGTGATAGGTGATGTTAGGTGAAGTCATACAACTAGTACAACCATATGTTCATTATTTCATTAAGGTATCTGTTGGTTGTGGAGCCTGATTATCTTCCTTATTCAGAGGTCCTTGATTTCAGCCATGTTTATACCCCATGAAGTATTTACACCCCAGAAGTATGTACACTCTTCCACGTGGGGGAGTGCAGAGGGGGGGTACCCCCTCTGCGGGGTATGGGGGGGATATCCCCCCGGCTGGGGAGTCTAGGGGCAAGCAGGCCCCTAGCGGGGGTTCAGGAGCAAAGCCCCCGAAGAAAAAATTGCCTTGTAAAGGTATATTGTAATTTCATTGTAAATCTAGACCGTTCATTATAAGGTCACAGATCTAACGGTAGAGATTATGTTAGGGTTTTTTTCCCTAGAAGGCAACCCTCTTTTATGAGGGAAATGTATCGCGACTATGGTTGATGGTGAGTATTGTATTCTGAGAGAGGAGACTGTGAGAGAAAGAAGAGGAAGTTACAACAGGTTTTTCTATAGGTTGTATCCCTTCATTTGCTGGATAATAATAAAGGAAGGACTTGGCAATTTATCTGGTGGATGTAGCCCACACTGGGTGAACCACGTAAATATGTGTCTCTCTTGTATTGTGTGTCTTCTATGTTTTGTTTTTGCATTTGTTTTATTTTATTGCTCCGCGGTCCTGTTTTTCTAACAACCAGTATCAGAGCATAAGGTAACTCGCAAGAAAAGAGGGTTCCTAGTTCGAGTGGGAGCAATGTCGGAAGATGGAAAGTTTAGGGTCGAGAAATTTAACGGCCAAAACTACCAGTTATGGAAGATGCAGATGGAAGACTATTTATATAAGAAGGATCTATTCCTACCATTGA
>ML785819.1:377894-399968 GCA_009831015.1 Picea engelmannii
AACTTAGGGCTAACCCTCAGGGCTTCTATGTTCTCCAATATATTGCATGGTAGCAATGTGGGTTCTCCACTGTTATTTATTATCAAGGAGAGGTTTTCATGATAAGCCAACACCCTCTACATCAAGGGTGGTTAGGTTGCTAAAATAATTGTGGCTATATGTTGCTACAACAAAGAGGCAACAAGCATCTAGGTGTGGAGGGAGCTCACCATGAATTGAACTTGGGTCATCGTTATGGCAACTGCTTCGAATTGCCTCTAGAACATAGTGCGACAGGTGTGCATGCACACACACACACACACATCTTGCAAATACTATATTCTCCATTATATTTCTTTGGATCCTTTTCCCTTTATGGGTTTTCTAACTAGAGTGGTAGAAATAACTCTAATATGCAACTTAGGGATAACCCTCAAGGCTTCTATGTTCTCCAATATATTGCATGGTAGCAATGTGGGTTCTCCACTATTATTTCTTATCAAGGAGAGGTTTTCATGATAAGACAACACCCTCTACATCAAGGGTGGTTAGGTTTCTAACATAATTGTGGCTATATGTTGCTACAACAAAGAGGCAACAAGCATCTAGGTGTGGAGGGAGCTCACCATGAATTGAACTTGGGTCATCGTTATGGAAACTGCTTCGAATTTTCTAGACCATAGTGCGATGGGTGTGCATGCACACTCACACACATATCTTGCAAATACTATATTCTCCATTATATTTCTTTGGATCCTATTCCCTTTATGGGTTTTCTAACTGGAGTGGAAAAAATAACTCTAATATGCAACTTATGCAGCTATGCAACTAGTATATCCAACTATATGCAACTTATGAATGTGTGACCTATATCCTACTAATGCAACTTATGAATGCAACTATATAAATATTGTCCTTATCATTGGGGCTTTGTACAATAGGACGAAACTCATATTCTCATTAATAAACATTGTGGAGTCAACCTTGTCATAGGGATTTTTCAAGAGATTGTTGAATGCTATGTATATCCCCTTGTGTTACACCTCAATATTGCTCACTTCGATAAGTGTCGTAAGTGTCACATGATCCTCTCAACTGTCGTAAGTGTCGCATGTTCCTTACAACTTTTTCAAGTGTCGCAAGTTGTTCACAAGTGTTGCAAATGTTGTTCAAGCATACTGCCATAAAAACAACACTAAGGAGGCACTTAATATATCTCGTACACTTGATTTGAAGGAGGAAAAATATTGACTGAAGTTAAAGAACTTTTATCACCTGAGAAGAGCTCTTAAACATGGGTTTTGAAGGAGAGTGCTCCCCTATGGCACCCTTAGGAGCACTAGCTCTGCCCCATAAGGCCTTAGGGAGTGTTATAACACTCATATGCCCCTCAGAAGGAGCGTTATCCATATTTGGAGTGTTGGCACCCCCCTCAAGCTTCCTAGGGAGCGCTATAGCGCTCTGATGCCCCTTTTGAGGGAACGCTGTCTAATCTGAGGTAGTAGTTGGCCCGTTGAGGAGAATAAGGGGAGGATCTCTCAAGTTTAGAAGGCAGTTGCATTCAAATTATTGGTTCCATCAGAAGATACCTGACCCAAGGAGGGAATTCCTCAACTTGTTCTAAATATAACTTAAGAGGTTAAGCTTCTCTTAACCTATATAAGCAGGCTCTATGATGGTGAAAAAGGGGAAATAATTGCTAGCATGAAACCTATGATCTCATAGGAAACACACAGTCAGTCAAAGGAGAGTGATCAATGAAGCTGCTATCATCCAGGTTGTGGATCTTTCTAGCAGGGGTTAGACAAAGGGGACTTGACGAAGTTGTCGCATTCGCATCTAGGATTGTAAGTACTGTTGTCGTTATTCTCATTAATATGACATGCTTGGCCTGTTTCTTTCTAGTTTGCAAATCTTACATGAAATTATCATTGATAGATAGATCTGTTTTCAAGCTAACATCAATAGAGTAGGAAGTGGTCGTACTTTGTTTATCTACAGGACTTAGCGAGGAGCGAGAGTTCGGAGCTTGATTCGGAGCGTGCAGGGACAAACATCGATAAAGAGGTACTGATATTATCCTTCCTTCTCATGTGTTAGTTTGTATGGATTTGAAAGGAAGTTAGTGTCCATGTTAATCACTTTCTGTCTTAGAGTAGGGTCTAGCTCTTTGAGGCAATCTACCTGTCTGCAGGGAGATTTTCCTACAACAGAAACTGGAGACTCCACTGGGGAGGAATCATAACTTTTTTTAGTTTTGTTTTTCCTCATAGACCTTGCCTTACATTCTGATTGTTTCAGACCTTGTTCACCCCATTGATCTGATTGCATTTTCTGATTGACTGTTCACTCCATCACACTCAGCCTGATTGTCATAATTTGATTGAATTTTTGTGTTTTTTTCGACATTTTTGTGAGTTTTTGGGCACCAGCGCTCCCCTGCCTTGTTAACAGGGCACCAGTGCTCCCTTAGAGTGTTGGATAGATCTTTATAATGCCCTGGTGTTCCTTACACCAGAGCGCCAGCCCCTGTTTTCATAAAATCCCTTAAAAAAATTGCATTTTTTGAGGTTAAAAACCCTGTTTCTTCACTTGTTGAGTTGCTTTGTGACTCACTGATGCTTCCCTTGACCTCTAATATCCTTCATCTTGAGATGAAAACACCTTATTGTTCATATTTTATTCCCTTCTTCAATATTTTTGAGTTTTTGTTGTTGAGAGCTTGAAATCAATCCCTTGCTTTCTTCTCTCCTATCCGACTGAGCGGGAACTCTAGTGAAGGACATTTGAAGTCTGTGCCTCTTCTCATTTGGTTCTTTAAGGTCACATGATCCAATCTCTTTCTCCTTCCTTTTGCATTTTTGGTTTTCTTTCTCTTGTTTGATTGCAAAAGGGTGTGTTGTTTGTGCGAAATCTACATTTTCTTGTCTGAATCTCTTTGATCTGAAAGGTAGTTGGCAGGACAAATTTTGCATTGAATTGATTATCATTCGTATACAAATGAAAAAAGTACATCTTAATGATTATTTTGCATATTAGTTTGCATTTTTGAAATGTTGTAACAACACATTGGATTTGATTGAGGACAAAATTGATTGAGGGCATTCCTTATCAAGTGTTTGATAGTGAAAACGACTCTTCCTCTTTCCCTTAAATAGGTATTCATTGAAAATAAATGATTTCTTATCATATTTCATGCATAATTTTGGGAATTGAGTCATCATTCCATCAGTTTCACTTTCGTACACCCTCTGAGTAAACAACAACCATTAAAATCAATGCTTAACTAAAATTTATCAGACTTTTTTTTATCTTTGTTAGCAAACCTACATTAGTTTAAGGTGTAGGGCTTTGGAATAGGTTGAATGGATAACTTTCCAAAGCTATCAAACAAAATTAGTATCTTGTGGTAGGGAGAGTTAAATCCAATTGTCGTATTAGTCTGCCTGGGATCCCCCTCTCACACAGGGGTTACGCACAAGGTCGCATTCAGGTGAGTTACGGAGATTATCCCTCCATGGCCCAACTATTTGTAATGGTTGGATCGTATTATGGGGATCGCTTTAAGGTAAATCCACAATTACTGTGTGGAAGCCTTTTGGTTGATTTTGGGCTCGATACCCTGCCCGTACATTTCGATTGGACTATTGACTGTACCTTCCCAAGGGCTGACTATGAGTTGGTAGCCTTAGTAGCCATAATCTTTAGGGTCTCACACAAGGTGACGGTGAAGGGAAGTCTCACTGTACCTAGAACAGACGTTGGTCAAACTCACTCAAGCTCCTTGGAGGGTAAATCCACAATTACTGCGTGGAAGCTTGCACCAAGGTGTAAGTCCGTTAAGCAGGTCGCCAACGTAACTGATCCACCCACTCTATCCCCGCCCCTTCCTATTTTGATCTCGTGACGTTGGATTTCATCACCAACTAGTGGTTTCATCGTAGGAAGGTTTGCTTGATTGACTTCTTCTTAGATTTGTAGCATGTGTTGTTTGTTTTACTTAGTGGACTTTAGGTCGAGTCAGTGATAATGGCATCGAATCCTGGGAGTACCAATGGAGGAACCCCTTCTTCTGAGGAACCTTATACTTTTCCTTCATTTGGAAACTTTGGTCCTCCATATGTTGCCACACTAAGTCTTCCAGGACTCACTATTGGATTACCAATTTGGTTGTTCCCCACTCCGGTGATCCCGAATCCTCCCAATGTTTCAGTTGCACCAAATACTTTGGATGTCAATACACCACCCACACATCAACCTCATGTCAACTTTTCGCCTTCTTCGTCCATCAAGTCTCCTCCCATTTCTCCTTCTTCACCTAGTGAAAGCTCTAAAGCAAGTAGCCAAGTTGACCAGAAGAGGAAGAAACGGAAAGAGAAGAAGAAGAAGAACTCGAAAAGGACCAAGGCCCCAACAACATCGGATGTTGGCTCTAAGAAACCAGTTATTGTTAATAGTACTGGGAGTGTTGATGATGTCAACAAGATTAAAATGAAGAATCCAAAACCCAAATTCCCTTGCAGCCTTTGTAAGGGTGACCACTTTCTGAGGGATTGCCCCAGTCTTACCCAGGTCTTAGAAATGTGGTCCTCCACGTCATCGGCCTCTGTCAGTCATGTCGATGATACCCCATCAACTAGTGATGTTCAGGTTGGTAAGAAGAAGAAAACTATCAAGTTCCCTTGCATGTTATGTAAAGGTGATCATTACTCTCACCTTTGTCCTCGTATGGACGAGGCTTCTTCTCTTTTGGAAAAACTTCAACTTCCAAAAGGTTATCGTAATATTTCCCCCAACCCATCATTAGTCGATGGACTGGTCAATCCGGTTCCATCCCCGATCAGTTCGGTTGATCAAGTGGTCAATCTAGTTTCCTCCTCGATTGAACCACAAACCCAAGTAGCTGATCCAGTTCTGTCATCGATCAGCCCCGCTCTTCATCAAAAGAGTGACATCAAAGTGGTCGATCTATTTTCATCCTCGGTCGATCCCACTCTCTCATTAGAGAGTGACACCAAAGTGGTCGATCCATTTCTACCCGTCGACCCCATTCTTCCCTTGGAGAATGAAACTCAAGTGGTCGATTCGGTTTCACCGTCAATCGATCCCGTTCCTCCATTGAGGAATGCTACAGTGACTGATCCAGTTTCTTCCTCGGTCAGCCCCACTCTTCCTCTTAAGAGTGCCAAAGTGGTCGATCCAGTTTCGCCATTGGTCGATCCCATTCCTCCATTGAGGAATGTCAAAGTGACTGATCCAGTCCCTTCCTCGGTCAGTCCCACTCTTCCTCTGAAGAGTGCTAGAGTGGTCTATCCAAGTCCACCATTGGTTGATCCGATGTAATCATCGGTCGATCATACTCTCTCTCTAGAGAGTAAACCTGATACTGCCCATGTTTTTCTCGTTGATACAGACTCTATCATGATGGGGGGCATCCCTCATTCTCCTGCAAAACCCCCTCCAAGTACTGAAGCCATCCTTTTTTATTGGGGTGCGCTAATTGGACCTCATCTTCCCTCTCACATTCCTTTCCAAATTACAGTATAGGTTCATGGTCGGGACGTTCCTCAAACGCTGATAGATGAAGGTGCGTCTGTTAGTATTTTGTATTCTGTTGCTTGGCATGCTTTGGGTTGTCCTCAGCTTGCACCGGTTACCCAGAATCTGTTGGCTTTTAACAGAAGAACTAGTCAAACTTTAGAGATACTTCCTCAGTTTGCTGTAACTTTGGGAGCAAAAAATGTCTTTATCGATGTCATGGTAGTCCGAGACCCCTTGGATTTCGCTTTACTCCTTGGGCGGGATTATGTCTATGCTATGAAATCTCTTGTATTCACTCTTTTTCGTGTGATATCTTTCCCTGACGATGGAAGAATTGTGACTATTGATCAACTTTCATTCATCGGCCCCGACTGGGTTACCTCCCTAAGTGGTTCTTATATGAAAACAGTATCACCTCTGCCGCATGTCGATTATGTGGCGTTGTCTTCCATGACCTCAACTTCTGATGATTTGGATCTGGTAGTTGACATGGTGATATCTTCGGTAGGGTTATTGGAGCCTGATCTCCTTACCCCTGTCATGACCCTCGACATGTGTTCCTTATAGATTAATTCTCTTCCATCCAGCGAAGATCTCTTGGAAGCCATGACCAAGTTTTGTCCCTTGACATGGTATCCTTCCAGAGCATTATCCTCTTGGAAGCCATGATCTGGACACAACCATGAGCATAGTTTCTCTTCTCTATGGAAAGCTCATTAAAAAATGAAACAGAGGTCTTGAGCATAGTTTTCCTCTCTGTAGCAAGCTCATTAAAAAAAGAAACAACAATCTAGGGATCAAACCAGGAACCTTGAGCATAGTTCTTTTCCTGTGTCAAGCTCGTTAAAAAATGAAACAATCACCTCTCCCTTCAAGTTGAGTCTTTCGCCAGATCTCGTAGATGTCAAGTCGAGTGTTTCATTAGGTCTCATTTTTTAACCTTCATTTCATCCACCTGTATCCTTTTTCTCCATCTAGCACAGAAATTGGTGACAACCTCAAAGTCGGTGAATGAATTGAAGCTTGGGGGGCATGTCTCCAGCTTTTGATGATCATTCTGGATCTAACTCACCAGCTTTCAAGCTGGGGGCATACCGAGCTTAGTCTTTGTTCTTTCTCGTGCTCGTAAATACATGAGAATGCGACCGGGTAAACTTTTATCTCTTTTTCGGACCCGTACGGATACACGAACACACGAAAAAGGAACCCCCCTGGAGTCTCCTTTAAACCCTTTTTAGACTCTCTAAATATGAAAAGATTGTCGAGTGACCTTGTTTCCTTTCACACTTGTTAAAAGGTCATAAAGGGTGTCTTTCGAGCGGTAGTTTATCTCTTTTTCGGTCTCGTTAGACTACTGTATGAAAAAGGAACTGAGAGAGTTCTCTTTTAAGTGTTTTTCCAAACTCTATAATCCTGAAAAACCTTCGACTTTTCTATCTTTGGACTCGTTAAAACACACATCGACAGACCCATATGGGACTTAACCCTTACTTATTCTGGATTGTTAAACAAAGGAAGAGGAACTTACTGAAGGTGAGTTATATCGAGCATGTGTTATCCTCCTCGAGCTCGTTAAATCAAAAAGAGGTACTCGTCTATCTGGATGGGGGAAGAAATTGAAAGGAGCAAGCCAAGCAGTCTCTTGAGAACATTGTCCAACAATTCTTAGAGTCGCCCTTGAACATGGCACTTTGTCATTTGCATGCATCATAATCCACTTAACCTCTACACTGAGCCAATCCCTTGAGTTCCTTTCACTCCTTTGGGTCACCCGATGCAAGTCAGAATGTCCACTGCATAGTTTTGGTCCATGTCGTGTTTTGTTGTTGTGCCTCAGTGTTCAAGGGAAGTATTCGCCTCTAGAGTCAGCCATCCCAAATATCTTGCCTCAAAACCTATGTCAGTCCATGTCCAGTTAATCTACCAATTATATCTCTATGTCCGTTTCGTGTAGTTGATGGGGGATACATCAAGGCCCTCCCTCGACAAGTCTATTCCTGTCGACCTCAACACATTTTCTAGGAATTAGGCTTAGAAACCAGTTAGTACTTTGGGACCTGCATGCCTCAATGGCAGGCCTCCTCACATTCGACAACAGGTTTACATCATTGACCTCTAATCGGATGATTGCACATGTGTTCGACCTCATCTCATCAATTCACATTCGTTGGAATGTACTAAGGTACCTTGGGAATCATTGACATTAATGGTGATCTCCCTCGCGCTTGTTAACGGTTCACACCATTGAATGGTAATCAAGTGGTTTCTGCCATGTTCGACATCAGGACATCTATTCACATGGTTATATTCGTACTACATCGGGATCGGTAAGAATACCCTGGGTTGAGTGATCACTTTTATATGTACTTTGCCCAGGTTGCGAAGGAGTTTCTCTTGAACAATGACACATATACTGTTACATAGATCCACTTTGTATTGGTCGTGGCTATGTCTTGTCATCTCATAGATCCACTGTGTATTATTGATGGCTACGATTAGTTCATGTCATGGGAGTATAGATCCACAGTGTATTTTCAGTGGCTATACCTTTTTATCAATACAATTATGGATCCGCAGTGTATTTTATGGCGGCCATATCTTGCAAGTCTTGATCACCCAAGCATAGGTATGCCTGCCTTGGCTTTTGAAATATGTCACAATGTTTGTTGGATGTTTGTGTGCAGCTTCCATCAGGTTCTCCAAGTCTATACCCTTTCTTGAGCATCGACAAAGCATTTCAATTATCAGTTCGCATATTCTAACTTCATACTTTGGGAGGCAATCTGTTACACCTCAATATTGCTCACTTCGATAAGTGTCGTAAGTGTCGCATGATCCTCTCAACTGTCGTAAGTGTCGCATTTTCCTTACAACTTTCGCAAGTGTCACAAGTTGTTCACAAGTGTCACAAATGTTGTTCAAGCATACTTCCATAAATACGACACTAAGGAGGCACTTAAAATATTTCATACACTTGATTTGAAGGAGGAAAATGATTGACTGAAGTTAAAGAACTTTTATCACCTGAGAAGAGCTCTTAAACATGGGTTTTGAAGGAGAGCGCTCCCCTATGGCACCCTTAGGAGAACTGGCTCTCCCCCATAAGGCCTTAGGGAGTGTTATAACGCTCATCTGCCCCTCAAAAGGAGCGCTATCCATCTTTGGAGCGCTGGCGCCCCCCTCAAGCTTCCTAGGGAGCGCTATAGCACTCTAATGCCCCTTTTGAGGGAGCACTGTCTAATCTGAGGTAGTAGTTGGCCCGTTAAGGAGAATAAGGGGAGGATATCTCAAGTTTAGAAGGCAGTTGCATTCAAATTCTTGGTTCCATCAAAATATCCCTGACCCAAGGAGGGAATTCCTCAACTTGTTATAAAGATAACTCAAGAGGTTAAGCTTCTCTTAACCTATATAAGCAGGCTCTATGATGGTGAAAAAGGGGAAAGAATTGCTAGCATGAAACCTATGATCTCATAGGAAACACACAATCAGTCAAAGGAGAGTGATCAGTGAAGCTGCTATCATCCAGGTTGTGGATATTTCGAGTAGGGGTTAGACAAAGGAGACTTGACAAAGTTGTCGCATTCGCATCTACGATTGTAAGTACTGTTGTCGTTATTCTCATTAATATGACATGCTTGGCCTGTTTCTTTCTGATGCAGGAGCATCCCTCATGATAATCGAGCCAACATGGAAGCGGAAGACAGCTGGAAGATGTCCAACGCAAATTTTTGAAATTTCCCTTGAAGATGATGCGCCAAGCATAAATGAGATCATTTAAGGCACCTTGGTAAAAATGTAATCAGACCTTGAGCCATATTCTCTCGTATGAAGTAGATGGAGGCATTTATAGTAGTTAATGAAAGTAGATAGGATTTTTTTAGATTACACAGTTTTAGAAGAAAAGAGGGAGAACAGATATAGATACCCTCATTTTTCACATTGTAACATTAGCCAGCATAAGTGAGAAGGAAGAATATAGTAGAGCAACAGGGAGCTATAAAGGAACATCCATGTATAGATCTTGAATTAATAGAAGAAATTGATTCAGATTCATGGTTTTATGTTTTCTCTGTGTGTGTGTGTTGATAATATGCTCATGAAATGTTTGTTTTCCTTTTATGCATTTGCTTTGATATGTTGTGCATATGATTTCATGGTTGAGTTTGAAATTTGAAGGAAAGGAGGAATGAGTTTCAATTGTTTCTCTAAATGAACCAGAGGATTCCTGCAAGGAGTGCAGTCGAATTGTCCGCAAGGAGTGCGTTGACAGAAGGGTTCAATTAGGTATAGCTTTTGCTCTAATTTTCTCAAGGGTGCAGTTAGGCACAGTGTCGTGCAAGAGTGCGCAGGGTCGAAGAGATTTCAACACTCAGAAGAGGTTGAAGGATTGCCACAAGGAGTACGTGCAAGAAGTTTCCAAAAAGATTGAAGTCGCGGAAAAGCTCGGGAGGAGTAGGCCTTCGAATTTACTGAAGGATAACCGTAGGGGAGCTGCTATTGAAAGCCTGAGGGAGGCGTCGCAGGTTGGCGAGTAAGTGAACTAGTCTCGTGGAGAGACCCTTCGTCATTTCATGGATTGCATAAGGAAGAACGGATGGTCGAAATCCTCTGAGGAGATTTCTCGAAGTGCCAAGGACCGTTAGATCTTGCGGAGGTGCAGGGAAGTTATCAGCACAAGCGTGAAGAGGTTCGAAGCTCAGGAGGGGCTGAGCCGTTGATCTGTGCCATAGGAGTCGTCGGATCTACACGTGATATCATGTATCGGGGATTCACAAGTCGAATCTCCAACTTTGTGCAACAATAATTGCGATACCGCGATCCGCGATATCCCGACGTGTCCTGAACCATCCATTGGTCAGGGATGCATGTCAGAAGATCTAAACTAGTCAGGGAATGGAGAATCGTGAGTCCAAAGGGCGTGTGCATATTGACATCACAAACCCCAAAACCCCGATGGGAAGCCATATAGATGTGGTCATATGGTTGGTGGTCATGTGGACCATGGTATAGTCAGAAAGGGCTAAGACTAAGAAGGAGCGTGTCGAGGATCGAAGAATCGGGGTTTTCAATAACCAAGTATTTGTGCATCTCGAAGTCACAAAACACGATATCCCGACGAGAGAAGTGTGTGGGGCCATAGGGGGTGTTGCGAGCAAAGGACAGGTGTCGCCCCATATCGGGTTTCGGGACTCAAAAGGTTTCGAAAATTTTTGCAACGGGAATCACGATATCCTGATACACGATTTCCCGATCGCCACAGGAGTGTGGGCCATAGGCACCGGAGCAGAGGACAGGTCGCACTTTGTATCGGAGTTTGGGGAATTGAAAGTCCCATGCACATAGCAATGGAAATTTTGATATTGCGATACGCGATATCCCGACAGGTACAAGGACAGAGCAGGGACCACCAGGGTCAGGGTGGTGAACAGGTGTCGCACCACACCAGAGTATCGGCATATCGGGAATCGGGGATCAGTGAGTGGAGTTGTTTATGTCAACAGAAGTGCCAATTTCCCGATGGGAGAAGTCTCGATAGGAACAGGAAGGCATTGAACCACATCGGGTTTCAGGGATTCAAAAGACCCAAATTTGTGACCACGGGATTCGCGATTACGCGAAATTCGATTTCCCGATTTGAGCAGGGAGATTGTTAAAAAGAATATCTGTGGGTGAGGAAAATTCCCGATAGGGAATTTGTGGATCTTTTTAAGCTCTTTGGGCCAGGAGAGGAAGGTCCTGTGAGCGGACGTGTCCCTAGTGGATGCGCTTGCGTCAAGTGGTATCAGAGCTTAGAAGAGCTTCTTTGCTTTCTGTAGCAGAGAAAAAAAAGAAAGGGGAATTCACCATGCCACCAAGGAGAAGGGGTAGACAATCACCCGACCAAGAGGAGGAAAGGGAAATGTCCAGAGAAAGAGGTAGGCAAGTGCAAAATCCAGACATGGAAAGAGAAATGCGAAATCTTCGTGCCATAATGGAGGACATGGAGGTAAGAGAAAGGCACAAAGATGATGTAGGAGATACCAGTGAATCCGAAAGTGAAGATGATGCTAGACATGGAGGAGAAGAAGTCCCAGTGGAAGATGCAGTGAGTGAACACTTACTTAAATCTGTTGCAAGAATGAGTACAAAGGTGAAAATGGATGTTCCAGTTTATGAGGGAAATCTAGATGTAGAAGAGCTTCTATATTGGATTAGAGCTCTAGATACTTACTTCGACTATGCAGATATCGAAGAGGATAAGAAGGTTAGGCATGCCATCATGAGATTAAAAGGACATGCAGCCTTGTGGTGGGATGAACTACAAGCTGACAGGTGTTGCCAAGGCAAGCAAAAAATTAAGAGCTGGGACAGGATGATTGCAAAGATGAAAGCAAAATTTATTCCCAGAGACTATCAAATTTCTTTGTTCAGGAGGATGCAGAACCTGAGATAGAAGCTGATGATAGTGAAGGAGTATACTGAGGAATTTTACAGGTTGAATATCAGGGCAGGTCATCGCGAAAGCAATGACGAAAAGGTGGCTAGGTATATAAATGGCCTGAGATATGAGATTCAGGATGAAATAAGTATGGAAACCATCCGAATGGTAGAGGATGCTTATCAAATGGCTTTGAAAGAAGAAGATAAGCTGAGCCATAAGAAAGGTCAGCGAGACCAAGGCAGGAGTTATCCCAAACACAAATTGGTTGTCCAAGATAAGTACCAAAAGCCCAGGGACGACTGGAAAAGGCCTCAGACTAGAACCGAGAGAGGTGGAAGTTCGCAGCAAGGGCGATACGCTGAGCAAAGAGGGCAGCATACTGAGCATAGAGGAGGGTATGCCGATAACAATAGGTTTCCTTGTACCATAGGTAAAGGAAGATGAAGAGGTGGAGTAATCACATGCTTCACATGTGGGAAGAATGGCCACAGGTCGTTCAAGTGTCCAGAGAAAAAGAAAGAAACTGGAGAGACTCACATCACCGAGGCACAGAGGCGAGATGTTGAAGCTGAATATGCTGAAGGCGGAAGATCGTTGGTGATGCGGAAAGTCCTTTTGATGCCAAAAAAGGAGATAGAAAATACAGAGCAGAGGAACAGTCTTATTAGGACTGCTTGCAAGACCAAGGATAGAGTGTGCAAGGTCATTGTGGACAGTGGAAGCACAGATAATCTCGTTTCAACCGAGTTGGTAGAAAAGATGGAGCTGGAGACAACTGATCACCCAAGTCCATACAAAGTTTCATGGCTACAGAAGGGACATCAGGTAAATTTCACTAAACAGTGCTTAGTTGACATTAAAATAGGAGGGTATAATGATAAGATTTTATGTGATGTCATTCCTATGGATGTTTGTCATTTATTGTTGGGTAGGCCATGGCAATATGATAGAAATGTGATTCATGATGGGAGGATGAACACATATACCCTGACGAAGAATGGGAGAACCCATATGTTGCATCCAATTGAGGATAAGGAGGTGAAGACGGAAGTAAGAAACACAGTACTTCTCATGAGTGGGAAGGAACTTCTTACCGAGGTTAAGAAGAAGGAGGATCCACAATTCTTTGTGGTCAAAAAACCGAGAATTGTTCTGACTAGTACAAAGGTGGATGATCTACCAGAAGAAGTTCAGGAACTGCTGGAAGAGTTCGCTGATATCGTAGTGGACGAGCTACCTCGTTCGTTGCCACCGATGAGAAGTGTGAGTCATCATATAGACCTCATACCAGGAGCTATTTTGCCAAACAAAGCCGCATATAGATTGACGCCGCAGGAGAATGAAGAGGTTAAAAGACAGGTCCAGGAGTTGTTGGACAAAGGGTTGGTTAGAGAAAGCTTGAGTCGGTGTGCTGTTCCAATAGTACTCAGTCCGAAGAAAGACGGAGGCTGGAGGATGTGCACTGATTCAAGAGCCATTAGCAAGATAACCATCAGGTATAGATTTCCATTGCCGAGGGTGGATGATTTGATGGATTGTTTAAGTGGAGCAAATTTTTTTTCAAAGATAGATTTGAAGAGTGGATATCATCAGATTCGTATGAGAGAAGGTGATGAATGGAAAACAACATTCAAGACAAACGAAGGTTTGTATGAATGGCTTGTCATGCCATTTGGCTTGATGAATGCACCAAGTACCTTTATGAGGTTGATTAATGAAGTCCTGAAGGAGTTCATCGGGAAATTTGTCATCATGTATCTGGATGACATATTGGTTTTCAGCAAGACGAAGGCTGAACATCTGAAGCATTTGGCTATTGTGATGAAGAGATTACAGCAGGAGAAGCTATTGATAAATATGAAGAAGTCCTCTTTTATGAAGACAGAGCTCATTTATCTGGGTTTTTTTATATCTGCAAATGAGCTAAGGATGGATCTAGATAAGGTGGAAGTGATCAAGAATTGGCCATCACCGAGGAACGTATTTGAGGTGAGGAGTTTTCACGGATTGGCTAGTTTCTACTGGAAATTCATCAGGAATTTTAGTGGGATTAGCGCAGCAATGATGGATACAGTCAAGAAAAGACATAAATCTTTTCACTGGACTGAAGAGGCTGAAAAGAGTTTCAATTTGTTGAAACGAAAGATTATGGAACAACCGGTTTTGGTGTTGCCGGATTTCAAAAAGACCTTCTAGGTGAAATGTGATGCGAGTGGGTTTGCCATAGGAGCGGTCTTGAGCCAGGAGGACAGACCGATTGCATATTTCAGCGAGAAGCTAAATGAGGCAAAAGAGAAATATTCCACATATGATAAGGAATTCTATGCCATCATACAGGCATTAAAGAAATGGAGGCACTATCTGATTCCAAGGGAATTTTTTTTATATAGTGATAACCATGCATTGAAATATGTAACTCAATAGGAGAAGTTGAATCAGAGGCATGTTAGGTGGGTCGAATACATGCAAAATTTTACATTTGTAATTAAGCATATTTCGGGTACTGCTAACAAAGTGGCTGATGCTTTGAGCAGGAAAAGTTTGTTGATGCAGGAATTCAAAGTCAGGACGTTAGGTTTTGATGATCTTAAAGATATGTATGAAGATGATCAGGATTTCAGAGAAGCATACGGAGTAGCTGAGAGCCCAGTCCTCAGAGACAGAAGCCAGTGGATAGAGTATGTGATCCAGGACGGATTGTTGTTCAAAGGCAATCAATTGTGCATTCCGAAATGCTCCATGAGGGAGAATCTATTAAAAGAAAAACACAGTGGAGGCTTGGCAGGTCATTTTGGCCACGACAAGACGTTTGCAAAGCTGAGCGAAGCATACTTTTGTCCAGGGATGAGGTCAGAAGTCAAGAGGTTTGTAGACAGATGCAGGATTTGCCAGTATGCAAAGGGAAAGAAGCAGAATGTGGGTCTTTACCAACCATTGCCCATACCAGATAAGCCGTAGGATGAAATTAGCATGGATTTCATATTGGGATTGCCAAGGACACAAAGAGGATTTGATTCGATCTTTGTGATAGTGGATAGATTTTCCAAAATGGCACATTTTATCCCATGCCAGAAAACCAGTGATGCGACTCATATCGCAAATCTGTTTTTCAAAGAGGTCGTTCGACTTCACGGCTTACCCAGAAGTATTGTTTCGGACAGAGATACAAAGTTCTTAGGGCATTTTTGGAGGACATTATGGAAGAAGCTGGGGACTAAATTGATGTTTAGTTTTGCTTATCATCCACAGATGGATGGACAGACAGATGTGGTGAACAAAAGTCTAGGAGACTTGCTGAGAAGCTTGGTGATGGAGCACCATGGCAGTTGGGACAATGTATTGCCACAAGCAGAATTTGCGTATAACGAATCAGTGAATAGGAGCACAGGTAAAAGTCCATTTCAGATTATGTATGGCACATGGCCGAGAGGAGTTTCTGAACTGAGAAATTCAGAACAGACTGCAACTAACAGCACTAGTGTGAAGAATTCGCTGAGGCGATGAAAGAACTTCACAGCAAGGTGGAGGAGAAGCTGCAGAAATCAAGCCAGGAGTATAAGCACAGAGCCGATCAGCATCAGAGACAACTTCAATTCGAGGTTAGTGAATTAGTTTTAGCACACTTTAGGAAAGAAAGGTTCCCAAGGGGAACATCCAATAAGTTGAAAATGAAGAAAATCGGGCCATGTAAAGTTTTGAGAAAATTTGGTGAAAATGCTTATGAGATCGAGTTACCGGATGGAATCGGAATTTCTCCGATATTTAACATCGCGGATTTATACCCATATAAATATGGAGAGATAGAGACTGCAAGTGATGAATAGCCAGAGGTTCAGTGGCAGAAGCAGATGCCAGTTGCAGAGGAGCCACAGATAGAGTGTATACTGGACAAGAAGGTGAGCAAGAAGACTAGGCGTAAGGAATACTATGAGTATCTGGTCAAATGGAAGGGCCATCCAGTTGAAGATGCCAGCTAGGAGACTAAAGCAGGGATACAGAAGCATGGACATACTGTGCAAGAGCTCATGGATAGGAGCCCATGCAAATTTTCAAGCGAGGGAGTATGATGCAGGAGCATCCCTCATGATAATGGAGCCAACATGGAAGCGGAAGACAACTGGAAGATGTCCAACACAAATTTTTTAAATTTCCCTTGAAGATGATGCGCCAATCATAAATGAGATCATTTAATGAAGGCACTTTGGTAAAAATGTAATTAGACCTCGAGCCATATGCTCTCGTCTGAAGTAGATGGAGGCATTTATAGTAGTTAATGCAGGTAGATAGGATTTTTCTAGATTAGACAGTTCTAGAAGAAAAGAGGGAGAACGGATATAGACACCCTCATTTTTCACATTGTAACATTAGCCAGCATAAGTGAGCAGGAAGAATATAGTAGAGCAGCAGGGAGCTATAGAGGAACATCCATGTATAGATCTTGAATTAATAGAAGAAATTGATTCAGATTCATGGTTTTATGTTTTCTGTGTGTGTGTGTGTTGATAATATGCTCATGAAATGTTTGTTTTCCTATTATGCATTTGCTTTGATATGTTGTGCATATGATTTCATGGTTGAGTTTGAAATCTGAAGGAAAGGAGGAATTAGTTTCAATTGTTTCTCTAAATGAACCAGAGGATTCCTGCAAGGAGTGCAGTCGAATTGTCCGCAAGGAGTGCATTGACAGAAGGGTTCAATTAGGGATAGCTTTTGTTCTCATTTTCTCGAGGGTGTAGTTAGGCACAGTGTCGTGCAAGAGTGCGCAAGGTCGAATATATTTCAACACTTATAAGAGGTTGAAGGATTTCCGAAGGAGTGCATGCAAGAAGTTTCCAAAAAGATTGAAGTCACGGAAAAGCTCGGGAGGAGTAAGCCTTCGAATTTACTGAAGGATAAGCGCAGGGGAGCTACTATTGAAATCCTGAGGGAGGCGTCGCAGGTTGGAGAGTAAGTGAATGAGTCTCATGGAGAGACCCTTCATCATTTCGTGGATTGCATAAGGAAGAACGGACGGTCAAAATCCTCTGAGTAGATTTCGCGAAGTGTCGAGGACCGTTAGATCTTGCGGAGGTGCAAGGAAGTTATCAGCGCAAGCGTGAAGAGATTCGAAGCTCGGGAGGGGCAGAGCCATTGATCTGTGCCATAGGATTCGTTAGATCTACACGTGATATTGTGTATCAGGGATTCGCAAGTCGAAGCTCCAGCTTTGTGCAACAAGAATTGCGATACTACGATCCGCAATATCCCGACGTGTCCTGAACCGTCCATTGGTCAGGGACGCGTGTCAGAATATCTAAACTAGTCGGGGAACGGAGAATCACGAGTCCAAAGGGCACATGCATATTGACATCGCAAACCCTGAAACCTCGATGGGAATCCATATAGTTGTGGTCATATGGTTGGTGGTCATGTGGACCGTGGTATAGTCAGAAAGATCTAAGAGTAAGAAGGAGCGTGTCGGGGATCGGAGAATCGGGGTTTTCAATAACCAAGTATTCGTGCAGCTCGAAGTCACGAAACGTGATATCCCGACGAGAGAAGCATGTGGGGCCACAGGGGGTGTTGCGAGAAAAGGACAGGTGTCACCCCATATCGGGTTTCAGGACTTAAAAGGTTCCAGAAATTTGTGCAACGGGAATCACGATATCCCGATACGCGATTTCCCGATCGCCACAGGAGTGTGGGCCACAGGTGCCAGAGCAGTGGACAGGTGGCACTTTGTATCGGAGTTCGGGGAATTGAAAGTCCTGTGCACATAGCAACGGAAAGCACGATATTACGATATGAGATATCCCGACGGGTACAAGGACAAAGCGGGGACCACCAGGGTCAGAGTGGTGAACAGGTGTCGCACTAGACCGAAGTATCGGCATATCGGGAATCGGGGATCAGTGAGTGGAGTTGTTTATGTCAACGGAAGTGTCAATTTCTCGATGAGAGAAGGCCCAATAGGAACAAGAAGGCATTGAACCACATCGGGTTTCGGGGATTCAAAAGACCCAAATTCGTGACCACGGGATTCGCGATTACGCGAAATCTGATTTCCCGATTTGAGTAGGGAGATTGTTAAAAAGAATATCTGTGGGTGAGGAAAATTCCCAATAGGGAATTGGTGGAGCTTTTTAAGCTCTTTGGGCCAGGCGAGGAAGGTCCTATGAGAGAAAGTGTCCCTAGTGGATGCGCCTGCGTCACTTTCTAGTTTCTGTCTGATCTTACACGAACTTATCATTGATAGATAGATCTATTTTCAAGCTAACATCAATAGAGTAGGAAGTGGTCATACTTCTTTTGTCTACAGGACTCAGCGAGGAGCGAGAGTTCAGAACTTGATTTGGAGCGTGCAGGGACAAATGTCGATACAGAGGTAATGCTATTCTCCTTCCTTCTCATGTGTTAGTTTGTATGGATTTGAAAGGAAGTCATTGTCCACATTAAGAAATTTCTGTCTTAGAGTAGGGTCTAGCTCTTTGAGGCAATCTACCTGTCCGCAGGGAGATTTTCCTACAACAGAAACTGGCAACTCCACTGGGGAGGAATCAGAACTTTTTTTAGTTTTGTTTTTCCTCATAGAACTTGCCTTACATTCTGATTGTTTCAGACCTTGTTCACCCCATTGATCTGATTTCATTTGTTTATTGACTGTTCACTCCAACACACTCAGCCTGATTGTCACAATTTGATTGAATTTTTGGGTTTTTTTGGACATTTTTGTGAGTTTTTGGGCACCAGCGCTCCCCTGCCTTGTTAGCAAGGCGCCAACGCTCCCTTAGAGTGTTGGAAAGAGCTTTATAATGCCTTGGTGTTCCTTACACCAGAGCACCAGCCCCTGTTTTCACAAAATCCCTTCAAAAAATTGCATTTTTTGGGGTTACAAACCCTGTTTCTTTACTTGATGAGCTGATTTGTGGTTCAATGATGCTTCCCTTGACCTATGATATCCTTCATCTTGAGAAGAAAACACCTTATTGTTCATATTTTATGCCCTTCTTCATTATTTTTGAGTTTTTGTTGTTGAGAGCTTGAAATCAATCCCTTGCTTTCTTCTCTCCTATCCGACTGAGCGAGAACTCTAGTGAAGGACATTTGAAGTCTGTGCCTCTTCTCATTTGGTTCTTTGAGGTCATATGATCCAATCTCTTTCTCCTTCCTTTTGCATTTTTGGTTTTCTTTCTCTTGTTTGATTGCAAAAGGGTGTGTTGTTTGTGCGAAATATGCATTTTCTTGTCTGAATCTCTTTGATCTGAAAGGGTAGTTGGCAGGACAAATTTTGCATTGAATTGATTATCATTCGTATACAAAAGACAAAAGTACATCTTAATGATTAGTTTGCATATTAGTTTGCATTTCTGAAATGTTGTAACATCACATTGGATTTGATTGAGGACAAAATTGATTGAGGGCATTCCTTATCAAGTGTTTGATAGTGAAAACGACTCTTCCTCTTTCCCTTAAATAGGTATTCATTGAAAAGAAACGATTGCTTATCATATTTCATGCATACTTTTGGGAATTGAGTCATCATTCCATTAGTTTCACTTTCATACACCCTTTGAGCAAACAACAACCATTAAAATCAATGCTTAACTAAAATTTATCAGACTTTTTTTTATCTTTGTTAGCAAACCTACATTAGTTTGAGGTGTAGGGCTTTGGAATAGGTTGAAAGGATAACTTTCCAAAGCTATCAAACAAAATTAGTATCTTGTGGTAGGGAGAGTTAAATCCAATTGTCGTATTAGTCTGCCTGGGATCCCCCTCTCACACAAGGGTTACGCATGAGGTCGCATTCGGGTGAGTTACGGAGATTATCCCTCCGTGGCCCAACTGTTTGTAGTGGTCGGATCGTATTATGGGGAACGCTTTAAGGTAAATCCACAATTACTGCGTGGAAGCCTTTTGGTTGATTTCGGGCTTGATACCCTGCCTGTACGTTTCGATTGGACTGTCGACTGTACGCACCCAGGGGCTGACTACGAGTTGGTGACCTTAGTAGCCATAATATTTAGGGTCTCACACAAGGTGACGGTGAAGAGAAGTCTCACTGTACCTGGAACAGACATTGGTCAAACTCACTCGGGCTCCTTGGAGGTTAAATCTACAATTACTGTGTGGAAGCTTGCACCAAGGTGTAAGTCCGTTAAGCAGATCGCCAACATAACTGATCCACCCGCTCTATCCCCGCCCCTTCCTATTTTGATCTCGTGATGTTGGATTTCATCACCAACTAGTGATTTCATCGTAGGAAGGTTTGTTTGATTGATTGCTTCTTAGATTCATAGTGTGTGTTGTTTGTTTTACTTAGTGGACCTTAGGTCGAGTCAGTGATAATGGCATCGAATCCTGGGAGTACCAATGGAGGAACCCCTTCTTCTGGGGAACTTTATACTTTTCCTTCGTTTGGAAACTTTGGTCCTCCATATGTTGCCACACTGAGTCTTCCAGGACTCACTATTGGATTACCAGTTTGGTTGTTCCTCACTCCGGTGATCCCGAATCCTCCCAATGTTTCAATTGCACCTAATACTTTGGATTTCAATACACCACCCACACATCAACCTCATGTCAACTTTTTTCCTTCTTCGTCCATCAAGTCTCCTCCCATTTCTCCTTCTTCGCCTAGTGGAAGCTCTAAAGCAAGTAGCCAGGTTGACCAGAAGAGGAAGAAATGGAAAGAGAAGAAGAAGAAGAACCTAAAAAGGACCAAGGCCCCAACAACATCGGATGTTGTCTCTAAGAAACCAGTTATTGTTAATAGTACTGGGAGTGTTGATGAGGTCAACAAGATTAAAATGAAGAATCCGAAACCCAAATTCCCTTGCAGCCTTTGTAAGGGTGACCACTTTCTGAGGGATTGCCCCGGTCTTACCCAGGTCTTAGAAATGTGGTCCTCCATGTCATCGGCCTCTGTCGGTCATGTCGATGATACCCCGTCAACTAGTGATGTTCAGGTTGGTAAGAAGAAGAAAACTATCAAGTTCCCTTGCATGTTATGTAAAGGTGATCATTACTCTCACCTTTGTCCTCGTATGGATGAGGCTTCTTCCCTTTTGGAAAAACTTCAACTTCCAAAAGGTTATCGTAAGATTTCCCCCAACCCATCATTAGTCAATAGACTGGTCAATCCGATTCCATCCTCGGTCAGTCCGGTTGATCAGGTGGTCAATCTAGTTTCCTCCTCGATTGAACCACAAACCCAAGTAGTTGATCCAGTTCTGTCATCGATCAGCCCCGCTCTTCATCAAAAGAGTGACATCAGAGTGGTCGATCTATTTTCATCCTCGGTTGATCCCACTCTCTCGTTAGAGAGTGACACCAAAGTGGTCGATCTGTTTCCACCTGTCGACCCCATTCTTCCCTTGGAGAATGAAACTCAAGTGGTCGATTCGGTTTCATCGTTGATCGATCCAATTCCTCCATTGAGGAATGCCACAGTGACTGATCCAGTTTCTTCCTCGGTCAGCCCCACTCTTCCTCTGAAGAGTGCCAAAGTGGTCGATCCAGTTTCACCATCGGTCGATCCCATTCCTCCATTGAGGAATGACAAAGTGATTGATCCAGTCCCTTCCTCGTTCAGTCCCACTCTTCCTCTGAAGAGTGCTAGAGTGATCTATCCAAGTCCACCATTGGTTGATCCAATGCAATCATAGGTCGATTCTACTCTCTCTCTAGAAAGTAAACCTGATACTGCCCATGTTTTTCTCATTGATACAGACTCTATCGTGCTGGGGGGCATCCCTCATTCTCCTGCGAAACCCCCTCCAAGTAGTGAAGCCATCCTTTTTGATAGGGGTGCGCTAACATTCCTTTCCAGATTACAGTATAGGTTTGTGGTCGAGACGTTCCTCAGACGCTGATAGATGAAGGTGCGTCCATTAGTATTTTGTCTTCTGTTGCTTGGCATGCTTTGGGTTATCCTTAGCTTGCACCGGTTACCCAGAATCTATTGGCTTTTAACAGTAGAACCTGTTTATGGATAAATCCGTAAGTGCAGACACAAACCGATCTCCCTAGATCCACCTGGATCTAGAACAAAACATGACAGAATAGGATGCTTTCCTTAAGTTTTAAATATTGAATTTACTAAGAGGCAAGAATAAGTAACATGCCTTATAATCGCTTCCTATAGTCTTTGT
>ML785819.1:424632-439854 GCA_009831015.1 Picea engelmannii
CACCTCCCGACCTCCCTACAAAAATTAAATAAGGAAAACACAGACAACTTATTCAGATAAATCACTTCTTACCCTTTCACTCTGTTTTGTAATTCTGATCTTCAACAAATTGTTCTTAACTGGTCTGCTCTGCATATTGTTCTACAATTCATTTCTTCTTCAACAGGTCTGCTCTGCATTTTGTTCAGCAATTCTTTTCTTCCTCAACAAGTCTGCTCTGCATCACGTTCTTTTGTCATTCTATTCTTCTTCTACTCTGGCTGTCATTTGCTCTGTTTCTGAAATACATTTGATTTCATTCTGTACATCAATTAAACTTGATCCTCAACACGTTCTCCTTTCTCCTTTCTTTCTATTTCGTTCCTTTTTCCCTACAGAACAACCAACCCCACACAGTCTGGTTCCATTTTATTTATACACACGAACATGACAGTTTAACTTCCCAATTTCTTAGGCAAAAACACGACAACTGTCTAAGCAACTGAATCGTCAAATGAAACGCTAACTATTCGTCATCATTAGTCCGTTTTACTAACAGAATTCATACTCCGTCGTTAACTGTGAGAGAGAACAGTGATCCTCCGATAAAGATGTGATCCAACGGTTCAGATCCAATCGGGATTTCACCCATCGCGATTTCGGCATTTGCGATGTCAAAAATCACAAGTCCTTCGAACTCACAATTCTTCGATTCCCGATGGCTCCTTTCCTCGCACTAGCCCTGCTGGCTATAGGCCCATATGATCATCAGCACATGACCTCGGTCAAACCTCACATCAGGGTTTCGGTATTTAACATGTCATCATACACATGCCTGTAGAATCCCCGATCCCCGATTCTTTGATGACGGAGATCAACGATCCACATCACTTCTACCTCGACGGCTCAGATTAGATCTCGTGATTTGCACATCGCAATTACTCCCACTTCTCTTTGTATTTTAAAGGTCATGCAACTTATCCTTGATCCGACGATGATCGGGTCTAGTGCTTGAATCCAACGGTCACTGAGTCATCTCCTCAACCATAAAAGTACTCGCACTCCATGCAAGGATTCAACGGTCCAGATCATTCTTTGTTTAACGGCTACGATCAAATCGTGAAATCGCATATCGCGATTTCGAGGTTTTCGATGTCAAGAGATTTTGGCATTACAAAGTCCTGATCGCTCATGCCTCTGCTGATGTCACTCGTGGTTTGACATGTGTTAGATCCTGCCACGTGTCACTCTAATTCGTGACTTGCATGTGCCCGAAGAGTTAAAACTGCCTGACACCTGTCATTCCCTGGTTGTGCCACGTGTCCCTGGGTGACGTGGTCTACCGTCGTGAGTTGGATCAACGGTCTAGATCTCATGTTGATCTGATGGTGCAGATTCAGTCGAGATTTCGCATATCGCGAAATCAAGATTTTCGTTGCATTGTATTCTTTGCATATTGAAACCTCGATCCCCGATCCCTGATACTCCGATGAAGACTCCTGTCTACTGGTGGATGGTCCCGATCTCTGCTTGATTTAACGGCTGCAATCAAATCGCGAAATCGCATATCACGATTTCGGGGTTTTCGTTGTCTCCCCTAATCTCCAATGACTTATCTCCCTTGCAACTTCTGCAAATCTGATGGTTGTCGGCCTTTCAGGAAATTTGAATGGGATCCAACGGTCACTGGATCACTGTCTTCCTTCTTCTCTGCAAACTCTTGTTGCGCGTGTTTTCTTCAATGCTGTTCCTCCTAAGCTTCTACGTCCGAACCCCCAAGGTGTTTTATCCTTCATATCCTGCCATCTCCGCTGTTGCCATCAATGACAACAACCATCAACACTCATTCGTTGCTTGTTCAATATTTGCCAACAAAACTTACATAGAAACTTCACCTTTCTCTTTTCATTTTTTCCCTCACTAGCATTATTTGTAGCCTTTTATCTCCCTTACCCTTATTGTTTTTATGTTTCTTCTTTCCCTCAGTCTGTTGGTTATCTTTGGGAGTTGTCGATTGCACACTGTGTACACCCCATGTCTGGGTGACGGGGGAAGTCGAACTAGGAGTTTGGTTGGCCACAATCTGTTAAATCAATAACTATTGTAATTAATTAGACAACAGATCCATGGACTTGTTTTTTCTTGAGCCCACTATGCCATCAGCATGGGGCCCAAAAATTTGTTTTTCGTTGTCGAAAGTTGATTGTGGCACATCGGGTAAGATCTCGCATAGCATGCTAGACTGAGAGTAAATCAGTCCTAGTTGTTGGGATCTCATAATAGCCTCTTCTTCAGACAACACCATAGACGTTGCTATGTCTTTGGACACACAAGGAACCAAAGACTTTAAGAACCACTCAAGAAAGAAAGTAGGAGGGAATTTGACTTTAATCAAACTCTTTCATCACCTCCATTCTCATATGTAATCCGAGATATGGTTATCCTTTGTCTACTCAAAGTTGGCCAGCAACTCGGTGCCAACATTGTATCTCACTGGAAACTGGAAATGGTTCAAGAAAACCATAGCTAGGCCATTAAAGTAAGAATACTTCGAGTTGTCGAGCTCAATATAACATTTTTCTACACCCTCTATAAGAGTGTGTTGAAACAAGTGCAATTGAACGGAGTCATCCTTCAATGAGTTGGATGAGCACCACAAGCGAAAATTCATCACGTGATCACCTGGATCTTCGCCAGGATTTCCATCAAACTTAGGAATGTTAGATGGAAACTTAGTTGGCATAGGGGGGAAACGTGAATCATGACAAATCGGTTCATTTAACAATCTTGACAGGTCTAGAAAATGCAGAGTTTCCAGAAAGGGTAGTCTCAGTTGCACAGTATTTACATGAAAAGAGGGGCCTGTATTTTGGTTGGCACCAGGTTGCCAGGAAAAGTTGGACTATTGTCTAGGGTTTTGGTAGATTCCATGATGGTCTTGACCAACAAAATGGATTTGAGTCTTATGTTGTATCGTCCGTTGATTCCCGAAGTTAGATGACATAACTTGCGTGGGGATTTCTCCCTGTGTAGTGTTCCAAGGACCTTGGTTTGGGATGACCCCAACCGACCTTCCTAACATAGGTATTGAACCTTGCTCATGGTTCCACATAGAGTGGGAGGGGTTTCCCCCGATCAACATCCCTTGTGAGGGAATCAATCTCTACTAAGGATTCCAAATACCATGTGTGGAGTAAAATCATGTCAACGCTCCCTATGAAGGAATGAAACCTTTCACAGGGTTTTGTTGACTAAAAACAGGGTTTCCCCCAATCAAGAAAGAAGATGAAGTAAAAGTGTTATTTCCAAATGCACCAAACAAATAAAGCAACATGGATCCCACTAGAGTTGTGTAGGATGAAGGTCCCTAGCTCCCTCGACTAAACAAACTATATTTGGTATTAGGCCTGATTGGATGCTTAAACGTGCCATCGAGTAAAGGGGATGAAGGAGGTATGTGACCCCCACCATAAGGAATAACATTCAACGAGGCATAGGTGACCACGACGGATCCTTGCAAGGGAGCAATAAATCTCCCTGCCCCCAGACCCATGGTTTATAGATTAGAGTATGTAAGAACTGAGTTAGAGTCAAAACTAGGAATCCCATATGAGAAGGGACGCCCGATGTGTTATAAATGAAGGGAATAGTGGTTGAAGTCGTCGAAGGAATCAAACCACTGCCTGAAGTAGTGGGCATTGGGACATTAGTGGTTCTGATAGGTGGAGGTGGGGGAGGAGGTACAACACCCCCTTCAACAACCTCCATGATGGGAGTACAAGGACTCCGTAACGAAGTAGCAACAATTGCTTCCATCATCGCTCACCGAATAAATTGGCGTTCAGGAGAAGTCACCTCGAGGGGGACTGTCTGAATTAGAAGTGGGACTGATAAGTCGGTGATTGGAGGATTTGTTGGTCTGAAACATTTGGTCTCGAGGTTAGAAAATATTGATTCCTATGGAGCTGGAAAGTCTTCTCTTAAAGATGGCTCAAGTACAGTTTCATGTGGCCTGGTAGATTAGAACGATCCTTCTTGATCTAGTCTTCTCCTCAACGGTGGCGAAGGTGGATCCAAAGTAACCGGTGACATGCCCTGAAGCCTATGTAAACAAAAGATTTGTTCAACTTCCACTTTGTGAAATGATCAACCGGCCCTAAGAGGTTTGGCTAGCATGAATCGTAGAGAACACACTAAAAGTTCCTAAAGGAAAATCAAGAAGACAACTAACTAGTGTGAAGGACAGTTACACCAATCGACACTAGAGAAAATTACCAGTGCAAGTGAAAATTAAACATGAAAGAACCCTCAAGTTATACTCTGCAAAGCGTGATTCGATTAATGCCCTAGGTCATGTGGTATATCCCTGCAGTCACCTGTGTAAGTCCGTAAAAATAGGCAACTAGGTTGCCAGCTCGTAGTCAGTCACCAGGTGGGTACAGTCAACAGTTAGGCTGATCGTAATGAGCAGGATAAAAAAGTCTGAAGCCCTTCAAGGGTATCGAAGGAAATTGTTCCGGAAGAAAATTGAGGATATCAAACAGATTTGAGGTCCACAAGGCTCTGTAGCCAAATTCGATCAGTGTGATTCCCAAGAAAGACCCTCAATATGCAATCCCCACTACATTTGCTTTGGCCTTGGAGGGGTTATATCCTCTACCTTTCCTTATGAAACCTCCTATTTAACCCCTTTGTTATAGAGGGGCACCGATTAACTCTTATGAAGTTGGACTTTAGACACTCCCTATAGGAGACTCCAATGTTTGCTTAGATGTAATTGAACAGTTTCCTATTCACGCCTATTTAAAGGCCCTAAAAACCTAGACTAGTTGGTGAACCCTACAAACAGAAAGTCTAATATATTTTAAGTTAAGTGTTGATTTTGTGATCTTAATTTATTCAATGGATATGAACGTGCAACTTGTGGTGTTTGGAAGAGACGAAAAATGAGAAAAAATTAGAGGATTTATATGAAAAAGCAAACTAGATACTTCAAATTTTAAAGCAAAATCTTGTAAATCTTTGTGAATGTCAACTGTTCAAAATAATATTCCAAGATATTATAACTCAAAGTTTCCTAAAAGAGCTTTTTGTTTCACTATGCAAAACTACTTATACTTTCAGGAAAACAAGAAAGAAATTTGAAGCTGAACTCTTTTCATTTGCAAATAGATAACCTACACTACACTATGGAACAAGATGCATAACTAAATGCAAAAAAAACTTTCTTATTTTTTTAAATACTTAAACAAGAAAAACAGAAGTAAAAGATTTTTTTTTGTTTTTCAAAGCATAAAGCAGGATAAAGAGAAAACAAAACCTAAGATTAACACAGACTCTAGGCTAACTGCGTAAACAGATGGATTCAAAAGAACCCAGAGGAGGATCTAAAACTTGAAAGATCACTCTAAACCTCTAAGACAAACAAAAGAAGATCAAGAAACAAGTTAAAACCAAATATTTAACCCAATCCTAAGATCACTAACAGAGACCCTATAAAGTCCAAGAAAGTGTTGAAGGAAAATCTCCCTGTGGACAGTTAGATCTCCTCAAAGAGCTAGGCTCTTAACTCTAAGACAGAAAGTGCTTATCATGGTCACTGACTTCCTTTTAGATCTAGGTGGACTAGTGTGTGAAGAGGAAGGAGAAAAGAAGTACCTTTTACTGGTGTTTGTCCCTGCACGCTCCGAGTTGCGCTCCAATCTTTCGCTCCTCGATAAGCCCTATAGAAAAACAAGTATGAATACTTCCTACTCTATCAAGATTAGTCTGAAATAGGTCTATCTACTAAAGAGACAAATTCATGTGAGATTGAACACGAATTAGAAAGAAACAGGCCAAGCAAATTGTATTAATGAGGACAATGACAGAAGTGACTTACAATCGTAGATGCGAATGCGACAGCTTCGTCAAGTCCCCTTTGTCTAACCCTTGCTCAAAATATCCACGATCCGGACGACATCAACTTTACTGATTACTTTCCTCCAGTTCATTGTATGTTTCCTATGAGATCATAGGTTTCATGCTTCCAATTTTTCCTCCTTTTCACTATGATAGAGCCTGCTTATATAGGTTTAGAGAGGCCTAACCTCTTGAGGTATCTTTAGGGTAAGTTGAGGATTTTCCTCCTTGAGTTAGGGATCTTCCCTAAGATCATGGTTGAACCAGGAATTTGAATGCAACTGCCTTCCAAGATTGAAATATTTTCCCCTTATTCTCCTCAATAGATCAACTGCTGCCCAGATTGGATAGCGCTCCCTCAAAAAGGCCATCATATCTTTAGGGTGTGCCAGTGCTCTAAAAATCCATAGTGCTCCCTCAGAAGGGTTTTTTGGTGTTATAACGCTCCCTAGCACTTTATAGGGGAGCGCCAGTGCTCCTAAGGGTGATATAGGGGAGCGCTCTCTCTTAAAACCTTAGATTGAATGCTTCTTTTAGGTGGCAAGAGGTTCTTATCTTCAGTTAGCCATTCCTCTTCCTTCAAATCAAGTGTTTGAGGCATTTTAAGCGTCTCCTTAGTGTCATCATCATGGCAGTATGCTTTGCTTGATATTTGCAACACTTGTGAGCAACATGCGACACTTGCGACACTTATCAAAGCGAGTAATGTTGATGTGTAACAGAAAGGCCTGAGAAGCCCAAGGATTATGTTAGGAAAGAGAAAAACTCTATCTTTTAAAAAACCTTCAAGACACAGAGACGCAAATTGTTGCACCCACAACATGTGTATGTATGTGGGTTCTATATTGTGGAGACTGTGTATGTACAGAGGCTAAGCCAAATTAGGGCACATACAACTCTAATATTTTTCAAAAATAAAAAGACTTGGTAGAATGATAGAGAAGGGAAAGATGGTAAGCACTTGGAAGGTGATCAAAGGCCCTAAATTGACTCAGTAAACCTGGAAAAATCGAAAAGAAATTGAAAAAGCCAATTTAAACCAAAAAACTCCCACTAAGACCCTGGAGAGACTCCCCGGTGGAGTCGCCAATTCTGCTAGCAGGGAAAATCCCCCTATAACTATACTGAATCGGAATATAGGTACAACACCGACTTCCCTTAAAAGACAGTTCTATTTCTAAACTACCCCAAACTATCTGAACAGAAATACAAAAGAGAAGAAGGAAGATTAGTAGGTGCACCTTCTACCCTAACGCCCGATGTAGACTTACTTGAACTTTGTAGCTTTCTAGGCTGTAGGTCTCCTCCCAAAGATGAACTGGAAGAACACTTAGGCAAACAATGCTACAAATATACAATCTCTACTTATCAATGTTAGCGTTCAGATGTAAACATAGATGCATTAATCAATAAAGATATAAAGATGCATTGTAGTGGGACAGGAAAATAACTCTTTTATTTAAACTGAAGATTAAAAGATTACAACCTTATCATCGGCAGACACTCCGCGAACCAAGTCTTGTCTCCTCTTACTGCTGCTCCAAGTTCATGATTCCCAGATGCTCCAAGTTCATCATTCCCAGATGCCTCTCACAATCAATTGATCTCCTTGGGAAAAGGGAAGGGATTGTATAGGGAGAAAGGGATGAAGGGGAATGTTGAGGCCAAATCTTAGAAAGGGATGCAAAACTTGGGCTAGAAGGGGAAGGGATTTTGGCATAGTTTCTTTGTTCTTTGGCTTGATGATGGAGTGAGACCCCAAAACCTCTTTTTATATGACAAAAATATGGTTATTCGGTTTGGGTACAGGCTACAATGGGTAAAATGGTTGGAAAACCTCCAATATCCTGTTAACTCTGTCAAATTCCTTGCAACTTTTTTATTTTTTGCAACTTTCGGAGGTAAATGCGGGTTTTCTAGCATGCAACTCGTGTATGTATGGGGGATGTCTAGTGTACATCTAGCGTGTGTATGCGGGATATAGTGCAACAAGGCACGTACATGCTCCAAAAAATGTTTTTGTAAGAGAGAGTCTCAACAGTAATTTGACAAATTTTGAAAGTGAAAAGGCCAATGCCATGTATGCATAGGTAGGGAAGTTTTGGGAAATACCACTTGGGAATGGGGTTCATGACATACAAGGGATCGTAGTATCTCATTTATGGGTTCTTTTGTAGAGGGTGTGTTGCACCTTCATTTTCAATGTAACTTTTTTCCAAGCCCATTTATTTCATTTTGTTCTTTTAATATGTTTCCAAGTTGAGGCCAAGGCGGGGATTCTACCTAAGCATGAAAAATAGTACCCAAATTGACTCTATCATGGTCACCTCATGCTTCCCCAAGTTGAAGCCATGTGTGGGGCTTCTACCTAAGTATGAAAGTACTTCCCACACATGCTCCACCTTGGTTGACATTTTGTATTAGTTATTTTTCATGGGTCCCATCAGTTTCTTATGAGAGACATTTCATTGTTCTCGTGATCCCTGGGCGAGCATCTAGAAGGTTGATGGTTGTATTTTTTTTTTTTTTAACTACAAGCCTCTAGGCCTTCAGCCCCTTCTTCCCATAAAATGAGGGAAAATCCCTTCTTGGGTCAATGCACTCGAATATCCCAAAAGGTAAGGACATGAGGGGATGAAGTGTGAAAAGTGACAAGTATGTTCAAGAATGGCACAATGACTCATCAATAGGACCTCCCAGTAGAAAACCTATCCCGAAGAGTGACCCACTTACTAGGGTGCAATGTCAACCACCAAGGTGAAACAAGGCAAAGAGAATAATTTCCAAGCAGAAGTTACATAATCGAATGCAGTTTAAAATTAAACAAACTCAATTGCCTCAAATATTGAAATGACACTCACCATAATAACTGACTTTTACTTCATGAAGCAAGACGCAATGTCTTCCGGAAGCAAGTTGATGTGGTGGATATCCTCATGATAAACCTGGAACTGTTGTGGCAAGGTGGGTCTCTATTTATGCAAGTGGACATTGCTGGTCAAGTTGTCTCTCGGTACTCCATGTTTACAACCTGAGGGCCTAGAGACATCATCTCCTTAGTTATATCTAGGAACTGGAGATAACACAATTTATTGGACAAAAGGGGGAAGGACAACCCTAGAAACAACCACTTTCAACAACCCTAGCAACAAGGACCCTAATAGAAACCTTTTCAAAGAAGAAAGAAAAAGGGGCAAGGACAACCATAGCAGCTGCATTCCTGTACACTACAAGCACAAAGTGATTCATCCCCCTTTTAAGATAAAATTCAGTGATAACATTCATACCTGAATATCGAAACAGTAGGGATATTGTTGGTATATAGGGTTTTTATTTCTCAATTAGTTTCCCCATTACAGTTGCCTTTACACTACAAGCACAAAGTGATTCATCCCTCTGTTAAGAGAAACTTTAGTGATAACATTCATACCCGCATATCCAAACTACAGGGATATCGGATATCATTTGGTATATAAGGTTTCAATTTCTCAATTACCTTCCCCATTGATAATCAAATTAAAAACCTTAGTCCAAAACCTCTTTTCTATCTACAAATTGCTACTGTAGAGCGAGGACTAGAGCTTCTCCTTTCCTCCTCTATGCACTCGCGAGTACTTAACTTTCACAATACCAGAGGTTTCATAATCTTCACTGTTTGCACTCGTATTTATAGATGAACAAAAGCCATGATATACGCCGCCAATCCACATTGTTGACATAACTTACACGCAATAGCAATAACTGCTACTAGAAATAAAAATGAAGACAATGTTTCAAACAATGACGTGACGTGGTGGATGATGAGTCAAGTAAAGTAAATACGTGAACAAAACAACAAAGAGATATGTATAGGCTGACGTGTATAGGGATGCCACGTTAGAAGGTAGAGATAAAGTGGAGTTGGCGGGGACGAAGCAAAGATCCACGTTAGCAAAGAAATATTGCCTTCACATTTTCATGTTAGCAACTTGCGTTAAAATTATTGCATTAAGACGTATTACAAAAAGTCCTCATAACTAAAGTAAAGTAAAGAGAGAATTTCAAAATGTTTTTTTCTAATTCAAGGAGAGAAAAGGTAGTTTAAAAAATATAATAACCATGATACTCCATTTTCTTATCCTATGTTAAACTATCATAATAAACTACATGTGACACATGTATATATATTCTAAAAAAATATAATAACCACGGTACTCCATTTTCTTATCCTAGGTTAAACCATCATAATACACATGTGACCCATGTATATATACTCTTGTAAATGTAATAAATGAGAAGATGCATGTAAATATATGTCACACATGCTCCTTGTTGTATATATACATTTTCATACGATGCACATAGGCACAAAGGTAGGATAGAAGTGGGCCACCATGCCTATATATAATAAATTATATGGATTTATATTTTTACAAGTTATATATAATTAATGATTTTATAAGATTTATAATAAATAATTAAATATATTTTTTATAAATATGTATGGAAAATTTGAGAATATCACTTATATAGGTAATCTATTTCAACACAATTCATTGATTATATGAAAAAGGAGTATGTTTCTTAAGAGTGTAAGCTAACAACAATCATATAATTTTTATCTTAAGAGTGTAAGCTAACAACAATCATATAATTTTTATGTGTGGAATTCATTTCTCTTTTTATAATTTTTTATGTCATATCAAAACAGATAAGAATGTTGGTGTGAGTAGGAATTTTTGACATTGTCTTATATAATAGATTTTGATTGTAATGTTAGTGTTCATGAGTTTCATTTGATCCACTATTTGGTGAATGCATGTGAAAAGATTTAGGATTTATTCATTAGTTCATTGCAGAGGTTTAATATAAAACTTTTCTTCGGAAGATGACAGGTGATAATTTTTAAGTTAGGAATTTTGAATTGGAACATCATGAGCATTACTGCAAAGTGTTCTTAAAGAGCTTTTATCCAATGTTGAATCAATTTTGCAGTATTTCAAGTGACTTTGCAAAATATTTCATAAAAATATCATGATAAATTTTTAATTTACCTCCAATCCAAGTAAACTATGATAAAGTTTTAATTTGTCTCCAATCCAATAAATAATGATAAAGTTTTAATTGACATCACATTGTAGGGAAGTTTCCTTCCATGCGATACATTGCATCATTTAAAAACTTCATTATAATTTTTTTCGAAAAACTTGGCCAAAACTTCATTTTTGTAATGTGTCGACATTGCAATGAGATGAACATAACCCTATGTGGCAATGTGATGAACAAATAGTGACATCGCAATATATAACCCAATATCACAATGTGATGAACATATCCCAGTGTTGCATTCGAACATAACCTTTCACTAACATTATATTGTGATGTAATCCAACATAACCCAATGTCTCAATGTGACTAACATATCCCGCCATCACAATATAATGAACAAACCCTCTTGTCGAAATTTGATGTACAAAACCCAATGTCGCAGTGTGACATACAAAAATCAATGTAGCAATGTGATGTACAAAACCTCGCATCACAATGTGACGTACAAAACTGAATGTCACAATGTGACAAATATAGACAAACATCATAATGTCATGAACATAACCCAACTTTACAATCGTTATGAACATAACTTGACATATCTAAGTAAAAAACATGAACATATCCCAACATCATAGTGTGATGAGCATAATTCAACATTGTTTTGTAACAAACAAAACCCAACATCACAATGTGATGAACATAGCCCAATGTCATAATGAGATGAACATAACCCAACATCATAAAGTGATGGACATATCCCAACGTCACGTTCGAACATAACCTTTCACCAACATTGCATTATGATGCAATCCAACATAACTCAGCATCGCAATGTGACAAACATATATTGTCATCACAATATGATGAATAGGTCATGACATCGCAATGTGACGTACAAAGCCCAGTTTCATAATGTGACGTACAAAAACCCACGTTGCAATGTGACATACAAAACCCCATGTCACAATGTGACGTACAAAACTGAATTCCACTGTAATATTCTAGATATAAAATAGTATGCAGAACAAAAACAATTAGCTAGAAATGGCAAATAAACAACAATATAACCAGAATAATACCAAAATGATACCAGAATAACACCAGAAAGGGCACTTTGATTACTGATACCAATGTTCACTTACCTCTTCGAGGGGGAAAACTCTAGCAGAGTAGAGCTCTATTACAATAATATCTAGGAAAAAACTTCTCATACCCTCGACTCCTATTTATACTAAATATGTCTATCAAAAGAACAATCTAGAAGAAGATCCTTCTAGAAGCAAAAGATTCTATTAGGTCTATGGAGCCTTCTTCGTCAAACTCAGGAAGGTTGGTTTGAGTTTGGAACTTAGTTCCAATCACCTTCTTTAAGAAGGAAACATGCAAAACAAAATGGAGCTTAGAATGTCTGAAAAAGCTAACTGATAGGCCACATGTCCCACACACTTGAGAACGGTATAAGGACCATAAAATTTGGGCACCAGTTTCTGACAATGGTAAGCCTTGAGGGAATTTTTCTTGTAAGGTTGCACTCGAAGAAACACCTTATGACCTTCTGGAAGTTGGCATTCAGAGCGGCCTTGATCTACTTGTTTCTTCGTGAGATTCTGGGCCATGACCAAATTCTCTTTCAGGGTATGGAGAATAGCCTCTCAAACTGTAAGTGTTTGGTCAACCGCCTGGACCTTCAAGACACATGGAAAATATGAGAGAAATGAAGGTGCATTTTGTCCATATACCGGTTCAAAAGGAGTCATGCAGGTATTTGTATGGTAAGAAGTGTTGTACCACCATTCATCTAGTGGTAACCATTGAGCCCACTGATTTTTCCTTTTTGATGCAAAACACCTAAAATATGTTTCCAAACACTTGTTGACAACTTCAGTTTGACCATCAGTATGGGGATGATAAGTTGTGCTAAGATGCAATTGGGTGCCTTGCATCTTGAATAGTTCTTGCCAAAAATTGTTGGTGAAAGTTAGGTCGTGATCAGAAATAATAGAATGTGACATGCCATGAAGCTTGAAGACCTGATCCATGAAACATTGAGACACAATGGATGTTGTAAATGGGTGTTGAAGATCACATAAATGAGCATACTTGGAAATACGATCAACTACCACCATGATGACTGGTTTTTTGCCCAATTTAGGTAATCCAACAATAAAATCCATAGAGATATCTCTCCAAATAGCAGGTGGAATCAGGAGCGGTTGTAGTGTGCCGGGATATTGACTGTTTTTCCCTTATTGCATTGACACATATCACATTCAACAAAAAGATTACGAACGTCCTAATACATACCATCCTAGAAAAAAAGAAATTTTGACTCGGTCATAGGTTTTGGTAAACCCGGAGTGCCCAACGGTGAGTGTAGCATGAATCTCAGAAAGTACCTTGGATTTAAGTTTTGACTGTTTACTTAAATAAAAACATCCTTTGTATCGAAGCTCATCATTGAGCCAAGAGTACCTTGGGGAGACTGGAGAATTGGCCTGCAATTATTGTATCAGATGTGAACTTTTAGGATCCTGTAGCCATTCCTAGCGAACAGCTTGGAGCCAATCTGGTACAATGAAGTAGAGAGAAAAAATGGACCCTTCATCTTCATATTTTCTAGAAAGTGCATCAAAAAACACATTGTCTTTTCCTTTCTTTTAAATTATCTCATAATCATATCCAAAGAGCTTATTCACCCATTTTTGTTTCTTTGGGGAGGAAAGATGTTGTTCCAGAAAATACTTGAGGCTTTGATGATCTATCTTAATTTGGAAGTGTTTACCCAATAGATAAGGGCATCAAATATCCACGACATGCAAAATAGACAACATTTCCTTTTCATAGATTGATTTTCCCAAATTTTTCTCTGACAGTTATTTTTTGGTAAAGGCCAAAGGATGACCCTCTTTCATAAGTACAATGCCAATTCCTTTCATGGAAGCATCACATTCCAGGACAAAGGTCTTTGTGAAATCAGGAAGGGCCAGTACTAGAGTGGTGCACATGGACATCTTCAAGGTTTGAAAAGACTGAGAAACTGTTGGAGTCCATGTGAAAGAATTATTTTTAAGGAGAGCAGTGAGAGGTGCCTCAATCTTTCCATAATTCTTAACAAACTTGCAATAATAACCTGTTAAACCCAGAAATCCACGCAAGATTTTGAGAGTCTTTGGGTGAGACCAATCTTGCATAGCTTCAATATTTTTAGGATCGACCCTGACACTGACCTTGCCAACAAGATGACCCAATTACTCGACTTCTGAGGTGCCAAAAGAACATTTATATTGTTTGAGGAAAAGTTGGTGCTGAGAGAGTTGATGGAGAACTCGATACACATGAGCAAGATGGGTTTTCCAGGTTCAACTATAGATGAGGATATCATCAAAGAAAACTAAGACAAAATGGTAGAGAAAAGGACGGAAGACATGATTCATGAGGATTTGGAAAGTGGAGGGAGCATTACACAAGCCAAAGGGCATGACAAAAAACTCATAGTGGTCCTCATGAGTTCTAAATGCAGTCTTAGGAATGTTTTCTTCATTCATACGGATTTGGTGGTAGACAGAATGAAGAGCAAGTTTGGTAAAGAAATGGGTGCCACTCAATTCATCCAAGAGGTCATCAATGACAAGAATGGTAAATTTGTCTTTAATGGTGAGTTTTTTTAGCACACAAAAGTTAGGACACATGCACCAAGAACCTTCTTTCATAAGTGTAAGTTTTAAACCTGCGAAGTAAAGTAATGCATATATATTCTTAAGCAATACAGAAATTAATCAATGGCTCATACACAGAATACACAGAGATCTTTACTGGAAACCCTCAACCGGGAAAACCTTTCTTATTTTCATTATATCGAATTTCACCATTCTCCATACAATATATACAATGTTTTTAGGTATTCCGTAGATACCAAAACCCTAATCCCTTAATCCGGGATGAATTTACAAATAAGCTAAAAATAGCAAAAACCGCCCAAAAAAAAAATTTTCGGGGCGTTGCCCCGATGCCGAACGCTGCGCGTACTCGGGGCGCTGCCCCAAACCCCGTCAGCCCCGGGCTACCGCCCGGTGCCGAATGCTGCGCGTAACCAGGGGGGGGCATACTTGACCCCCCTTGGGACCCCCCTAGGAAGCGCCTGGCGCAACGACAGAGCTCTAGTTTGTACGGATCGTCAGACGCAGTTGTCGTATCTGACACACCCACACACACACACATGCAAAGAATATAACACATACCCAACATTCTCCCACTTGTTGTTTTCTTTGCATCCAGGGGTCCAGGGGATTATATAGTCAACAATCCAGGGCA
>ML785819.1:444383-493214 GCA_009831015.1 Picea engelmannii
GAAAACCTTTCTTATTTTCATTATATCGAATTTCACCATTCTCCATACAATATATACAATGTTTTTAGGTATTCCGTAGATACCAAAACCCTAATCCCTTAATCCGAGATTAATTTACAAATCAGCTAAAAATAGCAAAATCCACTAAAAATAGCAAAAACCGCCCAAAAAAATAAAATTCGGGGCGTTGCCCCGGGCTACTGCCCGATGTCGAATGTTGCACGTAACCAGGGGGGGCATACCTGCCCCCCCTAGGACCCCCCTAGGAAGCACCCGGCGCAACGACAAAGCTCTAGTTTGTACGGATCATCAGACGTAGTTGTCGTATCTGACGCACCCACACACACACACATGCAAAGAATATAACACATACACAACAATAAGGACCATGACCACAAGAGACGAGTAGGGGCTCGTACTAGGGCGAATAATACCTGTGTTGAGCAGTTCTTGAACAATTTTCTCAATCTCACTTTTTGGGAGAAAGGGTGATGATAGGGATGGATATTGGGAGGAAGGCTTCCTGGGACAAGGGGAATGGAATGATCATGAACACCATGGGAAGGAGGGAGTCCCTGGGGAGTGGGAAAAACCCACTTGATGTTTAGAGAGGATGAATTGGAGATCATGTTGCACAGAGGGTGTCTCAATGGCTTGTATGGCATGGAGTTGGGGAATAATTCTAGAATGACCTTTTTTGAGCATCTTTTCCATGCGATGGGAACTGATGATCTCCGGGGAACTTACGGTGACTCCTTGGAACTTAAATTGTTGGCCTTCCCTGTTGAATTGCATGGTTAATTCCTTAAAATCCATGAGAATGGGACCCAAAGTCCTTAGCCATTATGCACCCAACACAATGTCACAACTGCCCATGTCGATAGCAAACATATGAGATTTCAGGTGGTACTCACAAATTTGGAGACACACATTTTCACAATACCCTCCACATTTCATGGACCTGCCATTGGCAATCATGATTTGAAAATTATTGATGACACAAATATAGCAATTACTTTCTTGGGTAATGCGGTGATGAATAAAATTATGGGTGCTTCCACTATCAACAAGAATGATGACCTTCCTATGCTTAATGTAACCAATTAGCTTGAGGGTTTGGAGAGTAGAGAAGCCAGTGAGAGCATTTAGGGAAATGACCAGTTCTACCTCAGGAAGGTCTGAGGGAGGGGTCATGTCAATGGGTTTAGGTGACACACACAAGGGGAGCCTCAACATCCTCTTCCGAAACATCCTCCGAGATGGCCATAAAAATATTTTTTTCCTTACACTTGTTCCCAGGAAAATATTTTTCATCACAATTATAACAAAGGCCTTTGAGTTGATGTTCATCCATTTTGTCCTTGGTCAATTTCTAGATCTTTAGTGGAGTAGGAGGAGTGGGAGTGATTGTTTTAGTGTGAGGAATAAACGAGGGTTTCCATTTTTGAGAAGAGACAACATGTTGTACTTCCTTAGATATTTTAGTAGCATCCACCCAACTATGAGGCCCAACCATGTGGACATGGGCATTAATCTCATCCTTGAGGCCACTGATAAAACATTCTCAGAAAAAATCATCAAACATGCCCTCTGTACGAAAATCCAATCGCTCAAAAGTGACTATAAAGTCTTCCACTATGCCATATTGTTTCAACTTTTTCAAACAACCTAAATGGTTGGTGTCAATGTCAAAGCGTTCATAAATATCTGCCACAAAGTGTTTCCAAGCCACATACCCTTGGCGGGAATTATTTCTCCATTTCCACCATTGCCAACATTCTTGATCTAGATGGAGAACACCATATTAGAGTTTGGCCAACTCATCTGTAATGCCACACAAAGAGAAATAATGTTCCAATTGAGTTACCCATCGAGTGGGATCTGAGCCATCAAATTTGTTCACATCGACATGTGGAAGGCGTAGGTCAGGCTGAAAGTGATGGGGTTGAAAATTCTGGGAATGAGAGGAAGTTTCACCTTCGTTTTGCAAAGGTGGGTTAGATGAGGGAATATTTGCAAGGATATGCAGCTTAGCACATATCATCACAGTGACGGATTCAAGATGGGTAGAAATGTCTTGTTTGAGGTCTTGTTTGAGGTCCTCTATTGTGGTGGTGATGGAGGAATGCATGTTTTTATTGATGGTGGCAATATTGGCACTGAGCTATCTCACCTCTTGTTGGGTTTTTGTGAAATTAGAGTGCAAGGTATTGAAGTGAGCTTCCAAGTCTTGGCTACAGGTGTGGGCCATGATGAAGAGGGAACATGAAAAGGGGCAGGTGGGACCACACAAAAAATGGGTTATGGGTGATTTGCATCACGATGATCATGGTGACAAGTTGAATCCACGACGAGTTGAATCCAAGGGGGTCGGGTCCACAAGAAAAAAAAAATTGTTGAAAATTTATAGGTATGACTACAATAAGGGTGAAGAGAGAAATCCAACAGAATAGGTCTGAAATAATGGTGCCAATAGGATCCAGGTTTTTTTTTTTTTTAACTCTTACGGAGTTATACTCCGATCTCAAGAATATTGTAGTGATGAAATTCCCAAATGCTTAACATGAAGAAATGTGTAGTAATTTCGCAACCTGAATGCAAGAGACATAGTTGCGCGGTAATAGATATTGTATGTTCTGTTTTTGTTTCCATCCCAAAGGTTAGGGTATTCAAGGGTTCTACAGACAAGGGTTTTCCCTGTGTTATATCTCTCTATTATACGTGCATGGTCTAACAGTAGTACTCAGCCCAATATCTTAGGGCACCAACTAAGGAGGCTAAAATGTGCCCTTAGTCGTACTACCTGACTACATAGGTACTAGAGAGTATCTTCCCAAGTTTTGTTCTCGGTGGCACTATAACATTCAGGCATCTGATCAGTTTATCTATGGAGGGCTTCAGGAGATCTAAGTTGATCCGTATACCAGTGTTTTCGGATGCACTACTACTCGAAGGGGTACCAACAGGGGTTACAAGGGTGTCACATATATGTGCTCTTAAGTACCACTTGTATTTCTTGCGTGTATGAATCCCCGACTATGGTTTTATGTGCTTAATGACATATCTGTGTAGCTTACAGACGCTGGAATACGTCTCTACACTAAAAAAAAAAAAATTAACCCACACTTTTTTGTCGAGGAAGGTGCTTTAATACCACTTGTAATATTCCAAATGTAAAATAGTATGCAAAACATAAATAATTAGCTAGAAATGGCAAATAAACGACAATATAACCAGAACAACACCACAATAATACCAAAATGATACTAGAATACCACCAGAAAGAGCACTTTGATTACTGAGAGAAATGTTCACTTGCCTCTTCAAGGGGGAATCCTCCAGCAGAGAAGAGCTCTATTATAATAATATCTAAGACAAAACATCTTGTACCCTTGACTCTGATTTATACGAAATATGTCTATCAAAAGAACAATCTAGAGGAAGATCCTTCTAGAAGTGGAAGCTTATATTAGGTCTTCTTACATTGGACTTATTCTTCCTTATTGCTAGGCCTTATTAATATTGACCTTTATTACATGGAAATATATTATTCTACCTATGTGAGGGGTTAGGTCCCTAATAGTCACAATGTTATGAACTTATATGAATGTCACAATGTTACAATGACATGAACATAACCCAACATTGCAATATCATGAACGTAACCCGACATTGCAATGTGACAACATATCTCATCATCGCAATGTGATGAACATCACTATACATCATAATGTAATGAAGAAAACCCAATGTTGCAATGTGATTACCATAGCTCAACATAATGTGATGATCAAAACCTGATGTTGCACTGTATCGACCATAACCCTACGTTGCGATGTGATGAACATAGCTCAATTTTACTATGTGTCAAACAAAACCCAACATTTCCATGAGATGAACATAACTTAATGCTGTAATGTGACACACATGTCTTGACATCACAATTGACAACTAACTCTTCACTAATGTCTCATTGTGATGCAATCCAACCATAGTAAACAACAATAAACCATGGTGCACTATGTTCAAACAGAGTATCCCTATGTCATCCATGGTAAAAAAAAGTCAAACATGTTCACCCATGGTCAACCATAGTCAAACATGGTCACCTTTTGTCAACCATTGACATACATAGTCAAACAAGGTCAACCATAGTCACCCATGGTCATACATAGTCATTTATAGCCTTTCATCGGTAACCATAGACAACCATAGTTTACCATGGTTGATCGTGGTCATACATAACGTACATGGTCAAACATCGTCAACCATTATCAACATTGTTGACCATAGTCAACCATAGACAACATGGTTGACCATGGTCAACCATGGGAAACATGGTTAACCATATTCACCATGGTTGGCCATGTTGACCAACCATATTCAACCATGGTCATCCATGTTCAACCAAAGTCAAACATGTTCACACAACCAAACATGTTCACCCATGGTAAACCATAGTCACCCCTAATCAACCATAGTCAACCATGGCCATACATAGTCAACCATTGTCAAACATAGTCACCCATGGTTAACCATAGTCACCCATGGTTAAGCATAGTCAATTATAAACTTTCATGAGAAATATTAGATAACCATGGTCAAATGTGGTTATACATTATCTACATGGTCAACTATAGTCAACATGGTTTCTCATGGTCAACATAGTTTCTCATGGTTTCTCATGGTTTATAGAAATATTTCCCTTTGACTATCACAACTTATCTTCATAGCTTTATGCTCAAACCTAATTCTTGAACACAACCTTTGCATCCATACTTATTCTTTGCTTCCATGAGTGGTTGTCATGTATTCAACTTCTATTGTTGACAAGGCTACGACCACCTGTCACTTAATCATCCATCTGATTACTCCACCAAACATATTGAACACATATCCATTGGTCGACCTTCATCGATCCATATCTCCATCCCAGTTGGCATCGAAAAATCCATGTACATTTACTTCATTGTCATGTCCAGATTTTCCTTGTTAGCATATAACATAATATTTTGTTCCACAAAAATACCTCAATACTCTCTTGACAGTTGTCCAGTGCTCCTTCCCAGGTGTCGAAATGTATCTACTGAACACTCCCACTGCATGGGAAATGTTTGGTTGAGTGCATAGCATTGCATACATTAGAATAGCAACAACACTTGCATAGGGAACACATGCCATGTCCTCTTTTTCCTCTTGTGTCCTTGGAAACCGTTCAACAATTATCCTTGCTCCCACAAGAATTGGCCCCTTCATAGGTTTGCAATCCTGCATGTTGAAACGTTACAAAATTTTTTCGATATACTTCTTTTGGTTCAACCAAATATTTTTAGCTACTCGATTTCTCTTGATCTCCATTCCCAGAATGAATTTTTTTTCACCGAGATATTTCATGCCGAAATTGGAGGATACTTTCTTCTTCACCTCCTTTATTGTGTTCATGCTATTTCCAATAGAAACATGTCATTGAAATACAATGCTACATATACGAAATTCCCACCTTCTCCTTTGTAATATATGCAGTGATCAACTTTGCTTTTCAAAAACCCAAAAATAAGGATGTATGTGTTGAACTTTTGGTACCACATCCTTGGTGATTTGTTTAGACCCTAAAGGGATCTTTTTAGTTTGCACACCGATTATTTATTTCCCTTTACTACAAATCCTTCAGGTTGTTTCATGTATATTTATTCTTCCAGATATACATGTAGGAACATTGTCTTTACATCCATATTTTCTATTTCCATATCAAATGTTGCATCCACATACAATAGTACTCTAATGGAAATTAATTTTTCAACATGGGAAAAATATCACCGAAGTCAAACCCTTCGACTTGGGAATATCCTTTCGCTACCATTCGAGCTTTGAATTTTTCAAGTTGACCTGCTACGTTCATAGTCTTCTTGAATACCCATTTGCTACCAACAATATTTTTTCCACTAGATAATTCAACTATGTCCCATGTTTCATTCTTATGAAAGGATTCCATCTCTTTGACCATGGCATCCTTCCATATTTTTCCCTCTACTGAGTCGACTTCCTCCCCGACCGACTTGGGATCCTCGTCAGTGGTAGTTAACACAAATTTGGAATGGAAGTCAGGAATACTATACCTTTCGACTTTTTTCTTACTCGTTACGACCTCCTTACAACCGAGGTTGGTTATTCTACCTCTTCTTCTGATTTAGTCAACTCATCTAAATCATCTTCTTCGTTCCTCAGTTCAAACTGCACCATTTCTGGATCATTCTCTGTTTGAACCATTTCTTTAGGCTTGGAATTTATTCCAACTTCTCTAAAGACCACATATCGACTATATATTGATTTCCTTGATGTAGGATCCCAGAGCTTATATACTTCCATTCCTTCTTTGTATCCAATGAAAATACATGGGACTTCCTTCTTTTCCAACTTTCTCCTCTTTTCCTTGGGAACATGCACAAATGCATCATAGACAAATACTTTGAGATGTGAAAGAGAAGGATTCTTACCAGACCATATCTCATGTGGAGTCGTGTCGACTAGTGCCAACGAAGGAGACATATTCACTAGATATTTTGCAGTGTCGACTGGATCCACCCAGAATTCTTGTGTGAGCCCATCACCATTGAGTATCCTCTTTTCCTTGTCTATCAATGTTTTGTTCATTCTCTCAGCAACCACATTTTGTTGTGGGGTATATGGTGTGGTATTTTGACATTCTATTCCACACTTCTTGCAGAACTAATCAAATTCATTTCCACATAATTCACCTCTATTGCCAGTTCTCAACACCTTCATCTTCTTATCTATCTGGTTTTATACAAGATATTTAAACTCTTTGAATTTCTTGAAAACCTATGCTTTCTTCCTCAGGAAATATATCCATGTCTTCCTGGAAAAATCATCTATGAAGGAGACATAATACACGGATCCACCGAGTGAAGGAACTAAAACAGGGCCAACACATCACTATGAACCAACTCTAGAATCCCCTTTTCCCTTGTCACTCCAGATGGGAACCTGAACCGACTTTGTTTTCCATATATTCAATGTTCACAAAATTCGACTTCTAAATTACATTTAGGAAAATATTTGACCATATATTTGTTATGCATAGCTCGAAGTCCTTTTTCTCCAATGTGTCCCATCCTCTCGTTCCATAGCATGGCTAGGTCAACATTACGATGACTTTTCGAGTCGGTTTGAATTGCCTCATCCCAAGTCTAGTCAAATTCAAGTTGAATTCAGGAACATCGATGCTATTTCATTTCGTTAAGTCAAAATTCCCTCATAACTTGTATAGGGTTCCAATCCAAACTCCTTTCATTAAGGCCATCACACCTCTAACCATATTGCATGTACCCTTCTGAAATAGAGTGTTTACCCCTACATCACTCATATTTCTAAAAGATATAAGGTTTCTTTCCAAACCTAGAATGTGTAGCACACCCAGAATGGTTCTACTCCTCCCATCCTGCAGTATAAGTAGAAATATTCCTCGTTCGACAATTTTGGTTGTCAATTCAACCCCCAAGAACACATCTCCTCCTTTATATCATTCATATTTGCAAAACCATTTTCTATGTGGTGTCATATGATAGGATGCTCCTGAGTCGATCAACCAAACATCTTAATTTGACTGTGTAATGGTCAATTCCAGGTACACATCACTTCCCTTATTTGGAGTCGTCTTTCTCTTAGTTGACTACTTCTCATCAGATCTTGTACTGACTTCCATTTCCTTCAACTTGCAATCCCTTTTGTAATTCCTAGATTTACCTCATTTCTAGCATCTCTCATCGAATGAACAATGGATTTAGATCTACTCTTCGGCTTATACTTTCTACGAGAGAATTTGTCTTTATCTTTGTCAATCATTTGACCTCTCACCAATAATTATACATATTTGGCCGATCCTTCCATGTTATTCCTTCTCATTTTCTAACAATAGAGATGAAACCACATCTTCTAGCATTAATGTGGTTGAATTTCTCCCTATATTCACAACTAACCTATCCCAAGAGTCTGGAAAATAACATAATAGACTAACATATTTCTCCTCCTGAGTGATCTTAATATTCACAGAAAATAATTGGCTTATAATGGTATTAAATGTTCATTCATCGAACTTCCCTCACTCATCGTCATAAGATATAGTTTCTTTCTGGGAAACAAATTATTTACAAAGGATTTCAACTGGTATAAGCTTCCCAACTTGTCCCACGGTTTCTTGGCCAAATATTCACCTGAGACATTCAGCGGTACTGAATCTATCTTCAAATGGGAAAACCAAAATTCCTTGATATTTTTTCTCTCTTGTTGTCTTATTCATTTAGAATAAAAGGTTACATGTCTAACCTGGGTCTAAACCTAAGACACAATCGACATCATACCTTATCGATTTACACAAGAACAACCCTGTGGCCAATTCAACTTACATTTGCATGACCAATAAACTCTAAATATTAGCTATTCTATGATTATTGATTATCATTTACAACATTACAAGATACCTTCTTTATAGGGTTTATAGTAGGAAAAACCCTAAATAAAAGAACCCAAAAATGGTTACAAATCCACACTGATCATTGGATACAAATCCAATGAATCTCAGGATTCCATTACAGTTGACTACCAAGTCGTATTACCAGTCATACTTCATTCAGTCTTCACTTGGTTTCCACACACCCGCCTGTCAACCTCTTTTCGATTGACCTCTTTGACTTGTTGTCGATATATTCGAATTCAACTTTACCCGATCGAACCACCTCAAAATTCCACTTGTTTTCGATATCTTAGACTTCTATTGTCATTCAATCCACCTTGAATACACTTTCAATGTAAAGAATATAACAACCCAACACTTACAATACAAACCGTCGACCCTATATTCATGTGCTGCAAAACCTAGAGAAAAAAAATGTACAAAGAGAAATGGCAATGTGAAAAACTGAGAGAAATAAATGTACATAGAGAAATGCCAATGTTCACTCTTCCAGTTTTGGTCTTTAATTTCATCATAGCTTCAATTGATTTTTGCACTCTGCCTTTCTAAGTCTCTACTTTCATTGTTAAAATGCTATATGTGATGGTTTTAAGGTTTGATAATCGGTTAAGTTGGTCTTAGTATCAATATACTAACCTATTAACCCTCATCACAGGATGTCATGAAGATTCATATTCAAATTTATACAGCATGACACCGCAAGAGAGAGAAGACATTAAAAAGAGCCCAAGTCAAACTATTGTATATTATGTAGATCGACTAGAGCTATGGGGTCGAACTATGGACACAAGCGTTACTTGTTTAAATAGATTTTTCTAAGGATAGGTTTCAATTTTGTGGATCATTATTACTTGTTTTGCTAGACTATTATGAAGATAGGTTTCAATTTTGTGGATCACTACAAGAATAAACATTTATAATTCATCCAAGATTTAAAATCATCGAGTTGTACTAGATTTGTGTGAATTGGCTTACATGCAAACCTCTCTATCTTCCATAAATTTCTCTATGTTATCTGAGCATTCAAAACCCTTCCTGGTATATTGCATTGTGGAATGAATGGACAGGGCTTAAATTTAAATGAAAATGTGAGAAAAGTACAACTAATTCTCATGGAACGAGATCTTGAGGGTGAGAATGTATGGAGTAGACAGGTTGTCGTGCATCACGGAACAACCACCAGTTGCAAAGTGGATGGAAGTAGATTTCAAAAACTAGCAGTAAATACTGATTGGTTAAGGTGAAGGATAAACTAACATTAATAAAGGGTGAGCCTTTTGTCGCCCACCATAGAATAGTCACCAATTAGATGTGCCCTTTTCCGGCGTCTCTTCACACCCAATTTTGATCAAATATGACATAAAAAATTTTGAATCTCTAATTTATTCAAGTAAAAAATGTTATGTAATTGGCTTTCAAAATCTGACAGAATTGTAATTTCAACAAGACAAAACTGTGTCGTGAACAATTTTCATAGATTTTCCATATACCTACATTGTTGAATATTTTCCATAAACCTACGTTGTTGGAATTGTAATTGATCAATAAGCACCTCAAATCCACCGTGTAAGTTACAATTTTTTTATCACACAAACTATAGGTTAGGAAAAGGCTGACTGAATCCAAAATATGAAGATAATAGTGGGATATTTTACCAACTATCACCTCAGATAAACCCTCCCCTCACTTTAGTGAAGGAATAATCCAACACAAGGGGGGAGTATTGGGTGACCTTAGGGGGAAATGAGATGGAAAGTGAGACTATGGAAGTGATGTCCCTATAGGTCAAGTTACTAAGTGGAATATGGCTTGGAAAGGAGTATGGGAGGTGATAAATGGTTTGTAAGAGCTCGAGTACCTACAGAAGATGATTATACCTGCCTGAGACACAAGAAAAAACAAGATACAAAACAAACAATCCAATGGAAAAGCAAGTGAATATTGTTTTCCTAATTAGTACTAGTATATAATGATATAAATCAGCAATTAAATAAATGGAGTAATTCTTTAACAAGTCATTAAAAGTCCAAGTAAATATGCAAGAGACTAATTAGCAATTACTAGTGAAACTCAAGTATGATAGCACGAGACTTTAACAACATTTAAAGGTTGTTTGATGTAAGTATTGAAGAGATATTTATGCAAGATTATGGTTTTATCAAACAAGTGTTACTACAAAAAATTCCAACCACGAAAACTTACAAGTAAACCATGCAAAAGAAGAAGAATAACTAGTAGATTAACTTGGCATCTTTTTAGCAAAATTTGACAGTTAGCAGATGAGAAAATTTAGAAAGTATGAAGTGATTATCGAAGCCCTAATGGTTGTAGTTTAACGTTATTAAAGAATTAATAAATCCTTGGAGAATAAAGACGCCCTAGTGGCCTTGACAAGATTTCACTATAAGGAAAATACCTTATAGCAAAGGTTTTTAGTGTTACAAAATTCACAAAAATTGTCAAAAAAACCTCCCACTAAAACATTTGTTTTTTGTAGCGGATGTTTATGCAGAGATTATAAACAAAATTCGTTATAAATAAGAAAATATGGGAATCCTTAGGTTTTAGTGGATGTTTTCCTAAGCGGTGCACTTCATGGTGTATGTGCATCGGTGCGTTCTCAAAATTAAAGCATGGGTGCTTACATTTCACCAAAAGCACCGAGGCAGTCAAATAAATATGTGGGCACTGGTGCTATTTTATGCAATAACGCACCTATGCTTTAATAATAACAATTCACTAGACGAATTTATGATACCATGCACTGGTGTGTTATAAGACAAACCTGACCAGTGCATGAATGTAACAACCCAAATTGATTAATTTTTATCATAGTTTTTAATTTAAATTTAAGTAATTATTAAAATATATTAAATGAGACTTTTATTATTTTATTATTAAAAGGTGGGTGAAGTAATTAATGGGGGGATAAGGTTTTTGGGGAATTAATGGGGGGATAAGGTTGTTGGGAAATTAATGAAGGGGATTTGAGAGAGGAGGATAAGGAAGAGAGGAGGGGACTTGGAGAGGGGGGTATCATTTTGGATTGGAAATTTCTTCAAGAGGTGAAAGAGGAGGAGGAAGAAAATTGGAAGAAGAGAACATTTGGAAACTCTCACAGGGCACTGCTGTTGCTAGGAATTTTTGGCTCGGGGGCCATAAAACTGCAAGGATTCCTGGAGCTAGGGAGATGTAGAGGTTGTTCCTAGTTGGCTTGGAGGTTAATATTCAGTTAGGCAGTTGGGGCAAGCTCAAGAACAAGAGAACCAAGGACTAAATCAACTAATCTACAAGTAGAGGTACATATGTTGTGTATTTTATGTTGCTAGTATGTTGTTGTTAATTATTAGGATGTTGTTGATTATTATGTTGTTGTTGTTGGATTATTGAGAGGGGGGGTGAATCAGTAATAGAGAAATCTAATCCTTTTTAACCATATAATACAAGTGAGATATCAATGTAGAATTATGATCCAATAACTACAGAGTAAATAAGAAATGAAAAAATGAACAATCATACACATACACGGTACACCAGTGTATTACGTGGAAATCCAAAGCGGGAGAAAACCACATAATTATTTTTCTTATATGTCTTGAAGAATTGCATTCATTGGAAGCACTAACTTCCTTTGCTTTCCAACTGCAACTAGAAGGAGGCTCCAACCCCCTAGTTTCTCAGGCTACAACCTAAGGGAAGCTCCAACTCCCCTATTCTCTGGCTACAACCAAAACGAGGCTACAACCCCATATGTTTTACAGCTACAACCACCTGTCCTTGCCCCATCCAACCACCCTGAAATATAAATGTCAAATGTAGACAACCTGTCACTATCACTGAATTAACCACTGCAACTTTCAACCTGTCACTGTCAACCTGTACCAATAACCTGTAACAACCTATACCAATCAACCTGCACCAAACAACCTGTACCAATAACCTAAACCAACATGTACCATGCATCAATCATGCATCAACCTTGACTTATCAATATGTACCAACATCATCAACTATACACCTCATGTATGTGGCAAATCATCAACTATACACCTCATTTATGTGCCAACTCATCAAATATACACCTCATATATGTGCCAACTCATCAACTACTTTTCTCAACAATGTACCCAACATGTACCTCAACCATATACCAAAGACATACACCGATACAATTATAAAAATTCATCACTCTATCCATAAGCCAAATACCATAAACCCTTACATCAAACCATGTACCACAGCCTCACTGTTATGTAGTCTCAAGCTAAACCAACAACTTCAGCAACACATCACAACCAAAAGACCAATACCCATATGCCAAATACCAACAACAAAATACCAACTGTATCCCTCAACAAATTTGATATATGCATCCATACTGAACATACAATACCATCTCAAGATTTAAACCCTAGCTCACAAAACATACCTCAAACAAGATGTGCCATATCTCTCATAAATAGACCCCAACCATGTTGTTGCTACGATTTTTCTGCCGCACTTTTTCTGCTGCGATTTTTCTGCCGCAGTCTTTCTGCCACAAATTTTCTACCATGATTTCTCTGCTGCAATTTTTCTACCGTGATTTTTCTGCCACACTTTTTCTTCCGCGATTTTTCTGCCGCACTTTTTCTGCTGCACTTTTTCTACCGCACTTTTTCTGCCGCACTTTTCCTATCGCACTTTTTCTGCTGCAATTTTCTCTATCAATAATACCGTCCCAAATAACCTTTCACAAAATAGATATTCAATGATATTCAAGTGTGTTTAAATGAGAGATATTTGTCTCTTATTTATACTTCCATGTAGCATTGCACTTTCCTTATTTTAGGGAGTTCTCCATTTACTTTATTATTTAAATAATTTCTTTTGCAAATACTTGACTTTTGGGGGCTCCTATATGGCTCATGAGGGTTCTTCAACTCCATATGGCCATAACTCTTTAACCGTGAGGAGTTATGTGATGTTCCACATACCACCAGAAATGGCATGACAAGCACTATCCATCTAGGATATTTTCACTAACAAATTCACTAACCTTCATGTCATTATTCGACAATTAAGAATGGGTTCTCTAACCATACTTCTAGGATAACTCAATCCGCAAAGCGTCTTCCTGTGAGGGATTTCACCATAAGGGGACCACTTTGGAGTTCATCCATTTGTACTTCTTATCAACAATGAAAAGACAATAATGATTCATCTTTACATCAAACAAACTTGGGTCCATTACCAAAACCTTTGTGCTATCGGGCTTTCTTCAAGGGTTGACATCAATGACAACCAACCTTAATCAACAGTTGTAAAGAAAATCATGAAAGGAAAAACTTGAACTAAATTGAATTTATTTTGTAAGAAGATGAATGGATTATTTATTTATTTTGAGGCTTTGTATGAAAGGCATTACATATGGTATCAGAGCCTGGTTTCAAAACTGAAACCTCGGCTTCACCACCCACATCACTGGGATTTGTTCTTTGTGCCAACATTGTATGCAAGGTATCCAACCTCTTCATCTGCAATCCAAATTGGGTCGTTACAATCCCAAAAAAAATCAGCAGAAAGCAGGCTCTGCCTATCTAACAACCTACCATCTTCCAAAATATTTTTGCAACTTGTTGATCAAGGAAAAATAGAGAGGGTGGACATCATTTCCCTCAAAAAAGATCATTGTCACTTGCACTGCATCTCGGCAACATCAACTTGTACAGTTATGTTAAGGTCTACCCATCTTCATCTGTACATTCCCAAAACTTATTAATTCCTTATCCCATGGAAATCTCATCCATGCAACACTACTCCCATAGCTCCGAGAAAAAACCACTGGAGTTCCCAACTTATACATACATGAAAAAAAAAATCCAAATAAAATTACGAATTTATCAAAGGATCAATACCTACAATTGAAGAAGAACCTACAACTATGAATCCATTACTTGACAATCTCATTAACTGAACCTACATCTGGCGACTCTACTAAATAAGAAGAGTCCTTAAGGACATTTTCTCCAGTAAGCCTTGCGTATATATTTTCCCTCAAGTCTTTACCAGATTTGACCCTCTGAACAAGGTCTTCAAACCAATCACCCACATCATCGGTGTTTTTGAGTGAGTTGGTGTCTAGCGGAGGCTTTGAACGATGCAATGTCATAGGTTCGAAACTCTAGGAGATCCATGCCCGCCCCCTCCATTGACCATCTAGGCTTGAGATTACAGCCATGAAGGTACCGAGGATTCTTTCAACCTCAAACTCTATATTGAATTCACGAGCTCCACCATTGGATGCTGGGAATTAGTATCAGATAAATTCATAATCCTTGGGCTTGACATCCCCCTTGAGGATTCAGAAGGCATTGAGGGAATTCTTTTTACATGACGATGTTGTACGGGGATTTTCTTGTTAAGAATATCCTTTTGAATACCGACTCTATAAGTATTAGACCAGCAAGGCTCAGGTGACATAGGTATAGAGGTAAATGGTGACAGTGGTGGAGACAGAGGCAGAGGGGACTGAGAATGCCCCACCAATGTCAAAGTTGGGGAAGACATCAAAGATCCACCTGGGGGACTCAAACTCATGACTCCTTCCAGCGCATGTCAAAGTGGCAAACCATCATAAGCAGTCGCCGAGGCCGACAGAGAATAGCTCTTCAGATGTAGTATACCTAGGGAGGTAATATGGGGTACCTAGGGAGGTACCCAATGGGAATGTGGTTATGTATTATTAGTGAAAGTCCTTTAATATATGAGAATGTGGTCATTCAATGTAAGGTGGACTAGGTCCACTATATTAATAAAGACCCACTATGGTAGTTAAATGTAATAAATGTGAGAAAGCTCTCTAGAAGGTTCCAGGAGATAGAGAGAGCCATATAAAGAAGTGTAAGAAATGTAATGAAGGATAGTGAAGAATATTGTAATTGTACAAGCAAGGATTGCTTGAGGAATTTTATCCTTCCATAGGGATTAATATATGGTGTTACCCTACCTCAAGGGTTTTCTCTATATTATCGTTTTCATGTTATGGTGAATGGTTTATGGTTTATTCTTGGTCTTATTGAAGTATATTTGCAGATCTGGTATAGGTACTTAACAAAAATATTGTATTTGGAGTTGAATCTCATTAGGAGGAAGCCCCCTCGAAGAGGCAAGTGAACAGGAGAGGATCCCTTCCATAATAGCATCCATTGTATGGTGTTTCCCTACCATAAGGGTTTCATAGTAATAAAAGAGATCTATTCTATATTTTCCTTTGGATATATTGTGTATTCAGAAATTTTGGTGATTATATTTTTATATCTATTCATGTACTTAACAATTGGTATCATATCACTTTCCTTGGCCAAAGAAGGGAATAATGTTTTGCTCTTTTTGCTGAATTTTTCTAGGGAAGAAAAAGAGGGCAGTGCACTTCAGGTTCATATATGAAGCTTTAAGAGATGAATTTGGAAAAACAAATTGGAAATTTTCATTCCTCTTGGAAAAATACACAATTTCAAAAAAACAATCAGCTGAAACAGAGTCCGGGAAGTAAATCTATGAACATTTTAAATTCAACAGTTTTTCAGGATTTTTCCGAAAAATGCCATGATTTTATGTAGTAATTTGTTTTTAAACCCTTGTTCTATTTTGGGGGGTTTTCATAGCAAGATGTATTTTACAAGGAAATGTGATGGCCCTAGTATTGAAGCATTCATTAAAGAAATAAAGTCAGCATGGGAAGAGAATTGGCCCCATTGGCTAGATCTCAAACTACAAGGTGATGAGGCCATTTGGTGGAAATCGCGTGATTATAAGGAGATAAGGACACTCTCCAATGGAGAATTTTAAAAAATATTGTTAGATGGGTGGTCTCATGGATAAAATAAGGATACAGAGAGCACCAAGGGTTTATTTTCATGTGACAAATCTATATTATAGGTTCATGGTTGTATTCATAAAGAAAATGTCATTGTTTCTATTAACCCTAGCTGCCTGCATAATTTTATCAATGTTCAATTGGTTAATAGATTGCAAGTTCCAGTAAAGAATATTCAAATCACATGGGTTGAGGGTGAAATTTTTTAAATTGTTAAATATTTGAATATTAACATCGATAAATATGTGTTGCATTCAGATTTTTATGCTATGGATATGGATAACGTGGATATTGTTTTGGGATATACTTGGATAGAATCAGTGGGTACCATTAATATTAATGTAAAAAAGAAGTTTTTAAAGTTGTGATACAAGAAAAAGAAAATCACATTGCGGGATGTGTCTCTTAGTAAGAAATATGGACCCATGGAAGCTAGTAAAGAAGTTATTGCCCAGTCTGAAGTTGAATCAGAAGCAGAGTCTACATAAGGAGATGATGCAAAACTAAAAGAAGGACATAATCATAAAGCTAAGGAGGTCATTGAATCAAAGGCACAAAGTGTTGTAGATTTGAAGAAAAAAAAACAAATTCCTACAGTTGTTCTATATCGCTATCCACATCATATAGAGACACAACAGTTATCAAAGCAAGGACATGTGCATCAACACATTTATGCATCAACAAGGCACCAGACAGGAAACCGATCAAGAGGTGCATGGAGGACTACCAACATTAGAGGAGGAGCTGAGGATACAAAAACAATCCCATGGAAACCCCGACATGATGCAAAGGAAGATCAAGGTGGCAAGGCAGTAGATGGACATCATGTTCGACTTCCATTGGGATAGATGGATGGTTGTACTTGGTACTAGTTGGCTACATTGCTTAGTCGGTCATATTGTATGGTTTCTTCTCATGTTTCGAAGACGAAACATGTGAAGGGGGCTGGAATGTAGTATACCTAGGGAGGTAATATGGGGTACCTAGGGAGGTACCCAATGGGAATGTGGTTATGTATTATTAGTGAAATTCATTTAATATATGAGAATGTGGTCATTCAATGTAAGGTGAACTAGATCCACTATATTAATAAAGGCCCACTATGGTAGTTAAATGTAATAAATGTGAGAAGGCTCTCTAGAAGGTTCCTATGAGATAGAGAGAGATATATAAAGAAGTGTAAGCAATGTAATGAAACATAGTGAAGAATATTGTGAATGTATCAAGCATTGCTTGAGAAGTGTTATACTTCCTTAAGGATTAATATATGGTGTTACCCTACCTCAAGGGTTTTCTCTATATTGTTGTGTTCATGTTATGGTGAATGGTTTATTCTTGGTCTTATTGAAGTATATTTGCAAATCTCGTTTAGGTTCTTAACATTAGTGCAGAAGCAACATGGAGAGATGCGCTACTTCTTCAGCTGTTGATGGGTGATGAAAGCCCCGGCAACAGGTGGAGTTGTTTTTGACTATGAGAAAAGAAACAAAATTTGTGTTTACATCTCCTCCTGTCTTTGCAAAGATGGGTCCGATATCGAGTAGGATGAAGCTAGCATTCGAAGACATAGTGAGAAAAATTGCAAGCGTCCCCGCGGCGGCAAGTTCCCTTTCTGAAGTCCAGGAAAGCAGTTCTGGAATAATAAAAGAGTCGAGGATCGCATCTTCGTGCCTTCTCACCCGGGTGAGAAAACGGGCACTCGGTCCAGTCGTGGCTTCATCCCCTCATACAACACCGAACTTAAACTCGTACACTCAATTCATTAGAGGAATACACATCTACAATAGGAAAAGACTCTTCGTCTTCATTATTATATACAAGATAATTTTGCAAGGCACATATCACATCCTCCCGCCGAGGATAAGGAGAGCCCACAAATGCATTATTGATACGAAAGCCCATCTCACAACGCCCATATTTCTACACAAAAGGAAAGACATCACCATTAATCTGTCCAACATCATAGCCATATCTCATGTCTGAGAAGTCTGGAATGCTCAAAGAACCTCTATAGTCTTCAAACCAATGACCACCTGGTAATATGGAAGGCGAAGAATTCATATAGTCTGAATTCGACGACGAAGAAAACTAAGTCTCATTCAAATTCAACCCACCACTGCGACCAGGCGACATGAAATAAACCAAATCATTACCATGGTTATCAGAAGAACGATCACTAAAAAATGACTAGGGCAATGGTCCCATCGAAAAATCGGAAGAAACACTTGCCATTTTTTCTATATCAATCAATTTGACAGACAACAGAGATTCGACAAAACCAGATAGACAGACAGAGATCCGAATTCCAAATATAATCAATCAAAAACTATGAAACCCCCCAGTTTATTCAAGTATAATCTTTGCTATCCTCATCCCTGAACCCATCCTCTATTCATTACCCTACTATTCATTATCCCACACAGTGGGAGAGCCCACTAAGGAGCCTTCTGACTTTCACTACAAAAGCTTGCAGGCCCAAAAACAGCAGCCGAGACTCTGAAAATTTCTAAGTCGTAAAAGATCTGACTTCTTCTACACAAAAATTCATCGCCTGACCACAGAGGGAAACCTTATTGTTGATGAAGTCTTCCCAGAATTGAGTGAGCGACTTGCCATGCATATCATATTCTACTTGTGTTGTATGATGCGACTTAAATATCGGTCTTGGTTGCACCAAGGGTACCACGCAAGTGCTTGGGAGCTATCTCCGCTATGTAAAAAGGAACACTGAAGGAGATGAATCCCACTCCAAATCCAGTCAATATCCTCCCTAAATACAGGAATGAAGCATCCTTTGAAATAGATATTGTAACCCAATTGATAATATTTGGAATCACAACCAGTATTAAAGCCCCTTTATGCCCAATGAAATAGACAATTTTCCCACTGACTATGGCACCCACCATTGCTCCAACATTTGAGATTGAGACGAACAAAGAATACTATGAGAGAGAAAGGTTGAGATCACTAATAATTCCATCCTCACTAAGGGATGAGTATCCATTACAAAAACCGAACTGCAAGGGCCCCAACGCTACAATCGTTGTACAAAAAGGAGAAGTTGCAACACTTCCTTGGAAGGTTTCGGCATAATCAGAACTCTTGCTCTTTTTATGACTTGTTCTGTAGTACTCTTTCCCACTTTCCTTGTGCAATAGAGGCCACTTCACATCGTCATTTAATTCCAAATTTTGGTTCCCAACAGATTGCAAAGTTTGGTGTGCAACAGATGAGGTTGTGGTAAACTGAAATTTGTGTTATTTTCTCCCATAATTTCTAATGATAGTCGAATTTGATTAACATGCTCAATATTTTGTTCCCTGTAAGATTGGGAACCTGTTGGAGAGCTTCATTCACCATTTGTTGCATAGTCTTTCCTGCAAGGAAATCATGTTGGATGAGCCATAAAAGATTTGTAGGTTGAAAAGCAATGTCGTGTCCCTTCACTTTGCCATAAAATCCTTGAACGTTGTCAACATCAATGCCATTCTCAAGGCTGCAGAGGAAATTCAAGACGAAGATTGCAATATCTCTTGCACGAAGATCCCAATGTTGCTCGCATTTTGTGTGAGCATGCATATTCTTTGGCACAAAATATCGAATGGATAGGATTCTAGAGTCTGAAGCAAGAGTAGCATTCAACCTGGTTGAATTTAAATGGACAGTTCCACCAACAACACACTAGTCATTGAAATAGGAAACATGCTCTCCATACAAATAACCTTCTTGTAAATGATGCCCACCATAGTGCAGTGCGGCTAATAAATGACTCCTCTCATATCCTCTTTAAAAGCTAACCTACCTGTCATAATGTTGTCTTGGGATACCTGTTTCTCTACCCAATTTCACCTAATCAAGTAGGCGGTTAAATGACCTCTTTACTGCCTTATCTTAGTTGCCAGAAACATATTCATGCCACTTAATGCATCGCTTTACTCAACCACGACCCCTCTTCACTTAACTCTAGTTAGGAGCCGAACCCCATACCTATAGGTTGTCATTATCCCAATCTGCTACATACATGAAGGCTGCCTCCTGCCTTATACATTGGTTGCATTCATTTTAATATATATATATATATATATATATATATATATATATATATGTGTGTGTGTGTGTGTGTGTGTGTGTGTGTGTGTGTGTGTGTGTGATGTTTAATTGATTAAAAAATAAAAAGGGTTTAAAAACAATTTGTATCATTTTATTTAAGAATAATAAATAAATAAAATTTGTTTATTCTATTATTTTGGAATACAAATATATTACTACATCTAAGTAAAAAAAATAAAAATACATAGATTTATATATTGTGTACAAGTTTATGCATTAAATTTCACAAACAAAATAAGTGGAAGACATATCATGTGGTGGAATTGTAGAGTTTAAAATATTGTATAAAATAAATTTGTAAATATTAATAAGGATGATGTCAACTTAGCAATATAATTTCAAACTTGTTAACCAATAAAATAATATATAAAATATTTTCAATATTTTTTTTAAAATAAATAAATTATTGGCTTAATATCAAGTTTTGAAAAATTTAATTAATTTTAAATTAATTTTAAAATTAGTGTTGAATTCAAATAAATTATTTAGTTAATATTATATATATATATAAAGTTTTAAAGATATATATATATATATATATATATATATATATATATATATATATATATATATATATATATATATATATAAGGTATACATATGTGGTTAAAATGAATACTATAACATAACACATATGTTGTTAAAATGGATTATATATAAAACAATCATAACAATAAATAAATTATCTTTTTTTAAATGTTTGTTTTACATATTTTATAGAAATTATGGTGATAAGAGCATAATAAAATAAGTATTGGTTCAACCATAAATAAATCTATATTGATGAGCACCATCCTAGTATAATGTGAAGTTGAAAGGACTAAGCATAGTATATCAATATCAATTCAATATATGCAATGATATTACAAGTGTGTTTACATATTATATGTAGGATTGTGAAAGGAAAATTAATATTGTAATATATGTGTGAGGTCAACATAACAATGATTAGATGATTGAATGGTGTAATAGTTATAATGAGAGTGCATACAAAATAGAAGATAGCGTAATGTTCTCAGTGTGCTCTTAATGTGAGGTAGGTTAAAAAGAAGAAGAAGAAGAATCGAGAAATAGGTAATATAAGTAAAGTGAATTATGGCAAAGACGACGAGGATATAAGAATGAAAAGATAGTTAGTATGCAATAATGATGGAAAATTAAGGGAGAATATTAATGATAAATTAATAAGTATACAAGAATGGCAAGTAGTATAAATTATTAGAGTGTGAAGTGACATACAAGTAGGTAAGATGGAAAAGTACACAGTTTATGCAATGTGATATATATAGCAGTAAGGTGTTGACATGAAGGGTGGTTGAACATAGTGAGAGGATATGCACGAAGCGTATTAAGAACATAACACGGACTAAATGATGGTTAGAGAAATATAGATCTAACATAAAGATAATAAATAAATAATGATATAATACAAAGGTTATCAATGTAATACAAGGTATGAAAATGTAAGAAATGCAACATGATACGATGTTACAAAGGGTTGTAGACAATTGAGATAATGTGTATAAAAAAAATTAATAAGTAGGTTAGAGCATAACACACAAAAGTAAGCGGGGGCATGAACGAGAATTATAGTCTAAGGAAAATACTATAATAAGGGAGTTAATTGCATTAGAGAGATAATCAAAGTCAATAACAATTGTTTATAATTATCAAGATACCCTAGGTGGGATTGTATGTATGACTTAATGAAGTTTATATCAAACTCAATATAAGATTCACTTAACTAGAGAATTGATGATGAGCTAATGTTCTAAATAGTGAACAAACAAATAGACTATACTTTATATATGAGGGTCATATATGGAATTTAGGAAGAATAAATCTATTACAAAAGTGTGTCTTATCATTAATTAAATTAAAAGTGATATTAAAATAGATTCAAAACACGGTAAGGTTCTTACTGAATAGGGATAGTTGTAATCAATATATTAATAGCCTCAACATGTTTTTAATCAGTGAAGGTACAATGGGACCAATATAGAATAGGGTTTGCTATCATAGAAGACACATATAAGTTGTGTCACGAATTTTTCCTTATATTGATAATGACCATAACTTCGGGAAGAAGTTTTGTTTTGAAGGGTGGGTGTATGTAATGCCACCTTTTGACTCAGATAGAGAGAATTACTTAAGGCCTAATCACCTTTTATTTTCTATTGACTGTAAAACAATTAATGATACACTTGAAATTTTAGGACATATGGACCTATGTTAATGTCAATTCTATGAATGTTTAATGCTATTTGAATTATGATGGATATTATGCAATCTATTTAAAACTTGAAAATTTTAACATTTGAAGTTGTTGGTACGTGAATACCGGATTAAGATTATGAATAAATGCAGTTACATGATGATAATGCATGGATATGTATGGATTTGTGTTATAGACTAATCTGCAGATTACATTTCTTATCATGGGACTGGTGAGCATAAGCAAACTTACCATCAGGTATCCCAGATGCTAAAACACCGACACACCAAATACCGCCTATGTTAAGCCATTTCGGGATTTCATAAATCGGAGTTTCGCGATGTGCACAGACAGGATATCTTGTGCCTAGACCTTTCGGGAGCCGAAACTCCGAAATACCGACTCCTAAACCTACGCATCTATTTCAGGGTTTCTCCCATCGAAATTTCGCGAACTAGAGATTCAGGACTTGCGAGTATAAAGGGACTTGCACTTAGGTATCTCGGGTACTGAAATGCCAAACTATCCTATCTCATCCGCTCCTTAAACCATTTCGGGGTTTTGGTTATCGGGGTTTTGCAACTCGCGATGATCAAGGTTCTTCCCCTTTGTCTTCCCAGGTACCGAAATGCCAAAACTCTTACCAGCAGCCACGTGTCCTATAAATGGACAGTCCAGATACTCCCACGAACCCTGGGGATCTACGGTCCTGATTTCTTTGCTACTTATGAAGATAAAAGGAAAGGGGTTGAGGCATTAATGCCCTCATTTCTTCCTCCAATCTGATGGTCGTGACTAACCTCAAATCTTCCGACAGGATATTGTCCGTCAATCGATACTTATCCACACACTGCCATTTCAAGATTTCACAAATCGGGGTTTCGGGACTTGCGAGTACGAGAGGACTCGCGCTTGGATACCCCGGGTGCTGAAATGCCGAAATATCGGTATTTTAAGGGGACCATTCTTCCTCGTGCAGGAATTACTAAGACTTGCACCATCAAATCCTCCTTCAAGTTCTTGGTAAGATTTCCAGGGAGGGTGTCTCTATGGGGAGATCTATCCAGGGTATTACCTGAGACGGATAAGGGTATAGATTTCCCGAGAATAGACATGAAGTTTGAATTAGATCGGTATACATACATATAGCTATTTATAAACATAACCCATATGTAGTCTTTCCATTATAAGCATGCAACCACCATTTCTGGTCAAAACACCACACATACAGTCTTATACGGAAACCATTCATAATTGCACAGACTATGAGCATAAATTTCAGAATATACATTTCAAGATGCAAGATATGAAACACTTATAAGAAATAACACCAGGTGTGTTTGCAACTGCTGAGAGGAGTGCTCATTTCCACCCAACCGTAGGCTTAGTGATTCTAAATGGATTTACCACTAGCCACCCCCGCGCTGAGACCATGATGCTGCGAGACTGACTCTCTGTTTGCCAGTGACCAAGAACGAAAGTTACTCTCCTTCTTCTCTGCTATCACTCACTCTATAGTTTTTCCAGAGTTCTTCCGATCTCTCTTCCTCTTTGCCTCGCGTTTTCCCCCTTGATCGCACACTCTTCCTGCCTTTTCTCTTTTCGGTGAGGTTGCGTGTGGCGCGATCTTCTTCGCGGTGGTCAGGTCTGAGGACTCTACGGATGGGCAGTTCACCCCCATCCCTCATCACTCATGAGGAGCCATTTACCTACCAACCCGACGAGTGATTTAATTTGGGGCTAGCAAGCCGCTCTTGGTTCTCCTGGCCAGTGAAGTCCAAATACGGTATTGGTTTCGGTGGAAGTTAACGCCACCATTTCCAGGTGCCTTCCACCACCTTTCTTCAGCCATCGTGGTCTCTTTTTCAGCACATACCCCTCTCAGCAGTCCCGCAATATATATATTCATAATATTATTTACATTCATCGACCTTTTTCACAAGGTCCATTCACATCACACATTCACATTTCAGAGTTTTCCACAATACTTGGCCAGTATAGTTATTTTTACAGACTGGGGGAAACATGGTGTTACAATTCCTTCCCCCTTAAAGGAACATCATCCTCGATGTTCTATCTATCAACTTGACATGCATGCACAGATGTAAACAAAATCAGATATGCTCGTTTCATGGCATCCTCCATTTCCCATGTAGCCTCATCTGGGCCAAAATGTTTCCACTACACCTTGACATGTGCAATGGTTTGGTTCAAGAGCGGGGTTTCCTTTTTGTCTAGTATGCATTGAGGTTCTGGTAGAAATTCTCCCTCCAGTTCCACCTGGATCACAGACCAGTCAATTATATGGTTAGCATCATATACATATTTCTTCAATAATGAAACATGGAAAACATTATGTGCTTTTACTGTGGGAGGAAGTGCTAGCCTACAGGCTACAGGTCCCACTCCATATAGAACCTCAAAGGGTCCACAATACCGAGGTGTTAACTTGGCACAAGCTCCCATTTTTCAGGGAAATTTTCCTGGGCCTAACACTGAGATATACATGATCTCTCATTTTGAACTCTCTTGGAGTTCTCTTTTGGTCGGCATAACTTTTCTGTCGGTTCTGAGTGACCTTCAGGTTTTGTTTTATCTGAGTCACTTGTTGTTCCATTTCTTTCAACATGTCGGGCCCAAAAGAAATCATGTTTACGGGATTCTCCAGCTGACTGGAGTGTTACATGGCCTACCATAGAGGACTTCAAAGGGACTCATCTTTAAGGATGCTTGGTAGCCGTTGTTGTAGGCGAATTCTACCAGTGGCAGGTAGTCTTCCCACTTCTTGGGTTGATGCATTACATGCATTCTTAGCATGTCTTCAAGTATTTGGTTCACTCTTTCTGTCTTTCCATCGGTTTGAGGGTGATAGGCAGTGCTAAATAGCAATTTGGTCTCTAAACCCGCCATCAGTGATTTCGAAAAGTTGGAAGTGAACTTCGTGTCTCTGTCAGACACGATCTCTTTTGGCATGCCATGCAGTCTGAATACCTGGGCGATATATATTGCCTTGCAAGTCGATTTAACAGGGATGAAATGAGCAGACTTACTCAATTTATCCACTACTACCATGATGGCATCATTCTGTTTGGTCGAGGTTGGTAATCCGGTGATGAAGTCCATGGAGATGGTTTTCGATTTCCATTCTGGGATTGGTAGAGGTTGTAATAATCCCGTTGGGTGTCAGTGTTCTGCTTTTACTTGTTGGCATTCTATGCATTTGGCTAGGTACTTGGCTATGTCTTTCTTCAACCCAGGCCAATAGAATTGTTTCCTGGTAGCTGTGATCATCTTCTGGTATCCTGGATGACCAGTATAGGGTCTTTTATGTAGTTCATCCAATATGAACCTCTTCAATTCGTCACAATATGGAATGTACAATCTGCTTCGATAAGTGAGCAGACCTTCTTCCATCATCTGGTAGTCTACATACTTTATCCCTGTGGGTTCTTGCTGCAGGTACGAGGTCACGGTCTAGAAGAATGGATCTGTTCCTTGTGCAATTCTAACTCTTTCTTTGACATCCATCTCGTAGGTACTCACAACGCATAGGTGACTTCTTTTCATACTTCGGCTAAGGGCATCGACCACCCGATTTTCTTTTCCTTTAATATGTTTGATTTCAAAATCAAACTCGTTGAGGAGGGCCATCCACCTAGCCTGTCTGGCATTGAGATTTGGTTGGTCAAACATATATCGCAATCCACAGTGGTCTATCATAAGTACAAAATTTCTTCCCAGGAGGTAATGCCTCCACATTTTCAAGGCGTGCACTATGGTAGCCAGCTCTAGATGATGGGTCACATAGTTGACTTCATGCTCATTCAATTTTGGGGATTCATAGAAGACCACACTTCCTCCCTGCATAAGTACTCTTTCGATCCCTTCCTTACAGGCATCTGTGCACACGAGGAAGTCAGCTTTAAGATCAACGATCTTTAGCACGGGTGCATGGGTCAGTAGACGTTTCAGGGTTTGAAATCTTTCTTCACATTTCTGGGTCCACATGAATTTTGTCCCCTTCTTTTGGAGGGCAATGATTGGACAACCAATATTGGAGAATCCTTTTATAAACCTCCTATAGTAACCTACTAATCCCATAAAGGATCTGATATCCGAAACATCCTTTAGGGTAGGCCATTCCATGATAGACCTGATTTTGTCAGGATCTACTGCTACTCCTTCTTCGAATAGAACATGGCCTAAGTAATGTATTTGCTTCTGGAAGAATTCACATTTGCTGAATTTGGCATAGAGCTGATGTTCTCTTATCACTTGCAGCACAATCCTAAGATGCTCTTCGTTCTCTTTTCTATTCTTGGAGTAAATTAATATATCGTCAATAAAAACTAGTACAAATTTGTCTAGGAATTTGTTGAGTGCATTGTTCATCAAGCACATGAAAGTGGCAGGGGCATTGGTCAACCCAAATGGCACTACCACAAACTCATAGTGACCATACCTCATCCGGAAGGCAATTTTATGGATGTCTTCACCCTTGATTCAGACTTGATGGTATCCCAACCTCAAATCAATCTTTGAGAAAATAGACGCACCCCCCAATTGATCGAACAAGTCATCGATCCTGGGCAAGGGGTACTTGTTCTTTATAGTTACCTTATTGAGTTGTCTATGATCTATACATAGTCTAAGGGTACTGTCGTTCTTTTTCACAAATAGGACTGGTGCTCCCCATGGAGACACCCTGGGTTGGATATAACTCTTATCCATCATTTCTTTTAATTGCAATTTAAGTTCAACTAGGTCAGGTGTGCTCATCCGGTAGGGTGTCCTAGACACCGGCACTGCTCCCGGTGCAAGTTCTATCGAGAAGTCAATGTCCCTTCTCAGAGGTAGAACCGGTACCTCTTTCAGAAATACATCTCTGTATTCTCTTAGGGTAGGGTGATCATCAAGGCTTGGTTTTTCACCTTCGATTGTTTTCAACACCTGTATTGCATATAGGGGACATCCCTTTCGGCAATACTTTCTCATTTGCAGAGCTGATATTTGTCTTACTGAGACAGGTTTTCGGATCCCTTGAAGTTTATATTTTTCCCTTCTTTACTTACACATTCTAAGGTTTTATGGTAACAGTCCAATCTGGCTTTATGGGTGGCTAGCCAGTCCATAACAATCAACAGATCATACGATCCCAGGGGTAATAAGTTAAGGGTTGCTTGGGTGGAGAATTCACCCAACATTAATTGGCAAGTTGGTATGACCTCTGCTACCCTTCTTTTGGTGCCAGTGGCTAACTGTACCAACCATGGCTTGGTATGTTTTTGTGGCTATAGTTTACACTTATCAACAACTTTAGGGGCTATATAACTCAAATTTGAACCAAGGTCAATCAAAACAAACACCAGATGGTTGGAAATCATACCTTCTATTTCCACCATTGAAGCTTGGTGGTCAGCCTGGTTATTATCCAAGGCTGCATAAATTTGCAGCACACTCATGGCCACATCATTGACGGTGGTAGCTTCCTGGATGTTATAAATCCTTCGACTATTCTGTTGTCGGTGTGGACAGTCTCTAAGTAGATGTTCTTCTCCGCAACCCCAACATTTCAAAGGTTCTCTCTTTGGGTTATCAGTCTTTACTAGGGCAGATCCAGAAAGTTTATTTCCACTCAAGGAGGGAAAGATCTGCTGGTGTACACTTCGGGTTGGGAAGATCATCCTTGAGTTCTTTTTATAGTCCTTAAATCTTGGGGATTTAAACCCCTTTTTATGGAATCCCAAACTATTCTTTGGTTTCCAACCTTCACGAGGTTCTGTTTGATGCCCAAACTGTTCATAACAATATCTTGCCTTTCGGATAGTATCTTCTAGGGTCTTTGGTTCGTCAAATTCAATCTTGTTCTGATAGTCTTTAGGTATTCCACTGATGAATCGTTGCACCTTTGCCTTTTCCGATTTTATGTAGGGTACATACCTCAACAACTCGAGGAATCTACTGACATATTCCTCTATGGTGAGTTGCCCCAGCGTGAGTTCATAAAACTCTTTAGTATTTTCGTTGAAATATTTTTCCGACAGATACTTCTTCCTGAAGTATTTCTCAAACCATTCCCAAGACAGGTCTTCTTCGTGAATCCCCTTTACATTCTTAGGGTCTTCCCACCAAATGGAAGTCTTTCTGTTCAACTTGAAGGTTTCCACTCGGGCCTTCAAATTATCTGAGAAGTCATGGACTCTGAAATACTTCTTTAGTCCAAGCAGCCAGGCCTCTACTTCCTCTACCTTCTTTATTTCACCATCAAAGGAGGGTTGTTTGGATTTTCTGAACTCTTCAAATTTACGACATTTGGAAGGCTTTTTCTTCTTCTATTTCCTTCGGGAATAGGAACTGGTTCTGCTGCTAGAAGAGCCCTCCGAATCGCTCGCTTCCTTCTCAGAGGAATCATTCACCGCTTCTCCTTTACCTCTGGGGTGGACCTTTTTCGAGGTTCTCCTCTCAGTGTGACCAGTGATATGACCTTGTTTCTAAGTTTTAGGTTCAAGCTGCATTTGTCTTTGTAGATCGGATAAACACAGTAGTAAAACTGCGTTAATTTCTGTTTGCTTTTCTTGTTCTTTCATCATCCTTTCATTGTCATCCTTGCAGCTTTGTAATTCGACCATGAGGCTCCTCACAGTTTCAGCTAGATCTGGAGGGGTCCCTACTGCCCTCCTTTCATCAGACTCTTCATCTCTATTGTGGGAGCCCTCCCCCACTTCATGGTGAGTCACCATTCTATGCGTCTGTAATTTCCTGCAGCTCATCGTCTGCTTGGGTGAAAAACACAAATGTTGGTTATTAGTCAATATTTATATTTCTTTATAACCAGCACATAATTCATATTTTTCACATATACATACGAACAATAGGAGTTTTCATTCTTAACTTCGTCTTTTGATTAGGAAAGTTAAGACAGGGGGTTACTCCTTTTTGGAGTGTTTCGAATGGAGCTCTTGCGCAACTCGTTCATGAACCCAAGCAGGCCAAGTGTTGTAACCATGCTCTGATACCAATTTGTAACACACCCACTATGGAATTTAAAAAATTTCGGCCTTTTCTTCTTTTCTCCGAGGAATAGAATTTCCCCGAGTCCCTATGGGACCTGATACAGATCCTGTCATCCCTTATCCGCACTCATTTGATCGACTGTTATGGCCATAGGCCTTATTGGAGGGTACTCATCGACTTTTGCGATACAGGAAATCACAATATAGGTATTCCCTTGTTCATTTCGAGGTTTCATCCATCGAAATTTCACGGCTAGTGAATTACGAGGAAAACTGACCCTTGAGAGTCCCGGGCACCGGAAAGTCGAAACACCAAAACCATGTGTGCGAATCCATTTCGGGACTTTGCCTATTGGGATTTCGCAAGTCGGGAGTTCGGGGGATGCGATGACAAAAGGTCTCACATCGGGGTCTTCTGGGAGCTGAACTCCAAATTACTAACTCTAAACATACTTCCCTGTTTCGAGATTTCTGATCAGGAATCCGGGATATGCGACGGAAAGAAGTCTCGCACTTAGGTTTCCTGAGAGCCAAAACTCAAAAACCTTAACATACGTATAGTTGTATATATGTGTCGCTCAGTCCATTCCGGGAATTCACAGACTGGGTTATCGAGACTGGTGAGCATAAGCAAACTTACCGTCAGGTATCCTGGGTGTCGAAACACCGACACACCAAATACCGTCCATGTTAAGCCATTTTGGGATTTCACAAATCAGAATTTCGCGATGTGCGCATATAGGAGATCTCGCGCCTAGACCTTCCGGGAGCTGAAACTTTGAAATACTGACTCCTAAACCTACGCATCTATTTCAGGGTTTCTCCCATCAAAATTTCGCAGACCAGAGATTCGGGACTTGCGAGTATAAAGGGACTCGCAATTAGGTATCCTGGGTACCAAAATGTCGAACTATCCTATCTCATCCACTCCTTAAACTATTTCGGGGTTTCAGTTATCGGGGTTAACTGACTCACGATGATCAGGGTTCTTCCCTTTTGTCTTCCCGGGTACCGAAACGCCGAAACGCTTACCGGTAGCCACGTGTCCTATAAATGGATGGTCCAGATACTCCCACGAACCCTGGGGATCTATGGTCCCGATTTCTTCTCTACTTATGAAAATAAAAGGAAATGGATTGAGGCATTAACGCCCTCATTTCTTCCTCCAATCTAACGGTCGCGAATGACCTCAGATCTTCCGATAGGATCTCGTTCGTCAATCGATACTTATCCACACGCTACCATTTCGGGATTTCGCAAATCAAGGTTTCGGGACTTGCGAGTACGAGAGGACTCGCGCTTGGATACCTCGGGTGCCGAAATGTTGAAATATCGGGATTTTAAGGGGACCATTCTTCCTCGTGCAGGAATTACTAAGACTTGCACCATCAAATCCTCCTTCAAGTTCTTGGTAAGCTTTCCAGGAAGGGTGTCTCTATGGGGAGATCTATATAGGGTATTACCTGATATGGATAAGGGTATATATTTCCCGAGAACAGATGTGAAGTCTGAATTAGATCGGTATACATACATATAGTTATTTATAAACATAATCCATATGTAGTCTTTCCATTATAAGCATGAAACCACCATTTCTGGTCAAAACACCACACAGACAATCTTATATTGAAACCTTTCATAATTGCACAGACTATGAGCATAAATGTCAGAATATACATTTCAAGATGCAAGATATGAAACACTTATCAGAAATAACACCAGGTGTGTTTGAAACTGCTGAGAGGGGTGCTTGTTTCCACCCAACCGTAGGCTCAGCGATTTTGAATGGATTTACCACTAGCCACCCCCGAGCTGAGACCATGATGTTGCGGGACTGAGTCTTTGTTCGCTAGTGACCGAGAACGAAGGTTACTCTCCTTCTTCTCTCCTATCACTCACTCTATAGTTTTTCTAGAGTTCTTTCGATCTCTCTTCCTCTTTCCCTCGCGTCTACCCCCTTGATCGCACACTCTTCCTATCTTTTCTCTTTTCGGCAAGGTTGCATGTGGCACGATCTTCCTCGTGGTGGTCAGGTCTGAGGACTCTACGGATGGGCGGTTCACCCCCATCCCTCATCACTCATGAGGAGCCATTTACGTACCAACCTGGCGAGTGATTTAATTTGGGGCCAGCGAGTTTCTCTTGGTTCTCCCGGCCAGTGAAGTCCAAATACGATATTGGTTTCGGTGGAAGTTAACACCACCATTTCCAGGTGCCTTCCACTACCTTTCTTCAGCCATCATGGTCTCTTTTTTAGCACATCCCCCTCTCAGTAGTCCTGTAATATATATATTCATAATATTATTTACATTCATCGACCTTTTTCAATAGGTCCATTCACATCACACATTCACATTTCTGAGTTTTCCACGATACTTGGCCAGTATAGTTATTTTTACAAACTAGGGGAAACAGGGTGTTACAAACGTGTGATGATGATTGTCAGTTGCCTACTGGGGAAGCCTAGTCAAAAGAGTTGAGACTTCTACTTACGAGTTCTATTTGGAGTTAGGTCAATATAGTTGACGCTCCAAAATAGTCCAGCAGAGAAAGGATAGGGATGGAAGATGGAAGTAAGTTAGGGAGGAAGGATGACTAGAAGTAGTTGAGAGTGTGTGGGGTTTTGCCTTATAGAAGAATTTCTTGATTTCGTCTTTTTTTTTTTAAATATATATGTATATATGTATATTTATATTTAATTAACTAAACTACAATTATCTAAGTGAATGTTTCTTGTGCTAAATTAGTGTAATTGAGGGATTTCGTGAACATTTTAAATAGTTTACTATGTTTTATGAAATGAATGGTCTTGTTGATTGGATTGGACGCATGCAAGAATTAATTTAGGAGTGACAATTGTTGTCATTATTGCATGTGTGAGTCCTATATGTGCTAGCTACACATGCATGCCTTGCACATGTACACTAGTATGTATAAGTTTTTTAAATTGATAATGTTGATGATTTGATGTGGATGTATGAATTGTGTGTCGTTACCCTTGTATTGTAATTTACTCTAACTTTGAGATGAAGTTTCTTGAAGTGTGGGTGTATGTAACAACCCAAATTGATTATTTTTTATCATAGTTTTTAATTTAAATTTAATTAATTATTAAAATATATTAAATGAGTCTTTTATTATTTTATTATTAAAAGGTGGGTGAAGTAATTAATGGGGGGATAAGGTTGTTGGGGAATTAATGGGGGGATAAGGTTGTTGGGAAATTAATGAGGGGGATTTGAGAGAAGAGGATAAGGAAGAGAGGAGGGGACTTGGAGAGGGGGGTCTCATTTTGGATTGGAAATTTCTGCCAGAGGTGAAGGAGGAGGAGGAAAATTGGGAGAAGAGAGCATTTTGGAAACTCTCACAGGGAACTATTGTTGCTGGCCATTTTGGGTTCGGGGGCCAGGAAACCACAAGGATTCCTGGAGTTAGGAAGCCAAAGAGGTTGTTCCTCATTGGCTGGGAGGTTAATATTCAGTTAGGTAGTTGGGGCAAGCTCAAGAACAAGAGAACCAGGGACTAAATCAACTAATATACAGGTAGATGTACGTATTTTGTGTATTTTATGTTGTTATTATGCTGATATTTATTATTAAGTTGTTGTTGATTATTATGTTGCTGTAAAGAAAATCATGAAAGGAAAACCGTGAACTAAATTGAATTTATTTTGTAAGAATATGAATAGATTATTTATTTATTTTGAGGCTTTGTATGAAAGGAATTACATGAAATTTAGAATGAAGCGATGAGGAAGTCTGATACAGAAGCATCTGTGTGTCGTTTTAATTAAACGCACCGAAAGTCCTATTTTTATTATTATAGTTTAAATAATATTACGATTGGTGTTGGTTCATTGTATTACAGTACCGATGCATAGTTTATTACAACACCAATGCTTTTTATAATTAAATGCATCAATGTTTGTAACATCTCGCTCTTGCGTGCACTAAGAGAACTTATTCTCTGAGTACACTTGCTTGCAGGTGAGCCAGATTATTATACCATTGACCGTTGATTTCTACCATGAGGCATTATGGATGTGATTATATGTTATTTTATTGTATTGACTTAGATAGGTGCTATTGACTCGGTTCTCCTGAGTGTGCAGGATTTGGACCTCAAGGATGCTGAGGCATACATGAAACCCTTGGACTCCGGATCGAGTTGGGGATGAAATATTAGGGTTTGATTATTTTATATGTGATATTAGTGCATCTGATTAGATGATATGATTATGGATATATTTCTAACATGATTCATTGATGATGCAGGTTGACGATAGCTTGTCAACTAGACTCACAAGTGGAGTAGAGGGGTCACGCATGACTACCAGAGAGGTTGAGGGAGAGGTGTGGACAACATCCCTGCCACAGCCTACTAGCACTCTCGTCGTGGCTCAAACTGTAGGTTAACAATTACCTAGTTCGAGAGGACCCACGATGCCATGAGGGAAGACTGTGACAATTGCTCACGATGATTCTAAGGGGCACGCAATAAGGCAGGGACCTTATTCCTTAGAGTCCCTTAGTATCCTACAAGATCACCTGGCAGAGTGGGTTTTTGATGTCTACCAAGTCAGTCAAGAGGTGAGTGGCACCCTTGGAGCACGTGGTGCGTCCTGAAGGGCACGTCGCACAAGAAAAATGGAAAGAGGCAAGTGGCACCCTTGAAGCACATGGTGCATCCTGAAGGGCACGCCACACAATAAAAATGGAAAGAGGTGAGTGGCACCCTTGGAGCACATCGTGCATCCTGAAGGGCACGCCGCGCAATAAAAATGGAAAGAGGCGAGTGGCACCCTTGGAGCACATGGTGCGTCCTGAAGGGAACGTCGTGCAAGAAAAATGGAAAGAGGTGAGTGGCACCCTTGGAGCACGTGGTGCGTCTTGAAGGGCACGTCGCGCAAGAGAAACAGAAAGAGGTGAGTGGCACCCTTGGAGCACCTAATGTGTCCTGAAGGGCACATCATGTGGTTATTTAATACTTGGATAAACCTAGATGGATTTAGGACAAATAAAGTGTTAAGGAATATTTAAAACTTTTCCCCTAATAAAATGTCGCCTAGCCTAAGAAAATAAAGTCTAGGTCTAAATTACACTGGTGGTAAAATTTTATCTTTTATTTNATATATATATATATATATATATATATATATATATATATATATATATATATATATATATATATAATAGGTAATCATCATAATCTTCATTAATATTGTGACAAGAAGGGGGGTACGTAATTAAATAGATTTATAAAAGTCTTTTGGGATAAAACTTAAAAAGGGAAAATAATTGTTTTACTATTATGCTAATAAAAAAAAAATTATTATTCATTAAAAAGAAAAAGGGTAAGTTTTTGCACATGCCTTTTTGAGTTTAATTAAAAAGGTGAAAGAGGGAAATCTAAAATAATTAGGAAACTAGGAAAAAGCGGGAAACATAAAAGAAAGGGGAAACACTAGAAAAAAAGGAAAAGAAAAAGCAGTTAGTCCAACTTACTAAGGTATCTACCATTTAAGAACTTTCTAATTTAAACTGAACTAGCAAATTAATAATGGGAAAAGTCATTAAAACCTGTAAGGGAATTTGGGGACACCTAGGAGCGATTCTAGGAGTGACTCTAGGTGGGTGAGGGAAATAAGGGTAATTAATTAATTAAAGAAATTAGTTTTTGGAGGAATGAAAGGGATGGGTGACACATGTTCCTTGTATTATTATGAATTAATTTATTAAACTTTAAATAAAATGGGATTTTGGGAAAGTAAAGGACTTCGAAACTTTATATAATGGAGGGAGGAAAATGATGATTTTCTCTTCTATTTTGCATAACGTTACACTGCAGAAATATCTACTTGACTGACTTATTTTGTGGGAGTTGGGATACCCAGCTCAGTGAGGAGTGGTAGCTCAGCCTTGAGAGGCGATCTGGGAGCTAGTTGAATCTATGGATAGTGTGTGTGGCCCCTTTACGGCTCGGGGGGCTAAGGGGGAAGAAGAGTACCCCTAGCGTTGGCTGGGAGGTACCGGTGAAGTCGCATCGGTCGGCAAGCGGGAGTTGCAAGAAGCCCGTGGGACATCAACTCGGAGAAGGCAATTGGGCAATGATACACTTTCTTTATTTTTGCATGACAGATTGTTAGTATGATTTATGATTTTAGATCTGCCTGTTTAATTGGGTAAGGAAATTGATTGTTTGAGCATTCTAGTTGATGATTGAATTGTTCCATAGCCTTTAGCTCGATGATTGATTGAATCCCATGGCCTTTGATTCTTGGCATGTCTTGAACGCCCTTTTGTGTATTGATTGTGATGATTGTGGTTGTTTTTCCCTTCGTCCCTATCTCATGAGTCCACGCCTAAGCAGTCGGCCAGGAGCCTGATCTACAGTCGTCGCTTCAGCGTTAATAGACCTATGGATCTCAATGCCCTGCTTTTATGTGTGTGGATGATGAGAGAAGGATGTTTCCTATCAGTTGTCTACCTCTATTGTTCATCCTCGACTGATTGTTGGTCTTGCGCTTTGATGCATTTATCTAACCCTGCAAAATTTTGATTAATGACGAAGTTTTCTTTTAACTTGACGTTTTTATATCTCATTTGTTATTGTTCCTAGTTCCAGAAATTTAACTCTGTGTTTTGATGCATTGATGGATAACATATCAACCCCGTGTTTTATGTATTGACGGAGAATTATAACTCTGCGTTTTTGCTTATGATTAGAATGCACAACATAATTTATCTCCTACTATTTTGCTTCTACGAGGTGAAATTAATGTTTCTCTGTGTTTTTATTCTATGCCTTCACCCCTTTCCCCATGATGTGATACATCTGATCTCTAGATTTGCTAAACGATTTAATATTGTTCTTGCGATCACCCATTGGGATTTTTTTTAACTGTTATCTTTTATCTCTAGTTGTTGCAAAAATATTTTAATCACTCGTCATCACCACGATTTGTTATTGAAATCTCAGCGAATTTCCCTAGGCTCATCGTCTATATTGGATTGACATCACATCATGAACTAGTTTAATTTTGACATTTTTACCTCTGCATTTTACTTAAAATTTACCCTTGTTCCCTCAATGATTTTGACAGTGGTTGCTGCGTTTCGATGAAGAATCCTTGCTCGGTGCCTTTATCCTTTTTGCTCAGCGTTTATATACATGGATTCCATGCGTTTATATTTCCTTCTCTACGTTTTCCCCAAGGATGTTTCCCAACTTCCTTTGTCTGAATTTTTTTCCTGAGAATCATAAAGACCTCTGTGATTTTTAGTGCCCTCTGCAATTTGAATTCTCCTCACTCAGCCTTAGCTTGTTTTTCTCTATTTCTTCAGGAGGGATAAGGATATGCACCTTCACAAGGATTCTCATTCTCTTAGTTTTGTTTCCCACTGCATTTCCAGGAGGGTTAAGGCTCTGCGCCTTCCCATTGTTTCCCATGATTCTTCCCTTAAAGACTACCCGGGAATTTTGGAAAACACTACACCATCCATCACGTCCGTCTCCTTCATGAATTTCTGGGTAAGACTGTCAGCTAAGTCAATGACTTGCGCAACCCTCTATGTCCGTCCCTTTATCACGATTTCCTTTGCGCCATAAATTAATTAAAAATTTTGTTGGCTCTCCTTAATATTTCAATGATGTGATGAGTTCTAGCCAGTGAAGGTGGATTCCTTGGTTTTTTACACGTAGGCGAGGCTCAGCCTCCCCTTTTTAATGGACATGTAAGTTAGTGGATGGGTACTTTTACCTTGCTATTTACGATGTGGTTTATCTTCTTTTCTTATAAAATATGGTTTAGCCTTCCTTAACATACCATTAAGGCTGAGAATAATTAACATATTTTGGTTATAATTACTTGTACTTGTAAGGTAGTATGATATTCGATATGCGTTTTAATTTGAGGATGACCTTTTGTTTATTTCATGTTCAACTATGGTAGCCTAAGAGATCTCCTAATGTTGGAAAGAAGTTTTGGACCATCTTTTAAACTTTAGTTGAATTTTTTTTTTATACCTTAATGCTTGTTATTGTCCTACTATACAAGAGAGATGATGTAGTAACTCCTCCCCTTGTATCATGAACTATGAGGATCATCATGACTTACCTTTACTTACTTTAAGTTAGATATTCTCCAGTTACAAATTAACCCTTAATAGCACCTTCCTCTATAATCTTTTTAGAGGCCTGTAATTTATATTATTGAGTGAGAAGTTAATTACGAGGAACCCTTACTTTTAATGTTGATTAATCTTGCGTCATGAAATTATGTCGATATACGACTATTTTAGTAACTAGTTTTCTCTTGCGCCATTAATTAAGTTGACATGTGATTGTTCTAGAGTTTGTTTACTCTCACACACAACTAATATTTAATGTTGATGAATGATTGTTAGAATTTGATATCACGTGCGCCACAAATTAAATGTCAACTTATGATTGACCTTGCGCCTTGATTAATTGATGATTAGGATTGATTGACTGATATAGTTTATGTTGGATTTGATTGGTAATTGGATGTAGACACCTCCTTGTTCCTTAGAATAGTCGCAATCCTTGAGACCTTAAATGGTAAAAATAAATTGGATCTTGGGCTTGAGTGTTGCTTATGTGACCTGGAGGTCCTAACCTTGCAGGCTAGGTTGGGTGGGTAGTCATTTTAATATTCATTATCTAGTTTATCATTGTTTATAAATTGCTCCAAGATGATTGTGATGTGCTAAGAGATGACAATATGTATGTTTAAGTGTCACTATCCTTTGTTGATGCGTTGATTGCTTCGTTATTTATTTCAATGATAAGTAGTCGGTAATGCTTTTACTTATGATGTCATTGATTCTGCGTTGTTGTGATTTATTTTATTGACGCTTTTTTTTCCTAATGCTAACAAAAAAAAAATTATGTTTTATGCTTCGCTTCCTAGTCATACTGTAGGGGTTGTTACAATGTTCATTTTATCTTTTTAGAAACATCGACCTGTGACAGTGAAATTATTGTTATTTTTGAATTCCATTGTTCAAAAAAATTTGACATATATCTTATGATAGTATTCATATAAATTAAATTTTGAGTAGTGCATTTGGATATGATGTTTGGATTAGTTTGTTATATCATCATATTTTGCATATCTTCATTATAATATTTAATCATCCTTATATTTAATCATTGATGTAACATTTCATAGCAACATTGGACAACACAATAGACTAAATAAAATGTATTTTATTATATATGAATAAGAGGCTCTTTGTCATACAAAATGGGACACTTATTAGCAAACCCTTGTCTTTCAATTGGGACACTATGTCCATTAAATTAAACAAAATGTTTGATTTTCACAGACAATTATTTCAAAAAATACAACAGCTTGCATTGATATCTAAATATATTGATCATCATTCTTCATTGGAACTGTTGCCAGTGCTCAAGCTACTTCCATGCCTTGGGTTCATAGATGATTTTAGGGGTGAAATTTCACTAATGGGCAAAATTAAGGGGCCTCCAATTTTTTATTGGGCGAATTTTTTGTATTAGAGTGATTTTTTTAAACTTATATCATTAGCCCGTAATTTATTTTAGGGGAAAAATTGTGTACAGGGTTAGCCCATGTTTTTAGGAGGGATAGAGGAAAAAAAATTATATTTAGCCCTTGAAATTTGGAGGGACAAGCTTCCATAGCCAAATTTCTAGAAGTATGGGAATTTCTGATAGCTTCTTTGCCCTGCCATTTGGTAAAATCAGGGTTTATGGTTTAATTTCGTGTTGATTTTGTGGTATGGGCACTGGGCACTGGGCACTTGGTAGCTACAATCTTCCCTTTGCCCGATTTCCAAAGAACATGGCGATTTTTGGCCCTCCAGGCTCCCACATGGTATAAATTATATGGGATCTGAGATGCATTCTCCAGTTTACATCTTCATGCTTATTTGAATTTCCCCTTTGGGCCTTGACGAAATGGAGATTTACAAATTATGGTTTTACTCCGCTACCTCTTATTTCCCCTTTGGGCCTTGAGGTTTACGGTTTTAGTATTTTACTCTTCAAAAGTTCTTCTGATGGGTAATGGGTTACTCCCAAGTTCGACCCAGGCACCACTCACAGAGGAGGACCCCACCTTTGTTAGCCTTCCAACAGAAGAGGATGACCGTGCTCGCAGAGGAGGACCCCGCTTGCGGCTCGACGCTGAGGCTTGACCACACTAGCAAACTCGCATATCTGGAATCTGGATTCTAATTCTCTATGTTTCCATCAAACAAGTGGTGTAGCCACAGCTTCAGAGAGGTGCTTACTGATTTTCTATTTGCTGAACATATAAGTTAGTGAATGTATTTTTGCGTCCATCCGGTGTAATTTTCATCAAAGTTGTAATATAAGAGATAACACAATTCAAATAGCATTTAAATTGTTTAATGGCATGAAGGTTTCATCATAGTTGATTTCTTGTTTCTTTTCTTAACCCTTGGATACCAATATTTTTTCATGATTATCCAGTGATCCATTGACTTGTAGTTTATTTTGTATACCCATTTTCATCTTCCTGTTGGTACTACACATCATACCTTTTTCTCTGGGAACCCCTTTGAAAATACTTGGAGGGCCTTGTGTTTTTATATTAATCATTTTAGTTCTTGGTAACATCCCTTTGATTCTCTTGTTTAGAGAAACTAAGATGAGTCAAATTTATGTCCCAATGAGACTATTTGGTTCCACCTTGATTCATGTTACAAATTATTAGTACCTATGTGAGTCGTACTCATCCTGTGTTGCCCAATATTAACCTCTAGTTGTCCTTGTGGTTTATTGATATGTCATTTAAAATATGTGTTCYGAATAATTGACCATTCCTAGTGGAATGCTTTCAGTCACTACTAGGTGATTCTTGCTTTTATTGTATGAACAAGGAAAGTCTTYAGTACACTTCTCATTTCCTTCCCCATTACCTTTTGTTGTCATTCTATGTCARCCACACCTTAATTTCTACCTCATGTTGGATTCAATGACTCATCATTACCTTGCTTCTCATGGGCCTCCCCCTATTGACTTCAAAACCTATATTCTATGGGTTTTTCTTAGAGGACTATCTACCTTGGCCTCATCTTCATCATTGGTTGGTGCCTTAGATAAGCAAGGATAGACATGAGTGCTCCTTGACATGGTTGTTTCATCCATGCTTCACTTCAACTCATCATTACAATTTTGAGAAATCTACATTTGACAGTTCAATGATCCAATTGATTCTACCAATTTCTCAAACATTTTTTAGATGCATCATACCTCAAAAGGCAGTTTCCCTTCAATTATTCCCCCACATGTTCTGGCATCACCATATTCTTTCAAATATATAGCTCCATTTGTTGTAATTCGAATACTAGGTCTTGGAGTTTACGAACACCATTGTCATCTTTTTGGTCAATTCTGGACATCAATAAAATTTGTTTACAACAATTTACAGTTTAAATTTTGGTCAATTTTGGACATCAATAAATAGGAGCTCCCTTGTTTACAATAGTTTACATATTACCCATTGACAAATTCTACACCAAATATCAAGGAGTATTTCCAAATCTTTGATCTTGAATACCCTTGTTAGAAAAAAGCATTAAGCACTCAACAACATGACTGGAACACCTGTAGTAGCAACTATGTCCATATTCAATTAGTGATGCTCATTATGATCTGGACACATAAAATTGTAGAGAAACAGAGCGAGATGAGTTGGTGGATGAGCAAAATTTTGAAGGGACAATGTGGCAAAAGGCCAATTCCATTTCTAGTTCCATGAAGAAGGTGAGCATTGCATTTTCAATATAGCCACAGATGGGTTGCTTGAATTGCTGTCAAAAGATTATGGTTCCCTGCAACTTCATTTTTTATAAAAAAAATATTTAGGTTTGAGTAGGTTACTAACCTTCCTCATGTGGGGATGGTAGGTATCTTAGATCCTTCACGAAGTCTGCAGAACTAGATTTTTATTTCTTCATCCAGCTTACATCCCAAAGATACCATTCCTTTGAACTCAATTACAACACCACCAAAATCTATATGCTTTGTTTTGGTTTCATTTTTTTGTCTCATGGATGGCTGACGGAGGCGCATACTCAGGGTATTTTCTCCTCCAACTCTTGCTGAGAGATGTCTATGGATATGTTTCATTTTCTAACATGAGCTGGGCAACACAACGTTCTCATTTCTTGTATTTCTTCATTAAAAAATTCTAGCAACACTCTATTTCTCAAAGCTTGGTTGCATATCTAAAGAGGAATTTCTTGGACAAATTCAAGATTTCATGCTAGAGTGAAGATTATCTACTTCTGTAACCTTCAGAAACATTTCAGAACCTTAAGGCAACAAGGATTGCAGGGTTTCAGATCTACATGATGTGATTTTGAACCAAAATGGATTCCTGGGAGTGTCCCAATTAACCCCATAGCCCAATGAACCCAAATAAGGCACTGGAACTCACTTCTACAACCATCCCATTTGTTGTTTTAACTAAACTTTTGCAAGGAACATATCTAGAGATTTTAATGAATATTTGACTCAGATCTATTTTGGATAGGGATGCCCTCCACTCACAATTCCATACCTCTAGAAAGGGAGAGCTCACTCCTGGGGCGCAAAAGTATGCTAGATGAGACAGGGATCAAACTTGAGAACAATAGACTTGCATCAATGTTACCGATTAACTGTTGGAAACCCTGAAAATGCCAAAATTATATACGAGCTGTGATAAAAATTCATAACTCTCGTTGTTCTAAGTCTGAAATGGGTAATATCCTATAGGATAACTAGAAAGTTTGAAGGGGATAACTCAAAGCATCTTGCAAACATTCTTAGAATTTTTCCCAGGATCATCTCTGCTTGTGTATTGGCTTAGAGGTTAGGGTGGTCTATCAATTAATTTTTGTGATACTTGCCTGGACAGATTCTTGTTCATCCTGCTATGCATAATCATGTTCAACCAAACTTGAAACAGAGACCCCTATGAAATTCTTGTCATGACACAAAAATTCCTCGAGCAATGCACATATCCTCTAGCATGGTAAGAGTCTAAGAGGATGAATCTACAACACCTAAAACTGATTCATTTTGAATCCAGAATTTAAGAGGGCAGGCTTATACAAGCTTGCATGATGACTGTTTGATTAAATGCATAAATGCACAAATTCATTGCCTGCATAATAGATTTTACAGGGGGTGATTTATCAGACTTGTTTGTGCATGATGAAGATGATTTATTAGCCTCCTTATTTTCTATTTATTTATTCCTTACAAGTGCTTGGAAAGACTATTGCAGCACTCCTTCTACTGAGCCCGTACAACCTTGATACTTGTACCCTTGTTCATGGAAAAATATGCATTGAATAATATTTCAAATAGAGGGCTATAATAAAGCTTGAAGCTGATATACTTTGAGACACAAAAAAATACCCTCAAGGTTGAATTTGTATGTTGATTTGAGGACCTTGAGTGCAAGTCCAAAAAAACTCTATTTTCTTGCCTGGAAGTTTGCATCATATGGCACAGAACTTTGATTTTTCATGAGGAATTATTGCTTGAGGATTTTTGTATTAATGAAGGCAGTATTCTATGGTTTATATAAGATGAAACGAACCCTTCAAACCATATCTCTACAAATAGGTTTTAGTTCCCTCAAGAACAAGGTTTTATGTCTTCATGTACACACATACAAACAAAGGATCTCTATCCAAATATGTTCTCAAAGTTTGGGTGATGCAAGTCATTAGCACATAACATAGGTCTCAATATTATATGAAGATATCCATGCTATGAGGAATGGAAACTAAAATCATTTAGAGAACCAGAAATTCACATCATGTCAATACTGAAGCCTTAAAGGAAGGAAATCCAGGCCAAAACACAAATTCTAATAGAGTAGTTGTTCAATTGTGACTAACAGTCTCAATATATTTTGTGGACCCAAGAATCCTACATGGGATATTCTGAGGGCTTCATCCTACTTCAAAGGCACTATATAAATGCCCTGTAAGGTGGGTGCCTTTGAGCTCAAGTAATGCCCTTGCCTAAATTTCCTAATGCTAGAGACCATCTTTTTTTCTCTCATCAACTGAATTGGCAAGATAATATTACATGCTACTGTGATGAAATGCAAAAACAAATTCAAAGACTCTGTCAATTTACAACCAAAGAAGCAAGAGAACCATCCAAATATTGAAAAACAATGCTAAGTACCCAACCTTTCTCCCATAAAGAATGGAACAGTACTATGTCTAGTATGCATATCTCATCTTTCCATTATTACCATTTCAAAAGTTATTGTATAAATGGTATATTTCAATATAGCATCTCAACATATGGTAAATTATAGTTCTTCGGTTGAGATTATTTCGTCAAGATTATGCCATCATTTTTGTTTTCTTTTCCATCATTTCCTCTTATTCTTAAAATTCACCTCTACACAAAGCAAGCAAGAAAAGAAATAAAAAGGGTAAGTATATTTCACATAAGATTAGAGCCTTCTCTTAGCTGGTGATAAGGGGTGCTCCTAAGCACCTTGACTAACCTTGCGGATTATCATACTAATACCAATAAATATGTTTAATCAATAAGCACCAATACACTGTGACAAAAGGAGCCTCAGCCAAACTAGTATCAAGATATCAGATCAACTAGCAACACAAACAAGTTTTGGCCAAACTATAAAAACTAGTTTGGCTGTCACGGTGGAGATACCAAAATATAAAAAAACTATAAACTGCAATAAACTTCACAGGAATTGAGTGTTGTCATAATTTACTGATCATATCTGTCCCAACCTTACCAATTACAATTGTCAAATCAAAATGGCATAGGTAATGTTCAAATCCCAGTGCCTTCCGGACAAGATAACTCAAAAGGTTTCTTTGTTTGTTATTTAGTCATATATGAAGCACTGATTATCTTCATGGTTTGAATCCAGGTTCCTTTACAACAATCACAGGGTAGTTTGTGTTGCTTATAACATAATTACTTACACTTCCAAGGAAAACCCTGCAATACAAAATTGAACCATCAGAAATCAAACATTAACTCAAGTGTACCTAAGTACGGTAGGCAAACTTGTTGGAACAATAGGGTGCTTGAGATCAAACATGTCCAAACCCCCTACAAATATTTTTCCCTATTGGAACTTAGTCCACTAACATGCAGTGCCTACTATATATTCAGTAGGGTACTGCACTGGTGTGTTATCCAACAGTTAATTACAAATGAAGTGCCTACTATATTTCAGTAGGGTACTGCACTGGTGTGTTATCCAACAGTTAATTGAAAAGGCTAATTGTGAAGAATCTGTAGACAATACATACCTTTTTAGCTGCCCAAGGCCTCTACTGCCCATTACCAATCTGTCAAGCTTAAGGTCCTCAACCGCATCTCATAACTTCTCCCTCGCATCACCCCAATAAACCTTGGCTATCCAGATATGTTCACCCCAACAATGAATTCAAAATCTGTAATGAACAAAGGCTTTGTTCCTTCATGGAGTCACCATGTGAAGAAAGGTCTTCAATACAACACTCTCACAAATGTATCATGAATCATAGTTTTCAAATTTCTAGGTGAATGGGATTTATCCCTGGAAATGATGCCAAAATGTTGCCTCCCAAATTGTACTTAATGATAAAATCCCTAATCCCTAATCCACATTATATTAATGTATGGATTTTCACCTCTTTTCATTATATTCATTAAGCTTTGCAGTATTTCTAGGTCTTGAAGCATATCACAATGTGAGGAGAAATTTGGGAAAAAGTATTAGAGTAGCTTCCTTCAAATTGAATATTCTATACTTGGTAGGAATTTTACTAATTTTATATTATTTCTCTTGCAGGTTTCACTTTTGGCTTCTAGATCAATTTGAAATTTCAATTGTGGAATATTTATTGAGATGTCAAACACCGATCATGGGAAGAAAAGATCAAGACAAAATGATCTATCATCATACTTTCAAAGACCTCAATCCAAGGATCCACATTCTCTTCATGCTTCGAGCTCTTTTGAGAAACCTATCACTAAAAGAGATGTTAACTCTTGTGAGAATGCATCTAATATCCAAATAATATATAAGGAAATATATTCATTTGGTGATCAAAGTGAGATAAATGCATTTTCACTAGAAATTGGCAGTACAAATGTCGAAAATATTTCATTGGAAAAGAACACAACCAATTCAGGGAAAAGACAAAAGGGCAAATGGGACATAAGGAGAGGCTTCCAACCAGATTGGGTCTCAAAATTTCCATTTATTGATCTATTACCTCCAAAAAATGAGAAAGAGAAACCAAAAGTTAGATGCAATATATTTAGTTGGAAACTTGGCATGCCAACGACATTTCAGATGAAGTTAGATACAATTGAGAAGCATGTAGGAAAGGTGTATAAAAATAAAATTGTAGATGGCGAGGAGAAATCTATTGTCAGATGGAAATATTCCGAGGAATGTCGACATGTCAAATATGTTGATGAATATAATTAATATTTAATAAGTAAGCAAAAAAATCGAGGTAGGTGGAGGAACCATCACATCTCTATTCGAAACGACAATGGAAAGAAATTTGTTCTCCAAGACAATTCAATTAAGCACTGTATTTCACATCTTATCTGAAGGGCGTCCTATGAAAGATTATCCAGATTACATGAAATATCTATCTTTTCTTCAAATGCCAAACTTTCCATCTTCTCATTGGTATTTAACGAGTGGTTGGGAATGGGCAAAATATCTAGCTCAAGTAGAAAAGGATGATATGAAAGAGAAGATTGCAAGTGCTAGGTTTGTGTCATTGTCTTTGGATGAGGTTACAACTATTGATAACACTTCATGGATTTGTATAAGTATTTATATGGTTAATGACCATATTAGGCATTCCTATCTACTTGGGGTTCATAAAATGATGGAGAATTCTACAGCTGGAAATATTTATGAACTTGTTAATAATAGTTTGAAGGAAAGTGGTTGTATGGATCCTTTAATGATCACAAAAAATTTGGTATGTGTTGGAGCAGATGGAGCATCGGTAATGCAAGGACAAAGGAATGGCCTTTGTGTTAGACTACAACTGTTAGCTTCGCCATATATGTTGAGTATACATTGTATGGCTCATAAGATGAATCTTCCATTTAAAATAGTAAGCAAGTTTCCATTGGTTTCAAAAGTTGAAGATCTTGTACGAGAGGCTTATGCATATTTTTCTCATAGTCCCAAACAATTTTTGGAGTTTAAAAAATTTGTCGACGGTGTTACAAATGGAAACAAGCTATTAAAGGATGTTGATACAATATGGATCTCATTGAATGGACCATCTCAAAGATTATTTAGTGAGTACCAGTCCTTGGTAGGGGTGATGTATGAACATATCTTCAATGTAGATAAAGCTCAAGATCTTCTCTTTCGACTAACTGACATAGAGACATTATTAACATTAGTTGGAATTCTTCCTATGCTATATGAAATGAATGTCCTCATGAAAATGTGTCAAAGTCACACAATGTATATTGCAGAATACACAAATGAAATAAAATTTGCATGCCTTTCATTGGATAATTTGTATACGATGCCAGAGTCTTTCGCAGGTCCACAGTTTACAAATTGGACTACGATCATTGATATAGAAAATACTGAAAATTATTTGAAGATTGATGAAAAAGGGATACTATGTATGGAAGTGCGTGGGTATATGGTTTCTTTTCATTATATTGATAATACAAGACAAACCACCAAAGAGCGCCCTGTGTCAAGAGACCTATTTGACAATGTTGTCATTTCAGTGAGGCACAACTTGATAGAAATTGCAAAGTCATTGACATCGGAGATAAGAGAATGATTCCCTCGAGATGAATTGTTGGAGGCCATGTATGTGGTGCACCCTGAATATTGGAACAATTTAAATGTCAATCTACTTTAAAACATGACTTTGTGGAAAAATTAAATACTTTAATGGACCAATTTTGCAAGAAGGTCGAGATACATGGAGAACAAGTTGAAGGTATTTTGGATCAATCAAAATTGTTTCAACAAGCCACACGCTTCGCTGAAACAATGTGGAATCAATTTCATGCTTTGGAGAATCCTCTAGAATATGGTGCAATAACAAGATTATGGAATATTTTAGGTGCTAGCCAATACTTACAGGAAAACATATCTGAATATTTCAAATTAGTAGATTTGTGTCAAACCATGATTTTGGGATCAGTGGAGGATGAGAGAATGTTTAGTGCACTGTCATTTTTTAAGTCAAAGATGAGGAACAAGCTTGATAAACATATGGATATATGTTTAATATTATATGTAACAAAGTATGACATTTCCAATTTTCCATATGAAATAGCACTAGCTCTTTCGCAATCAGATTGTGATAGAAAGGGAGAAAACAATATAACAAGTTTCTCTAATGAACTTGATACAGAACATAATTCTTTGGAGGCTCATAATGATAGTCCATCTGGAGAGGGTCTTGTTCAGAATGAAAAAAATGAGCACCAATATGAGAACTGGGAAATTGATATACCGCAACATTTGATCTAATCCAATATATATGAAGGCCTAGGGAACACTTATTTTGGTATATGTGTTCCATTGGTGGTGCAAGAAATAGTGAATGGAATAGCACAGATGATGTGATTCTTGTGATATGTTCTTCATCTATTTTTGGAGTAGGTCAGAAATTCTTTATCATAGAAAGATTACTATATGCCAATTTGATGATGCATTTAAGGTAAAAATAGGTTCTATAATTTATATTTTGTGTTTTTCATTGTAACTTTGGAGCCACATTTTCTTGATGAAAGTTATTTTAAGATTAATTTTTTGATATTTAACTATTACATTGTCTCTTTCTTGTATGTGACAAGAAATGAAGTTGGAATTTGATGAAGATGGGACCTATCTCTTCACATAGATAGTCTCACATTATTAAAGGGTAGATACCTGATTTAACAAGAATTCCACTAAGCAAGAATGGACTCATTCAAGTAGATGAAATTTCTTTGATGTCTTTCTCTAATATGTTGATAAATTTTAATGGTTTGTTTGTTTGTTGCATTTTGGAGCATTTTGTCAAGTTAGGAAATTTGTGTTTATTTTGGTTAAAAATGTGTTAGGCCCTTGAATGCTTCT
>ML785819.1:493957-507331 GCA_009831015.1 Picea engelmannii
TGAGATAATAGGTTTCCATGCAATCAATTGTAGCCAGGTTACTGTGGTAGAATTAGGACTGAACCTGCAATGAGTCAACACTGTTGGCTCTAGATCAACATGTTACTCTTTGTTTTCCAACTTGCTTATTGTTTTATTGTTCAATGAGTTTTTTTTTGGTAAATCGTGTAAGCTCTAAGGAAAACAAATACTTTTGTTGGCTCTATTTCTATTGGCTCTGCATGGTGGATTCTTTGTTTGCAACTTGGAATTTGCTTTAATATTTGATGCCTACATTCACTTTCTTTTGGATGTTTCACCTCCCTGTCACTTTAATAGTCAGATCAAACCATGAAAATGAAATTTCACTTTATAGATGCAGCTCTCAATGATGCATATTTCCTCTGCAAGAACAACTTACTACTAGAAGGAACAAATGCTTTCTTGGAGGTACTTTAACTCAAATTATACTAACTTCAGGTCTTGAGATAGAATATCTCCTTGAGAAGTACAAGGCTCTGAATGCCTTAATCAAAGATACCTCTTTGAAGCAGAATTTGGAGGTGAAATTGAAACTTTTACTTCTTATCTTGTTATTTAAGTTTTATATCAACAATTTACCTGGCTTAAGGTTATAGATTGAACAACTGATGTGCTTGCCTCAATTTTTGGGGTATACCCACTAGAATTACATCATCGTTTGTTTGACTACATCAACATTCTCACCTTCTATGTTGAATTTGTTTCCTATAAACATTGTGATTTCCTCTGGTCTCTTACTTTATTTCATCCTGAATCTCAGTCTAGGTCATGCGATTAAATAGGGGGCCAAACATACAACTTCACTGGTTATGGTATCTGCAAGCTTTGACCAACCTGCAAATTTGATCATTTCATAGGACACTTAGGTTGTAGTTACTCAATCTCTCCACCAATTGCTATTGTGTTGGTTTTCTTCAGTTGTGATCCACGTTGGTTGTTTCTTCTTCAGATTATTTATCTTAAGACTTAGTAGTTGAATCTGGTGGAGGTAAGTCTATAGAATTCTCCTCTGTGTCAGAAGCTTGTCAACAACCTTCTGGTGTTGAAAATTTAGGAACAGATGCATAGTGTTCCACCTCAAGAAGAAAAGTGGGATTTTGTTTTTGCAAGGTTTTAATATTCCACTGGTTTAAATGTGAATCAGATGTTTGTTCAAGTTATCAACCAACTAAGCAACAAATAATGTCTTCTTGATCAACCAACTAACCAGTATGGGAAGTCCATTTCTAATGCCTTATAGGTGGGACTATAAATTTCCTGTTTGTTGTTGGGTTATAGGGGAGTGGGATTGGAAAGAATAAGCAGGGGATATCCATTATGATCGAGGTGGAGTTGACATCAAAGAATATGGGGATGGATTTTAATGATTTCTGAGAGACATATATTGGTTTGCCTTTTGTTGAACAAGTTGAAAATATGAAAGATCTTAAACACCAGGGGATAGAGAAACTTTTGTCAAAGGACAACCAGAGAAAGAACAAAGAATAAATCATGGTTGAAGAGATTTTAGCTCAAAAGCAGTAGGGGATTGAGGTGGTGCAAAAAGTGATTGATAAGAGAGGACCTCAAGTGAGGATGCAGACAAATCTCAAAAGCCTGAACATAGAACATAATGCCACAGGGGATTGGGTGCACTAGCTAGGGCTACAATAGAGTGAAGTTAATCATTGATATGGAAAAGGTAGATGTTCATAAGTTTGATCAAATTTTAAGGCATGAAAGGGACTTTGTGGCAATATATTGAAAAGAAAAGGAACGACTTCAGAAAGAGGTTGAGTAACTAGAGACCATAGAGAATATTATGGTAGCATTCGATAGAGTTTGAGAGAGTGTTATTACAGGTTCCATGATGGTGGAATCCCTTGCGGTGCCATTTTTTAGAATTTGCAAGCCAAATATTGGGAGGATATTAATAAGCTCTGTAATTTGTCTTCTATTGCATCTGCATTTTTCTTTGCCATTGCTGATAAGATTTTTTCCAGGCTGGGAACCACGTCAGCATCCATATCAGGCTTTACAGATTATAGCTTTGTGGTAGAGGCTTATGCAAGTGGATGAACCCTGTCACTATAGAATATATGAAGAAGAAGAACATACTGCACCAAATCATTACACTCTGTTGTTATCAGAGGTTGTCCTGAGACAGCCATGGTTTTAAGGAACTTCTCTTTTGTTTCTTATATATTTTGTTACGTGCGAATTATTTTTCATTTAAGTATGGTGTATTTTGTTATAGCATCAAGAATGCATGAGAACTCATTATCCCTTACATTGAACTTGCAGCCCTAAAATTTGTATGCTTTTATTCAAATATAGAAATCTCATTCCCACATAACTATATTGATGTTTATCATGCTCAAATTTTTATTTATAAACTCTGCACTCACAGGGTAATATGTTTAATATTTTTATGCGCTTTTGGTTCATTCCATATTGTTACGTGGTGTCTTTCCCAAAATGTATGTTTTTTTGGTAAATAGAAGGCATTTATATTAATATACAGTCTATAGTACAAATTTAGGATAAATATGGCTTCAGGTTGGGGCCATTTCAACACACTAGCATTAACACTATTCTGGCCTTAAAATGTATAACTTGAGTTTTAGTCCTCGATAAAATATACTCGTTAACACAGATTCTGAAATTATCATATAAATTTAAGCTATCTTTACCAGGCTTGGAGGTCAAACTCCATTTCTTTTGCTTGTTGTGGTGTGTTATGATAGTTGCTATCTACATTCATCTTTATTTTCTATTATTGGCTATACAAAACTGGCATTGCTTTTGATACTCTTGATTATATGTGTTGGCTACATACATATTTGCTAACCTCGGTAGATTTCTACAGTAAACTATATATGATTGGTCGCTTCCATTAACAGATAATTTGCCAAAATGGATGTTATTCTGAATAAACTTATTACATCTCCTACAATATTTTGTCCTGTTATTAAAATTTCTTACTGAGCATGCTAGTTTTTGCGAAGTATGGAAAGGGGATGTGTATTTTAAAGAGAATCGTAGAAATGAAATGAAATTATATCAATGTACACAAATCGCCAAAGTAGGTCAATGGGACTAAGAAGAACCACACTTACCATGAACAATAAGGGGTGTGAAGAGCACCTCCAAAAAAAAGAATCCAAGGTCTAAAACCTATATTAGATAAGAGTAGAAAAAAGGATGTCCTTCGGGCTGTCTAGTAGAAGCAACTTGGAGTGGTTATCGTGTTGTGATAATGACCCAGGTTCAAATCCTGGCAGGCATGATCCTCCCTTGTTGGATGTGGCTATTGACTATATTGACTATATTGAATATTGTTGTTGTAGCCTTCACACAGATTATTGTATGGCATGGGGAAGGCACAAGGAAACCCTTATTATTAGGTTTAGCATCCATAAGAGGAGGGATTCCCATTTAAAGAAAAGAGTAGATAATAAGATAGGAAGGGGGTGGGTGTGTTTTTCTTGGAGAAATCTCAACTTATTTAACACTTCATTTCTAACCATAGTTGATTGAAAGGGGTCTATATTTTCCATTTCTTTGCACTCATTCAGTTTTCCTTCATGCATTAGAGAATGCATGGCAACATATGTTTGTCCAATCTGAGATCTTATAAATGGAATCTTGTTGTATGCTTCAATTCCTATATCATTTGTTTAATTTTTTACCCAATTGCATCAATATGTAATTGGGTGTGAAGATCACCTCGAAAAAAGAATCCAAGAAGTGTCAAATAAGTTGAGATTTCTCCAAGAAAAACACACCCACCCCCTTCCTATCTTATTATCTACTCTTTTCTTTAAATGGGAATCCCTCCTTTTATGGATGCTAAACTTGATAGTAAGGGTTTCCTTTTGCCTTCCCCATGCCATACAATAATCTATCTGAAGGCTACATCAACAATATTCAATACAGTCAATTACATATCAACAATATTCAATACAGTCAATATTGTGGGCGTGCTCTTATCCCTCAATGAATCCTCAAGCTAATAAAACCAATGGAGGGTTGGGCTTGGAGAAGATGGTCTACTTCAAGTATTCATTTTTGACCTCAAAGAACCCTCCCCATTCCTCCTTTTTAATCAATAAGTTTTCCTCAATGTTGGTTCTAAAAGTAGACTCCTCCTAGGTTTAAGGAAGAGGAAGATTCCGACCTAGCTCATGGTTTGATCTATAAGTTTAATAAAATTTGACCAATAATAAAATATCTTTAGGTTTGGGTGTTGAGTCATGGGATTCCTTCTTGCAATCTCTTCCCCTAACATTCACCATTGGACTTAGTTCTTTTTTATGGCTAACCATTTTATGAGAACTTGGTAGTTAGGTTTCAACTTGTACACCAAAATGCCTTATTTAGTTCATGTGTGAGTGTAAATTCCTAACGTGCCTTTAGAATATTGGCATACCAACTCCATTACTGCCAGTAGGAATTCTCTGGTAAGTTTAATTGCCTGGGTTTTATAGATGACAAATTTTCCAGCTTCTACTTGTCCCTAAATCTGCACTAAAGCTAATTTGAGCAATGGTCTTCCTGAAGAAATCATTTTAGACTTTAATGGTTGCATATAGACTATGAATTTGTTTCTTTTCATTGCAAGGTTTTCTTCAAATATGGTCACTTAGTTTGCTTTAAAACTTTTTTCTAAAGTGGTTTACGGTCAAAGAAGTATATGAATCAAATCCCACTTGGTGGAAGGACTCCAAAATTGATCAACCATTGGGTGGAATCAGATGCAAATATAAAGCCTAATGTTGATCTTGATATGCTTGGCTATGTGGATGACCTAACTCCTTGATGACAATGGTGTTATGGAAAGGCCTCCCAATGCCAATGAGGATTATTTAATCATGTGGAGTGCAGTATTCATCGTACCCTCTTGGATGAATGGGTTATATTTTCTTTTCTCTTCTGCAAGAAAATACTTGAAAAATAATATTTAATGTTAAATTATTTATTTATATGTACCCAATAGAAAAATTCAACGATTTCATACATTTGAAGCACGTTGTTGTTGAGATGTCTCCTCCTGCAATGTAATTATGAAAAATTATTTGATCATCTCCTTGTACCCTTTTTTGGACATTTCTGTTGGCATATTTCAAATATTAGCTCGTTGATCCTTTGGGATTTTCATAATCTTCTTGAAAAAAGTAACATGGAAATAAACTATTTGTATATTGATATATGAAAACTAAATACAAGAAAATTGATATTAATAAAGGAATTTTTTGTAGTAATATATACATATTCTAGAAAAGAATTTTTAGGAATATTACTTTTTGAATGATTAATTTTTGTTGTTGTATGTTTTTGCCATTGTAAGTTTGATAGGTCTCATTGACCATTTCTCTAGATATGCTTCATGTAGTTTAGATATAACTTGGTTCTTGGAATCATTGGATTGATTTCTGTATTGTAAGTGGAAAGTACGTCTATAAAAAAATTCTACTATATCTTTCATAGTTTTGTAAAAGTTTTTCCCCCTTTTATTAACCTCCAACACCACTATAGATGAGCTAAGGACCAATTCATCATCATTTACATCTTCTATAATTTTTATTTTCTTAGGACGACATTTCGTTCCTTTGTTGTTGGTCCCTGTAGAAAATTGAATATATGTGAATTAATAGATTGTTTGAAACATGTTATCTAATATTATTAAGTATATTATTAATGAAAATTAAAAAAAGAACTCATCCTAAATAGTATTTTTTCATTCACCTGATTCATCCTTTTGCAAATTTTCCATCAAGATTTTACTCTTTTCTGCACTTAGATCACAAATAATCTTATCATGCTTCCTCATTTTACAGATCTGCATGAAACACACTAACCAATACATATTAGTTAAACTTACATGTAGTTCAAACATACTAATTTTGTATAGAATTTACAAAGAACTTGTCTTTTTTTTCTTTCTTGGATGTCTTATCATTGTGTCGATCAAAATTTTTGTTACTTGAACTATTCTCACACATTTTTTTATCAGTATACAACTTGTACCATTCAACACAAAAGCTATTAAATATATTTTATAAATAAATCACATAATTTTCCGCTAAAAAAAAAATTATGGTTTTCAGTGCACTTTAATAATATAAAAGCATTGGTGTGTTCAATATAGGAAATGCACTGATAGGAAAAAATGTTTTTTTTAAATACTTTAAATTACAACAGTGTGATATGTATCGATAAAAACAACCGTGCCTAGAGTAAAAAATGAAAATAAAATAAAAAAATATCATGAACAAAAAAAATTACACGTTGATGAACGATTTTTTTTTAAATTATGTTACAGCATTTTCGGTGCACTTTATCAATAAGAGCACCGGTGTGTTATAGTCAAATGGCACACCGATAACCAGAAACTATTTTTTTAAAAACTGTGACAGATGTGACAGGGTTTGGATCCGATGCAATAATTGGTCCCCTTGCATCACATGTCAAATGCCTTATATATAGAAACAAAAACCCATTAAATATAAAATGAATAAAGCAAAAAGCCCTAATTCTGAAGTGATAGAGGGAATTAAACCCTAAGGTGAAATGTTGCAGTCACATAAGCAAGAAGAATCAAGGGTTTAAGGTAAGTATGATTTATTTATTTATTTATTTATTTATTTTTCTGAATTTTAATTAAATATAAATAATGATACAAATTGTAAAAAAAAATATTATTAAAATCAATAGTAAAATTTAAAATTTTTACTATGTAGGGTTTTGAGTGAATCACAAAACCCTTCAAATTTTGATCTTATGAATAATTTTGTTTCTCCAAAAGGGTTTTGGGTGGATCACCATACCCTTCAATTTCTGATCTTTTGAATAATTCTGTTGTTTCAAAGTATTGTGTTGCTCCACAATGCTCCCCAGTATGTTTCTATTGAAAATATCTCCCATGTAAATTTTGGCAAAATAATGAAATAGTGAATAGCTTAATACTATTTAAGGGACTTTATGAAAAGGGTTTTGAGTGAATCACCATACCCTTCAATTTATGATATTTTGAATAATTTTGTTGTTCCAGAGTATTCTGTTGCTCCCCAGTGCTCCCCAATACGTCTCTTTTGCAAATATCTCCCATGTAAATTTTGGAAAAATAATGAAACAATCAATAAATTCTTACTATTTAAAGGACTTTATGAAATTAGATTTTCAGAAAACAAATTCCCTCTCATTTTTTAATTGTAAAAAAACAAATTCGAGCATTTTTTTAAAGTTTTTTGAAACACCAATGTGTTTATTAATATAACGCACTGATGCATTTTTTTATACAAAGATGTGGTAAATATTTTTGTATCACTGATATCATATAAATATTTTTTATTTATTTGAAATATTGAGAACCGGTGTGGTTAGTAATTAAACGTCCTAGTGCTTTATATTGTTATAAACGACACTGGTGCATTTTGTTTAAATAAGTCCAATGTTATGCGTTAAAAGTTATCTGAATTTGTGTTTTCACATAAAATATTATATTAATCTTAAATTGTGTAATAGCATGCATCCACTTGACTTGCAATACTTAATAGTATAAATTTTTCGCTTAAAGTTGTCTTATTCTTAAAAAATTATTGTTGATTTTGCTCAAATGTAGGGAGAAACACTTATAATATCAAATGGCCAATTCTTCAAATTCCATCCCATTCCATATTGATCAAAGTCCATCATGAAGTTCTCCCTTTCCATCTCTAGTAAGTTCAAATATTATTTATATTTCGGTTATCTAATTGAATTTATTTATTTTATCCACGTCAATCCGAATAAAAACGTATCCAAATTTGTAGTATCTTGATTCAAAATCGAGTTCAAACGCAGAAAATATTTCATTAGTTCAAAAACATCGGAAGCTCTTATCAGGAGCAACATACTGCAAGAAGTTGGTAGATGAAAATGGAAAACTGCTTTACCCTGCCAATTGTAACATGTCATCTTTCAGCCGCAATCTTGGGTCAACGATGGTAATAATTGTTTGGTATAATGTAATTTGAAAAAATGAATTGCATTGTGATTACTAATATCATCGATGTACTAATGTTCAATATTTTTTATATTAGGCTCTGGATGGGGTGATATTGGAGAACAGGTGTCAAGAGGATCAGACAAGCGACGACCAATGTGGCACCAACCACGTGATAGATGCGTGCCTCTCCCTCCCGCCATCGTCATGCATTTAGATATACATCGCATGAGCCAGGACACCATTAATCTCAGTGCACCCTGATCTGGCTATCCGTCCCTTCGATGGATCTGCACCGTGGATCTAAATTTACTCTACGCATGTGTTTTTTCCTCCACCAGTGATTTTGGCATTATGAATTGCACCAGGTGAATTGGGAGCTTCATTCTCCCATGGCCAAACCCTCCAGAGCACGACTTTCCTCCCATCTTATCCTATGCCACCTATCCTTCTCTCCTCTATGTTTTATCTCTCACTATGTCTCATAGATGTCGAGACAAAGGGGGAAATCCAAGCGAGGCTCGGCATGGCAGCCCAGTCGACCGCACCTGGCTCTCCGCCCCCCGCCTGCACCCTCCCATAACTCTTCATCCTCATCTCCCTCCTCATAATCCTCCTTGTAGTAGTCAAGCCACAGTCTAGAAAACCTCTCTCCCCTCTCTTCACCTTTTTCATGCAGGCTGGAGTGGTTTGATCTCTTAGGAAATTCTCTCAGATTTAGCCCAGGTCCCCTCGCAGATTTGGCCTCTGCTTCCCATTTCATCCTAGTTTCTCCACCCAATTCCCTTGTGTAATTTCCAACCCAGTCACCCCCAGCCCAACCACACTGTGCCCAAACCTAGAGTGATGGCTATGAAGCCAACCATGGCTCACAACAACAGCCTCACTCATGCACTGAATCTAGTGCCAACTCTGCATCTAAATTGCAAGAAGGCCTTGCAATGCTGCAAGGCCTGGTCTTTGAGCTACGACGAGACCTGGATGACCTATGGTTTCGAATGGAGATTATGGATGGGAAGGTAACACAATTCCTGCAAATTCTCTCAGCATTGTAGGGTGTTTTCCACCCTTCAACTAGAGAAGCAAATGCATCAGAGGTTGAGCCACCGATTCTGGCACCAGCTCCACATGGGACTATGAAGGATGTGACACCAATCGAGGAGGAAGAAGCACTACATAGGGACCCAATGCCCAGTGCCACCTCCATGGACGCGTGGACACATTACAGGCCTACCACCTGACCTTCACAAGTGTCTCTTTGCTTGGTTAGTGGGATGTTTCACTTTTATTTTTCCACATAGGCGCTATAGTGTTATTTTGTCTATGTCAACTTCTTTCAATTTTAGAAGAAAGGTCAAGCTGGTCACCCACAGGGGACTGTAATTTTTTGTTTTTTAAGACTTTTTATGACTGGTAATTTAAGACTTGATCTCTGGACCTATTCAGCTAGCTGAGATGGTTTCCCTTCAAGGAAGTTCAATGTTTACAGTCTGACACAAAACGATGATACTGTAATTTTTTCTTTTACCAAGATTTTTATAAAATCTTACTTACAAAAAAAAAAAAATGATATTAGGATTCTGATGATGAGCGACCTACCTATCATCTTTCGTTGCACCCAGTTATCACTGAAATTTTGTCCAAAAATGGTTACAAGAATCCAGCATTGTCAAACAGTTATGAGGTCACCCATGGACCAAAATTACCACAAAATCATTTTCAAAAGGTCCGAAACTATACAACCAGTGATAAAATTAAGGTGCGCTATGACTACATAGGGCACGCACGCACATGCGCAATCCAAAAACACAGGAGAAATGCACATGCGCCCGATGCACGACCGTGGTCGCTAAAATCCACGCACATCTGAGAACGACGCATTTATGAGATTGGCAGCCTCCCACCCACTTCTGGTTCATCTTCCAAGTTGATTTGACACCCAAATCACGACTGGATCCGACTGGGTGGCTGGTCAAAGACCTAAAAATTCCCTAATTAGCCTCTTTTCACACTACAAGATGGTTGCACAATATCTCAAAGAGGTGCTATAAAACAAGGCCATGAGTGCACTTCATTTTCAAGGAATTCATTAGCAAAGTTATGTTGCTGCTATTCTCTTGAAGAATCCTCTATTCTCATCAAGAGTATACTAGCACCATTACGTTGGGCAATCCATCTCACCTCTTGAGTGGATTAGCTTGGGATTCTTTCACCATTTCATTCAAAGTTGTAAGAAGAGCTTATTTGTGGGGGTCCAAGAGCCCTCCCTTGGAGGAAAAAGGAACCCATAGTCCTCTTTCTTCTTGGTGTTTTCTTTCACTAATATAATCCTTGCCATTGGTGACATGAGTCTTATTGGTTTTTTGTTCTTATGTCCTTATGCTCAATAGTTTAGTTTTTCTTTTATTTCTTAGTTTAATTCTTAGTTGTTCTTTTAAATTTCTTTCTCTAACCCTTTCCTTTACAGTTGTCTTTCTTAGCTAACCCAACTAAGCTTGTAAGCACCTCTGTTTTTCTCATCTAGGTGGAAAAAGAGGCGCAACACACCCCACTACAATTTCAAGTCGAGAGAATGTTGCAATAAGAGCACATCTCAGAGAGGAAGCATACCAATAATGGTTGAATCAACCACCTATTCAATTCCCACTACATCCATATTCAACAATTAGGAATGACTACAACAACAATAGTTCTTCACAAGTTGGCAATGGAGTCAATAAAATAGAGGTTGGTATGGATTATTGTTTACAAGATACAACTTCCACAGAGACAATTTTGTTAGATACATTCTAGAACAATAAGTTAGGGGATGATGCTCATATCACTGATACCTTTTTTGAAATCCTGAAATCTTCTTCCACCACCCCTCTCTTTGGACCTAGTCGATCAAATTCTACCCATCTAGGGAAAACAATGTTACTGTACAACTTGAAAGAAAAGTTTGGCATGTCAAACACATGTTTCTCAACAATATTGAGGTAACTGACCATCAAGTCCCTTATATTTTTAGAAATATTGTCACACAATCAACATTAAAAATAGTCGATTTTATAAACGTTAAGTGACATTGTACACTTTTATTTCCCACTAACTGCAGGTTATTCAAATATAAGGTTATTTTGAGTGATAATGTATTTCCCGATAGCTATGAAGAGGCAAAGAAGATGTTGAAAATGTTGGGTGTTGAGTACACATAATATCGCATGGCATCTCCCTAAAAAGCTCCAAGAGCACAGGATCTACCTGATGTCTTGCATCATCATAGGGAGGACTCCTACCTCAACCAAAAGTGCACAAAGTTAGTCACCCAACTCCAACCTGAATCTAGTATTTGGCCTACAACGCATGCCGAGTATCTTAACCCAAGGACCATGACCCGACGCGGCCTCAAGAATCTCCTCGTCTGCATCTGGTGGGGGAGGAGGCACATCCCCAAGGAATATGCCAATATCTGAAAAATATATGGTACACAACAATAATTAGACAGTTTTGATTAAACAATTTAATAAAACAAGTTAAAGAATGTGTTAGAATTAATTTTATTCTAATTAAGTAAGACAATAAATGAAACTATAATAATTTAAACAAAACACTATTATTACCTCTAGCATATGGTGGATCATCGAGTGTGAATAGGATGTTTAGACATCCTCTCCAATCCAACCCCATGGCACCATCACAAACATGTGATCAACCTCACTGACTAGTAGCCCTAGTGCGTCAGTGGAAATCCTAGTTGGAAACTTTGGTTGGCCCCTCTTGGGAATCATATCACCCCACATGTACATCCACACCTGATTCATCGTCCTAGAAGTCTAACGAAAAAAGGTAGGCATCGTCTCTAGAAACCTCTCAAAAAATAATAAAAAAAACTATGAAGAAAAAGGGAATTTCTCCCTCCCATGTATCATAGCACGACATCTATCTAGAGTTATACAAAATTGTCACAAAAAAATGGAAAACCATCTAATACATCATCGCCTCTATACCATAGTATCAACATAATACAAAAGAGTGCAACTAATGAATTTCCCATCACTAGTAAAGTGTGCAATGGTCGTCACTAACAATGAAAGGCACCTAACCTCCTCCACACTAAAAGAAGTGATTCGTAGCTATCCACCAGACAAATGAAAATCAGTTGGAGAAAGTACATCATCAAAAATATATATCTGAGAGTACATGAGTTGATTCTCTACTGTAACATCGATTGGGACATCAGGGAACTGAGGAAAATCCTCCCCTCTCTTGGATAGCCCAGTGATAAAATATATATCTTCCTTACTGGGTCAGTACCACTAATCAAGACGAACATGAAAAGCTTGTTGATGGATATCCCATCAAAAAATCAGTTGCACCAATAACGTGGAGTGCCCCTTCATCGATGTATCCTCCTCATAGTACTTAAGGAGGCCAACATTCCTCAATAGGACTTGAGTTGCTGCAGTAATAGGGTGAGGGTACAAATCCCTCTCCCTCTCCCCCGCCTCTCAATCCTGTACAACATTGTACAGATCAACCCTTTGCTCCTACTGTTGTTATTTCTCTCTCATATAACGTCTATGCATGATTAAAATATAAAATACATCATCCTCATACATAAAACATAAAAAAAAAAATTAGTAAATGAGAAATTTATTTATAAATACGAAAAAATAATTTTCTTCAAAAAAAAAGTAAATTTCATCACCGGTGCGCCCAAAAAATAGTCAGGCACCACCCACGATGCATATATTAATTTTGAGCACCATCTACCGTATGCACATGTAACATAACGCACCGTATAAAAAAAATTATAGTATTTTATGCAGTGTGTTGTATAACCTTCCCGTACTGGTGCGTTAAGGTTAACCGACACACCGCCTAAAATAATAAAAACTTAAAATCCTAATGAACCTAAAACCATTTTTAAAATCTTTGTTACTGCGGTGTGTATCCTTTCCCAACATGCAGCAGTGCGTTACAGGAAAGGCGACGCACCACACCAATATTTTTTTAAAAATTGATAATTACGGTACTTTGGCATTTAGGATCTAATTTTTTAGAGCAGTCCGTTGGGTAATCATTAATGCACCTGCGTGAAAGTTTACCAATGCACCGCATAAAATAATACATATGATTTATGCAGTGCGTCGTTTAACGTAATGCCCCGATGCATTAACGTTATTTCGACGCATTGCGAAAAATCAACTATATTATTTTAGGTAGTGCGTCGGTAAAATTATGCACCGATGCATTAAATTTTACCCAACACACTGGTGCTTTAGAGTTTACAAATGTACCATCAAAAAAAATTAGGCATGGTGCTTCGGTGCACCCTATAAATTTTCAAGGTGCACTATCTGCGGTGGGAGACAAACAACTCGAATGCGTCATGCATATATATA
>ML785819.1:511915-533624 GCA_009831015.1 Picea engelmannii
TAAAATTTTGGCGATTTTTAAGGTAAAATAATTTTATCCTATAGAATTTGGGCGAATCATTTTTAAAATAGCGAATCTCATTTTTGGAAAAACCATGGAAAATTAGCCCATGAGCGAAATTTAGCCCCTAAAATCATCCTTGCCTTGAATGGATGGAACAAATTTGTAGCCATATCATCATCAGTATGCCAAACATATGAATCGCATACATATGAATAAAAGTCCTCTAAAGATGAAAACTTGACCCCCTTTGCTTGAGAACTACCCTCAATGTCATAAATGGGGTCTCTATAAAAAATGAAACGACCAAAATCCCATGTGTGTCTCCTAGAATGTATGAAAGTGTCTATATGCTCATAAACCATAAGACTGTCAGTACAACTGAAATTCACCATCTCTTTGTCCTCATGTGCAGGAAGAACACAGGCTAGGGAAGCTTCAATTGGATCTTCAGATTCTTCATTATTGTGATTAGTTTCTTCTTTAACTTCATGTGCAAGAGGAAAGAAAGGCTAGATATCCTCACCTTCATTAAGCAAGACAAAAGATAATGATGTCTTACAAGGTTTCTCAAAATTTTGTACCTCATCATAATTCCTCTTTCTCTTCATGGGCATGCCCCTCCATTGCCTCTTCATCATAAGGGGCTTTATCCTTAATACAAAGCACTTTGTTTTCTTTTTTCCAAAAGGATTTTTCGCATCCAAGGGATCGTATAATACTTCTTCACTTCCAAATTCATGGAATAAAGTATCATCAAGATATTGAAAAGGGTCACAACTCATCATGTTCTCTTATTGATTTGTATGAGGAACAGAGACCTATATGTCTTCACTAGGATAAGATCATTGTCCTAGTGTTGACACAGATCATAGGGTCGGCCTCATTGCATCAGGAATCTAGGCCACTTATGTTCTACTCGGTGGATTTATTGCAACCCATGGTTTATGACTGGTGCATCTCACTGCTGGCTAAATGAAGGGCCAGCTAACAGACTGCAAACAGGGTAGAAAGAGGAAATTCGGGTTTGTGTATGTCTTATGTAGTTTTTTCTTCCAGCAGGTTCTAGGCTTGGGCCCTAGAGTTGAGATTATTCTGCATGGACCTCATGATCTAGCCATGGCATGATGGACCAAGGTGATGAGGTGGTCAAGAGGTGGTAGGGTACCAACACCCTACAACGACGAGTTTTTCTTCTGGTGGAATTAGCAGGTGATATCTCTGGACGACTACCCATATACATGGATCAATTTCAAAGGAGATTTGGACATGCCATTACCACCAGTTTCTTCCTATGGAGACATAGGTATGAAGTTTTTTTTGAATATTTTGTTTTTTTGTATTTTTGTAAAAGAAAAAAAAAATTGGATGATGTCAAGTACTAATTTAAACATGTATTGATAGGTAGATGTGGGTCCGTGTAGGCCGGATGGACTCCCACAACACTGGAAAAGGCACCAGGGGGACGAGGCAGTGGGAGGAGACACTAAGAGAGTGCTTCAAAACATGTAGGGAAACCTGTCACGTTTGATGCAAAGAATTCCCATGGTTCATGTAAAGGATCTGTCGGAGGCGATGCAGTGACAGGTGGTATGTGTGCCCCATGCTTGGGTGCGACTCTTCCATCATCTCGCAAAATTTGTCATATGTTATCATGACACACATCCAAAACCACAGGCGTAGATGTCGTGGTTATTGTATTGATCGAACGTATATGTATTTTGAGGGTGTGAGCCCTAATTTTGTACTATGACACCATATTTTTTGGAGAGATGAAATATTAAAACATTGGTCTTCATATTTACTTATATTACAATGTGTACATTGGTGAACGTGTTTTCTTTTCTTTATTTGTGTGACAAATGCCAATCTAAAACATAATTAGCATATGTATCAGATACATAATTAGAACTTCTAGGTATATTATGATAAGTAATAAAATAAAAATGTCGTTCCAAACGTTGTACCCGTAGGAAACGTCGGAGTAGAGTAGGGTCTCACACACGGTAACTTCCATTCAACTGGCCTACTACTAACTGCGATTCCAGGTGAACTTGTAAAGAACAAATACCATGTGAAAATAAATTGCATAAAATCTCTATAAAGACGCTATATTCGGCCACATTATTCTTTGATGGCCCTAGAAAAATGCCACGTGAAGACACTAGTTGAGCCTCGGGTGAGTAAATGACATAAGTGATGGAAGCCAAGTTCTTTGTATGACAATTGGCACCGTATTTGAATCCTAAGTAAACTGATGAATCCATTGACATCTACCAACCAAGGGAAAACTTGATAAGATAAAGATATATATACACTAAAATACATTATTATACAAAGAGTTACACCCAATATTGGGGCTCAAGCATAATATATTTTCAAGTAGAGCCCATCCCTGGGCTCAAACAACATATTCCCTTCATAATATTCTAATTCGTAGGCTACTTTTTCTAAGACACGTCGCACGATATAAGGACTATGCCACATGGGGTTGAACTTGCCTTCCCTCAGTGGTTCTTTGGATTGATCATACAAGAGGAACAAGTCACCCTCAGCGTACTACTGAGGACATACATATTATCATATTGTACCTTGACCCGTCATTTGTTCACTTCGATAGTCGTAGAGGCATCTCGATGCTACTCATGTAGGCTCTCTAGGTGTACTAGGCGTTCTTCGAGCTCATAAGTGTCAGGTAGGAGATTAACTTTCAGTATAAGAGAAGGGATTTCACATTGAACAGGAAGGATCGACTCCACATTGTGTACTAACTGAAATGGAGAAAAACTAGTGGAAGTCTTAACCGAGGTTCGGTATTCCCAAAGAGGAAGGTAAAGTATGAGATGTCAGTCATATTTTCTCTAGATGACAGTTTTCTACAAAACGATCTTGAGAGACTTGTTCATAGTCTCTACTTGTCCATTTTCCTTGGGTATTAAAGGGAATAATGACCATGTTTAAACCCTAGTTTCGATGCTAATTATTTCATCATTTTTTTTTGAAAGTGACTTCCATGATTAATGACAATCTCACTCGGGATTCTGAACCTAGCTATAATTTGATTGAAAACAAAAAATGTAGCAGTATTACCATTGGATTTAATTGTAGGCATGGCCTCGAACCACTTATTAAAGTATTCTACAACCACGATAAGATTTTGATGCCCCCCAACCGAAGTTGGGTTTCAATCCACAAAATCCACCCCCCACTTGGGGAAGGGACTGACAGTGATAACTGGTTGAAGAGGGGCTAGATGCGAGTGCATATTCTGAGTGAACACCTGACAGGGTTGGCACTTCTTGACCACTTCAACACAATATTTAAAAATAGACGACCAAAAATAACCAACTCGCAATATATTTTGGGTTGTCGCAAGCCCGGATAGATGACTGCCACAAGCCCCACTGTGACAGTCATTAAGAACAGACTCATCCTCTTCGTGAGTCAAGCAATGACACAAGATATTATCTACGCCTAGGCGATGCAAAGTTTCGTCGGCAATAAGGTATTTGTTAGCTTGATATCGTATACGTTGTCAATCATCTCTCAGAATATGTTGAGGGAACTTCAAGGTTTGAAGATAGATCAAAATGTATCCATACCAGGGGTCCGATGATGAGATAAGGAAAATGTGTTCATCTGCAAATAAATCGACATGAATAACATCCTCATCTAACTGAGGGAAGTCCGATATTAACTCAACAAAAAATAGCAATTTCTCGGATTTCAACAAAGAAAAATCGAGGTCAAACTCTTGCAAGATGACAATCCATTTATTATATTTCCCCCCTATGATATTCCTAGTAAATATGTATTGAAATGGGTTGACATCAACAACTACGGTAGTTTTTCAAAGCAATATATAGTGTCGTAATCATGGAACTATGTGAATGGCAGCCAAATCTATCTTCTCAACATGAGAAAACTTGAGTTCAGGGTCGACTAAGTTTCGACTAAGATAGTAAACAACATGCTCATGGAGCATATCATCCTCCTGAAATAAAACCATACCAACCATCCTTTCGGACGTGGCGATATAAAGAAAGTAATATCTATTGTAGTCTGGGGGCTTCAGTAGAGGCATCGATACCAAGGATTTCTTCAGAGCATCGAAGGATTCCTGGGCTCGCTCATCCCATATAAATGGAGTGTCGTTCTTCAAGAGATGCATGAAACCATTATTAATATTGGCATAGTTTACTATAAACCGACGTAAGAAGTTATATTTCCCCTGTAAACCTTGAAGTTGACGAATGTTGCACGGGAGAGGCAGTCAAAGTATTGCCTAAACCTTTAAGGTATCCACCAAGATCCTAGACTCAAAAACTAAAAATCCTAGAAGATGACCTGACCTAACGTAGAATATGCACTTGTGAGAGTTTAAACGGATGTTATAATACCGACATGTCTAAAAAACTAGTCGAAGGTGGGTAGCTTGATCCACTCTCTTGTGAGAGTGAGCATTGATATCATCAAGGTAATCTTTAACTATATTCTTGAGATCATGAAAAGCGAAGGTCATAGATCATTGGAAGGTTTCTCCGATGTTTTTAAGGCTTAAAGGAATTTTACGGTATGCGAATGTACCCTAAGGAAAAATAAATGTCGTATTATGTTGATCCTTGGGTTTAATCTGAATTTGGTTGTATCCTGAAACTTCTTCCATAAAAGAAAAAACCTCGCTTCCCGCACACTCGTCGAGAATCTGAACAATGAAAGGTGTCGAGAATTTGTCTTTTGGACAAGCCTTATGCAGGTCTCAAAAATCCAGGCATACACGGATGGTTCCTTGCTTCTTATTTATAGGAACGAGATTGGATACCCATTTAGTAAAGGGAACTGGGTAGATAAAACTATTATTTAGTAGTTTCTCCACCTTTGTCTTAATAACAGGGGCATTCCTGGGATTAACAGCTCTAATTCGTTGTTGAACAGGCTTAGCATCCAAGTAGGTTTCAATTTCATGTTCGAAAATTAGACGGTTGATTCCTTTTATCTATTCATATGACCAAGCGAATACATCACATAACTCTTAGCAATCTACACCGATAGATACATTTTCAACTTTACCAGGAATACAAGAGATATTGATCATTATAGTAGGAGAGATACTCGTTGTGTTTCCTTTGGCATAAATGTTGTGCGTATCAAGTGGAACTATGGCGTGACCGACTATCTCACTCAAGGTGGATCTAAAATCATCTTGTTCAATCCTTACAAGCTATGGGAGAAAATAATAGTGATGATGCATATCATCCCATGGCCTATCAGAACCATTTATGGCCTCTAAGATCAATTCATATGAAGGTAAAGTTTCATCGAGGAAATCACGTGAGAAAGAAGATGAAATGGCCCATATGGGTTGGAGAACAAGATCCTCCTCATCCGTCTACAAGGAGATAGGATATGAGTCGAAAATAGAGTCGAGAACAATCTGATACGCTATATTTGTCGCCGACAGTGGCATTTCAATTCCAATATGTGACTGACCTTCACAAGACATGGTCGAGGAAGGTAGGGTCCAAGGATCGTTAAAATACGAGGTGCATAAAGGAACTGGCCTCATTAACGAAGAATACCTACTTGACATGGCAAAGATATGATGAACTAGTGCAATGAAATCAAAGGTACCCATAAGGGAGTAATACATTCTAACACCAATATTATCAGTTGTCGGCTAAGAGTTATCCATCATGGGGATCGACGGTCCAACTGATGCATTGGGGCTAGCGTACGAAAAGGACAACTCATCGATCGTCGTGATTTTCCCATCGTGAGGAAAACATAAAGTATGGAAAATGGACGATACAACAACAGTCATAGCATAAGTCCAATTACTTCCTAGTAATAAGTTATAGTCAAGGGGTGCATCAACCACATCGACGTCCACCTCCACTGTCTTCCCACCTAATTGGACCGGAAATGCAGGAAGAATACAGTGGGGATGGAAAGAACGATCCTAAAATGTGGTCAAAATGGTCGGAGATTGAGAGAGTGTTGGAGAGCCAATGGATTTCCAACAGGTTAAGGACATCACGCACGTGGCAGTGCCTTCATCAATAACAATATGTTTGATAGTATACTTTGATTAATCCACATGGATTTGAAAGGCCATGTGGTAAGGTAAGAGAGTCTTCACATCCGTGACGTCAAACTTGATAAACTTAGAGCCACAAGGGTCTAGAGATCCTAACACAGATAACAAGGCATTCGTCTATGAAGGACACATCCAGAGTACCTCCAGATCCGACATCACGCAAGGGGTTTGACCTAGATCCTCAATAATATATTAATTATGGGAAGCTCTAGCATTAGGGTTGTGGGTAGAGAGTTTGAGTACTCCTTTTGGAATACGAGGTGGAGGCTCTGTTTTTTCGATCTGTAAAGGTGTCTTCGAAGGAGGGGGAGACTCTAGACCAGGAATATCCTATGAAGAGCTATAATTGCGAGACCTAGTGGCTACATTAACCTATGAATTGACCATACTTATGCATAGATGGTCACCGTCTTGCGCCATTGGGTTTTGAATTCCACTCAATGCATTTCCAGCATTAGAGAAGCTTGAGGCCATGTGTTGATTATCCGAAAAAGGATTAGTTAGCAAAAGGAGCGGTAGAGATAAAATCCTTGCAGCTTCTATGAGTTTGGGTCATAAGTGGGTAAGGTGATAATCAGTACAAAGCTTGCAAGGAAACTTCACCTTTCACCTTTCTTTCTTTCCCTCACCGACATTATTGTTCAATTTCTCATTTTTAATGGCGTCCTTAGGTTTATTATTATTATTATTATTCATCTCATCCTTACGATTGTTACCACCTACTTTCCTTTTATTCTCTCCTGGTTGTTGGTTACCATTCGGGTTGGTCGACGATTGCATAGAATGTACATCCACCGAATGAGTGGGAGTGGAGGACACAGACGAAGCTTGCCCTCCTACATATTTTTTTAGAGTCAACTCTTTCAATTGGCTTGTCACCAAGTCTGTATATTTAACATTTTCGGAGCCTACAATGCCATCAGCATGAGGCCCAAGATTTTTTCTAGGGTCATAGCTTGACCTCGGTGTGTCAGGAATAATTTCGTATAACATCCCAGACTGAGCATATATAAGATCTAACTGTTGGTATTTAAAAATCGCTTCTTACTCAAATGTAACACTAGATGTAGACACATCCTTCGAAATATAAGGATGTAAAGACTTAAGGAACCATTCCAACAAGAAATATGGAGGAATGTAGGCCTTGATCAACCTCTTCCGTCTACGCCACTCTTGGAGGTGATCCGAGATATGGGTGGCTTTGTCCTAGCGGAAGGACGACAAAAGTCCTATGTTGTCGTCATAATGAACTGGCAATTCAAAGTGATTAAGGAAGACTAAAACCATCTGATTAAAATATTTATACATCCCCCCTAGTAGATCTATGTACCATTTCACTGCAACCCCTATGAGGGTGCGTTGAGACAATATTAAATGAATAGAATCGTCATTAAGGGAATTAGAAGAGAACTAAAGATGAAAAGTAATGACGTGATCACCAGTATCCTCACCATTCTTTCCCTCGAATTTCAGAATATCTGAAGGAATCTTGGTGGGGACGGGGGGCCATGTCAGGTCATGACGCACTAGGTCATTCATTAATCTATATAAGTATGTCAAATTGAGCGTGGCAAGAAAAGGGATACGGGGTTGTGGCATCTGGCCCCAAGCTCCCGGGAAAGATTATTTATGGGGAATCATAGCCCATCAAGGGTTTTGTTATGCACCATGGCCCTATACAGGATTGTAAAACCCCCCTCCATACTGATTCATAAATATTTGGTTGGGCACCATTCCAGTAGGAACATTGTGATGAGGATTGTAAATATTTCCCCCAGCCGGAGTAGCTCCAAGTTGGGGGTTACCCAAAGTGTGAAAATGACCTCCTCTGGGTGGGAATCCGGAGGATAAATATGGATTCGTCATGCCAAATGTGTTGGTCAGAATCGGTGTGATGGAGGTAGGTGTAAAGGATGAAACATAAGAAGCAACTTGTCTACCTAGTTGGTTACTCCATCCAGGAATATTAAGACTGGGATTAGACCCGGGGTGAAAAGGAGGCAGGCTTCCAAATGTAGGATTCATTTGGGGAATATGAGCACCACCAAACGATAATGGAATATGTGAAGGAGCCATGCCCCCAAGTACAATACTAGTATTCGGATTAGATGATCGAATGGAGGATTAAAATTGCGATGTGAAATTCGACATACCATAAGAAAAGGGGATAGAGGTCATAGGGATGGACTGAGTATTGTAGCTTGGTGAATGAGAAAGAGACCCAAAAGGGTTTGTGACTATAGGTTGATTATTAACTATAGGCCGGACAAGAGTGATGATGGGAACCTCTGACATTACCACCATGGTGGTTGAAGGCATCAAAGGAGTACCATTAACTATAGTAGGTATGGGAGTTGAAGGACTCCCAATATCTTTTTGACTCGACTCAGTGCTCATACTTGTATGACCACAAGTCTGGTAGGTGGAGGTGTGTGTACCACATTTGATAACCTTACACCTTTTAGAAGGAAAAGACTCAAGATGTGGTGCCAAATTTAACAAGTGGCGAGACCTGTGAGGAGGTTGGTCTAGATCCACGATGACTCAATACTTGTGATATAAAAAAAAATCCTAATGTCAACTAACAATCAAAGAGCACACCAAAATAAACAAAAAGGACAATATGCACACAAACAGGATAAAGTGGTTGAAAGGGTCCTCCCTCCCTAAAGTAGGTATGCATCGCCCAAGAGGGGCCTGAGACTCTCTTCAAAAGATCGAAGGTATCAAAATCAATTATAAGAGCCCTCGTGGTCTTAACAACCATTCAGTCAAATCCCCCCAGAGAGGTAATCCTTCATAAATATTGTGTGTTATCCGACCCTTATCTGACCCAGGGTGCCTGCAGAATAACCCCTGCAAGTAACCTATGTGGCTACTTATGTCAAGAAACTAAGTCACCACAGTATAGCCGATGCATAGGAGAACAGTCGTAATTTAGGTCCACCGTATGGGCAGGGTAACAAAGCCAGAAATGTCGAAAGAACCACCTCTCACAGAGGTAAAAGTACTAGCAAGACCCCCATATACAAATAGATCTCGAGAAATATCTCTGACTCTAAGAAGGTATTCGAGGGATATCTCATCAACCAACTTCACTTGACCTCATGCTTAACTCTAGTGTGACTGGAGCCTCCTGACGTCGCCAATTATACAATGGATTTCACAACTCCCTTAGTCAAACACATATGTTGAGTTTAATATCCTTGGAGAAGTTTACTCACAAAATCCTATTCCAAGGCTCTAAATCTTAAGTTAGTTTTTGTACCCTGAAAAATAAAATTGTTTCTAATCAATTTTAAATTTATCAGCATTGATTTTAGTGTCTTTTTTTACTGAAAAGGTGCAGTTGTGAAACTGATGATGTTATGAATCAGCAAGTAAAAGAAATGAATATGAATATAATGCAATGTCCTAACTTCAATTTTTAAAAATGATAAGCTTTTCAAAATGCAACTTTCAATTCAATTCTGCGATTTCAAATAAGATGCAATATTTCCATACATGTACTAAGATCAATGATAAGAACCTAAAAGACCAAATGCCAACAATACAAAATGTATATATTTTTTGTATTTTCAATATAAAATAATGAAAATGCAAGGACTGAACAACAACTTGATATAAAGATCCTACAGTAAGCAATCAGAGAAAAACAAAGTAGAATATCAAGAAGCAAACACCCATCCCAAGATGCAATCACAACCAATGAAAAGGATGATGAGAAAGAAACACTGCTCGAAAATTCAACCAAATAAATGTTTCCTATCACTTTGCAGGCACTTAAGATTCATGACAGAGACCTAAGAAGACTCAGCAACCATCAAAACTTACCCAGTAAACATCAAACTCAACAATCAAACAAAAAAGGATGATGTACACGACTATTCAGGAGAAAATCGTGTATGTACGCTCCCTATAGAAATATAGCTTGTGTATGTATGCGTCTATCAAGGGAAAACCCATGTATATGTATTAAAACACTGTCAGGTTAAGGATAAGGCCAAGAAACTCAGAATCAAAATGGAAAAAAGGTTGTCAAGCAATCAGACGATAAGAAACTCTAGAAAACCAAGAGCAATCAAAGGAGAAAAAAAATCCAAACCCTGAAAAAAAATTATTTCCCCAGTATGGTCGCCAATTCTGTTACAAGGAAAATCACTCTATGGCATTGGGTAAACCACACCAGAAGAAAATGACTGTAGAAATCAACTCTAATATCAAGTATGCTATACAAACAAACATGCTAACAAGACAAGATAAAGAGCCTACCTCCTCCAGACGTTCGATGAAGTCCACCATTGAGCACTTAACTCAAAGCTATACACATGGAAGCTATACTAAAAAACCAAGATACACAAGCATATGGTATAAATTTGGCACATATAATAGCATAATCCATCAATATTCATAACAAATACACCCATGGAATAACAATTCAAATATTTGCAAGACATTAATTGGACGAGAAAAGAGTATTTCTATTAAAATATGAACAACAAAAGTGTATGAATGACAAACGTCCATGTCAGCATATCTCGGAACCGAGAAACAAGTCCCTTCCAGTTGGGCCTCCATCACTTCAATCCTCCACCAAAGTAAACCTCATATAAGAGAGACAATGAGGTTCTCAATCAAATAGGGAAGAGCTTGGGGGATGAACAATGTGTTCAGACTTAAAAGGAAAAAGGGATGCAAACTCAATATGAAGTGAATAATTTCTCCAGACTAACTTTGCTCTCAAAGTTGAATTATCCTCATCTTTTCCACAGCTCGGATATGGCTCATTTATAGCCTTCAAATGGAACTGAAGGGTCGAGTCGGAATGTTTCCAGTATATGGAAGGTCAAGGATCATGGATCGTGTGACGTTAGATGGAAACCTGACCCCATTTTTTAATTTTGGGCACAAAACCCGATGTACGCAAGTTGTAATGGTGCAACCTACGTATAGGAATGTTGTATAGTTGTTAGCGTGTGTATATGTGGAAAAATACAATTTTTAGCTCTGGGAACTGCAAAAAGGGACTTCAACTCTACATAGGGAAATGGAAAAGGCCTTTTGATAAAATTTCATGGGGTGAGGCAATTTTTTCTATAACAATAACCGCAACATCTCCTGGTGGAATTGTGCCTATTTTGAAACAAGAAACTGTAAAATATAGGCTGGTTCTATCACCCCTCATCCATATACATCAAATCTCATTATAACAACTAATCTAGAAAGAAAATTTTGCATTTTTTCAAAAATTTCTAAACTAAACATGTAATATGATGAAAAGATAAGCATGTAAATCAATAATGCAAGTAGAGAAAAATGAAAGTCAAAGATGAAATGAAACTAAACTACCATGAGCAATCAATATGAAAATGCAAGAAATCAAGATGGCCTACCTACTTAACCGGGGCCTTGGGGCCCTGAAGATCAGGTAATAGGTGATGTTAGGTGAAGGCATGCGACTAGTACAACCTTATGTTCATTATTTCATTAAGGCATCCCCCCCTGTGCTTAATCATGCAATACAATAAGGATAAGTTGAGCACATAATAATCATGAGCATAAATAGACATATAATCAACCATGAAATGAAACTCATGGATCTGGATGGGAGGGAGGAAATATTGCTAAAAAGAGAAGCCACAATTTTGATCATCCTGGAAACCCTTCCTGAAAGGATATCCACAAGCTCGATCGATCCATTTTTTAAGAGGGCTACCATATGTATATGATGGCTCATATTCATCCCCTTTAGCATGAACATTGCTTCCTGAATACTGAGAAGATATGAAATATCCCAAGAAGACCCCATGATTTCCCTGATAAGAATAAATGAGGTAAGGGACAAGCTCAGTTCTAGATAAAGAAAAATGTTTCCTCTTCAAACGTGAATCCTTGTAAGAATCCCCTAGATGAAAATATTTTCTCTTTGTAGAGTGATCCTTTGATTGCTAGGGGATGGATATGTTCTGGTGTTCATATAAAATAGAGGATGAAGGTGGATAAAATTCCTCATAGAACAAGTCTACATCCCCAAAAGGATATGCATCACAACTCCCAATGGATGATTGAAAATCACCCTGAAAATGTTGCAATAGGTCATCCTCGAATGGATGGAACAAATTTGTAACCATATCATCATCAGGCTACCAAACATATGAATCATATATGCATGAATAAAAATAATCTAAAGATGACAACTCAACCCCCTTTGCTTGAGAACTACCTTCAATGTCGTAAATGGGGTCTCTATAAAAAATGAAATAACCAAAATCCCATGTGCGTCTACTAGTTTGTATGAAAGTGTCTATGTTCTCATCAACCATAAGTTTGTCAGTACGACTAAAAATGACCATCTCTTTGTCTTCGTGTGTAGGAAGAACATAGGCTAGGGAGGCTTCAGTTGGATCTTCATATTCTTCATTATTGTGATTAGTTTCTTCTTCAACTTCATGTGCAGGAGGAAAGCAAGGCTAGATATCCTCACCTTCATCAAGTAGGACAAAAGACAATGGTGTCTTACAAGGTTTCACAAAATGTTGTAACTCATCATAATTCCTCTTTCTCTTCATGGGCATGCCCCTCCATTGCCTCTTCATCATAAAGGGATTTATCCTTAATACAGAGTGCTTTGTTTTCATTTTTCATAAAGGATTTGTCACATCCAAGGGATCACCTAATACTTCTTCACTTCCAAATTCATGGAATAAAGTATCATCAAGATCTTCAAAAGGGTCACAACTCATCATGTTCTCTTCTTGATTTGGAGGAGGAACAAAGACCTATACTCTTCATCAAATGGAAGGGCAGATATAAGCACTTTATCTTCATCAAATGTCTTGTCTGGATATTCAACATGAGAAACATCATCAGAACCTTCTTGGTAACTTTGTTCATGCATTTTTCCTTCAAGCATTTCTTCATCCTCAAGGGCTAGTTCTTTGACATATTTTTGAAATAACTCTTTTAGAAGATTCATCAGTTCCTCAACAACTTCATTAACATATTTTTCCATTTCCATTTGTAAAATTTCCCTCCTCGAGGCATGACAAGTTCTGGACAAGGGTTCATCCCATTTTTCCATAATTCCATTGACTGAAAAGACACCTTAATGGAGTCACCATATGAGATCAAGGCTCATGAAAGGATGGAAAGTGGAAAACAAGGAAAGGTGGGTTCTTGGAAGATGGAGTCGCCAGCTAAGCCTCAAGAACAACTCATCAAGGAAAGAAGGGGAACATCCTCCAAGTGGAGTTGCCAATAAATATAGGGGTAAAGGATTTGGGAAGAAATATTTCCTAAGTGTCATTAGGCCAAGAAAGAGGATTCAAAATCCTCCCCGGAAACAATGCCAAAAATGTTATCATGAAAACTATAGGTTGGGAAAATCCCAACCCAATCAACAAGCTGGAGATAATGGTGGGAGAGTTTACCCACTATCACCTCAAATAAACCCTCCCCTCTCTTTAGTGAAGGAAGAATCCAACATAAGGGGGAAGTCCCGGGTGACCCTAGGGGGAAATGAGATGGAAAGTGAGACTATGGAATTTATTCCCCTATAGGTCAAGTTACTAAGTGGAAGATGGCTTGGAAAGGGTTTTCAGAGGTGATCAATGGTTTCCAAGAGATCGAGTACCTACATAAGATGATTATACATGCCCAAGACACAAGAAAATACGAGATACAATCCCAACAATCCAATGGAAAAGAAAGTGAATATTTTTTTCCTAATTAGTAGTAGTATAGAATGATAAAAATAAACAATTAAATAAATGGAATAGTTTCTAAACAAGTCACTAAAATTCAAAGTAAATATGCAAGAAACTAACTAGCAATTACCAGTGAAACTCAAGTATGATAGCACAACACTTTAGCAACATTTAAAGGTTGTTTGATGTAAGTATTGAAGATATATTTCTACAGCCTTATGGATTTAGAAAACAAGTGTTACTGCAGAAAATACAACCACCAAAACTTGCAAGTAAACCACCCAAAAGAAGCACAATAACTAGTAGATTAACTTGGCAACTTTCTAGCAAAATTTGATGGTTACAAGATGAGCAAATTTAGAAAGTGTGAAGTGATTTATTGTAACCCTAAAGGCTGTAGCTTAAATTTATTACAACAACAATAAATCATTGGAGAAATAATAAGTCCTAGTGGACTTGACAAGCTTTTAACATTCAAAAAAGATTCCAACTTAAACAATTTCAATATCTCCTAATTCTACGTATCCCAATGCAATGATTTTATTTCTCCAATGCAAGAGATTAGTGTCTTTAACTATTGGGTTATGGAGTCTTTAAAATTAAAGAGATATTTGTGTTACTTCCTTGGGGGTGTAAGCCCTTTTACTCACCAAGGCAAGAAAAACTAGCTAGGGAAAAACCTAGGAGGGTGTAAACCCTTTTACTTCTCCTATTATTCCCTTATTCAATAAATTATTCCAAGACAATTATGATGGTCTTAGTGGGGTTTTTTTCCCTTATACTCCCTAAAATCATATCAAATTAACCTTGTAACCAAGTAAATAAGCAATAACAAGAGAGATTCCTTACCTAGTCCAAGCATTAACAAGATAAACTCCTTTTAACCAAGAAAATCCACCATAAAAGCAAGAAATAGCCTCCAAGAAAGATAATGCTTTACTTATTCATCCAATATCCAAAGAAAAACCATAGCAAGAGACAGTATCAAGAGAGATAGATAAAATTTCCCAAGTAGGGAACAAATTTAAGCCAAGTATCCTCTCACAAGAGGGAGAGTTATGATAAAATGAAATAGAAGTGATCTCTATTTGTACAAATTCTACTAAAAGTGTTTTTCCACTTAATTTTAGGGTAAAACACGGTAAGGATTCAAAAACCCTTACCTTTCCCCTTTACATTATAAAAATCAAATTTAACCTTAAAAATGCACATAAGAAACCATAGAGTGACGTCATCCCTCTTCTAAGGTGATGTTTTGAAATCTTTTGCAAGTCATTAGAGTAGAATATGGAAGTTTTTAGGCCTTCTAGGGCCTCCCTCTCATGCTCTAGGGTATCTTCCTTCAAGCCATGTCTTCTTCAATCAAACTATGCCAAGTTTCAATTCAATCAACAGCACCACCCCAAACCCTAGCCCGAGGGTGACGTCAAGCTCCTCAAATGTGACATTTTTTCCTCAAGGGAAATCGTTGGGATAACGAAGGGTTGGGTTAGGTCCTCCATGGTGTCTCCTCAGGCCTCCAAAGGCTAGAATTCTCGTCCGGTGCATGGGCCATTGTATACAACTTGTGGGTTTAAAGCCCCAAGGAATCCTAAGCTAGGCTTGTTCTTCCAAATCGATCCACCAACTAGGTCTTTCAAAGACAATGAATACGCCCTCCAAGGATCTAAATTCAAATTCATCATGATAGGTACATCAATTCAATAAAATATCCATTTAAGCATGTACATCAAAAACCAACTCATCAAAATAAACAAGTGCTCAAAGACCCTATTCAATTTTCCAAGTTTTGGTATGGAAGGATTGACAAAGTGACCTATTGGGTGAATCGTACCTCAAGTTTAGGAGTGTTTCCAAAGAGGGCCCCTCTCTAAGACATGTGTAAAAAGTGACATGGATGGGGGAACAATTCTTGGGCATGGGGTTCATGACATACAAGGGATCGTAGTATCTCATTTATGAGTTCCTTTGTAGAGGGTGTGTTGCACCTTCATTTTCAATGCAACTTTTTTCCAAGCCCATTTATTTCATTTTGTTCTTTTAAGATGTTTCCAAATTGAATACAAGGAGGGGATTCTACCTAATCATGAAAAATAGTACCCAACTTGACTCTAGCCTGGTCACATCATGCTTCCCCAAGTTGAAGCCATGTGTGGGGCTTCTACCTCAGCATGAAAAGAAGTGCCCACACATGCTCCACCTTGGTTGGAATTTTGTATTAGTTATTAGTCATGGGTCCCATCAGTTTCTTATGAGAGACATTTCATTGTACTTGGGATCCCTAGGAGAGCATATAGAAGGTTCATGGTTGTCTTTTATCTTTTTCCAACTACAAGCCTCTAAACCTTCATCCCCTTCTTCCCATGAAATGAGGGACAATCCCTTCTTGGGTCAATACACCTGAATATCCCAAAAGGTAAGGAGATGAGGGGATGAAGTGTGAAAAGTGACAAGTATGTTCGGGAATTGTTATAACCCTAAATTGCACCATACATGCATACATGGCATCAAGCCATCTTACTTGCTATTTTTTCCAAGCCATCACTAAGCATCTCTTCATAAAAACCATATTTTTGAAGATGTATGTGCCCTGCACCATTACTTCCCACGTATACATGCTTGTTGCACCACTACAAATCACATACGTATGCTAGCTACACCATTACAGTCTGCATATGCCCACAAATGTTGCAAAAATTAAAAAGTTGCAAGGAATTTGTTGAGATTACGGGCTATTGGGTAGTTTTCCAAATGTCCCACCACCTATAGCCCATCACCCAACCGAATAACCATCCTTTTGTCATATAAAAGGAGGTGTTGGGGTCTCATTCCAAATCTAAGCATAAGAACAGTGAAACTCTACCCATTTCACTTTCCCCCCTTGCCCCAAGAATTTGCAGCCACATTGTGAGTTTTGAGCCAGAATTCCCTATTCTTTCCTTTTTCCTAAATTGCAAGCCTAATCCATTCCCTAGAGAGAGCTGAAGAGGAGAAATATACATGGAAGAAGTTGGAGCTTGGTGAAGAAGAGCCCAGACCAGGTTTGAGGAGCAGTCGTCGATCTCATTGTAAGTAAGCTTTGTGATTTTAATAAAAGAAGTACTTTTTCTGTCCCGCCATATGATGTGTTCAATCTTTATGTTTGATTCATGTTTTATTATGACCTATAACCCACTAATTCATATATGATATGAATGTTCGTAGTTCTTTGTTTCTGTTTTTGTGAATGCAGGTCAGCCTTGGGAGGACACTTGTAGTCAAGGAGCAATCAAACGCGAAAGGATCGATACCGGATGCGGAGTTTAAGGTAGAGTTACCATATCTTTTCATCTTGTATTTCTTGTATGAATGTGGGGTATAGTCGGGCTAGTCCAAATAGTAGGAGACTTTTAGACAGTTATATCTGCCTACATGTTGAACCCTAGTGTATTCCATAGGGGGGTTTTCCTTCTATAGAAAAACTGGTGACCATACTGGGGAAGCCTCTAGGGTTTTAGGGGATATCTTTGGGTGTTTTAATTGGTTTGATTACCCTTTTTGAGTTTTTGTAAGTTGTTGAGGCTTTAAGAGATTCTGGTTTTCCATACCAGTACTCCCTGCCTTGTCATCTTGACTGTTAGGTTTTTTTTTTTTTTTTGAGAGGTTACAGACGTGTACGCGGCCTATAGTGGGTCTGCACATACGCGCCCTACCTTTAGACAGCTCGCATACATACGTAGGTTGCTTAAGTGTCAGTTGCATGCCTGTGTCAAGAATTTTTTTTTGTTAAGATGAGGCAATCAACCTCTTCCCTGATTGAAGTCATACTTCTCAGGGTTTCTTGATTAAGTCCTGGTCTCTGTTGTTATAGTCTTTAGCCTGGGTTTGACGTCAGTTAGCTTATTCTTTGAAATATTTATTATGTTTTTTTTTAAGGGTTTTAGACGAGTCTGTGAGTCTTTTCTGATCAGCCTGTTTGGTATCGTCAATGACTCCCTGCGATCTACAGCGGGCCAGAAGTCAATTTTTGGTCTTGTCTTGTCTTAACTTTTTCCCTTTCACTTGCTTTAGAAGAAAAGAAAAAAAGTTATTTCAAGTTTCTTATTTTGAAGCATATAAAGAAAAAAAGATTTCATTTCTTTGTTTGGTTAAGTAGTTAGGTTAATTGTTTTACTTATTAGGAAAAAAGAGTGTTTTCTTAAGTTCTTTACTCAATTATTAGAACACTAAATAGATCGTAGTCGAGCGAAATCTTGTTTTGAGTTTTTCTTTTAAAAGATCTTAGAAAAAAAAGTAGTTATGAAAAGTTGGTTAAAGAGTTAAAATTGTGAATCTTTGTTTGTCAAATAGAAGTAATTTTTCTTTTAGTATTCGTTTATTTTCTCCTTCGTCTCACATTCACACCACTAGTTTCATTTTCGTTTCCTTGACTTAAAACAAGCCATTTAAAATTAACGCTTAATTAAAATCAACTAGACTTTATGTTTGTAGGGTCCATAAATTAGTCTAGGCTAGAGCCTTGATTTAGGTTGGAGACGAAACTCCTCAAGGCTATAAAAAAAAATACAAGTCTGAGTTATGGAGTGTAAAAAGTCCAGTAAACGTGAAAGTTATCCAGGACCCCCCTCTAACATAGGGGCTAAACACAACGTTGCGTGCGGAAAGGTATTGGAGATAACCCCTCCAAAGTCGGACAAAGCCTAGTGGGGAACTCATATAGAGGACTTGTCTTGAGATTCTGGTTGATCTCATTTTCCACAGAGCTTCATGGTTCTCAAATCCGTTCGAGGTACTCATTTTTCTTCCAGAACACTTTCTTTCGATACCCTCGATAAGTTTCGGGCTTGATACCCTGCTCATTGCGGTCCACCCAACTGTTGACTGTACCATCCTGGTGACTGTTCGCGAGCTAGAAACCTAGTTGCCTTTATTCTAGTGACTTACATAGGTTACTGCGGGGGTATACCATGGTACCTAGGACAGACATCGGGCAACGCTTTGCAGAGTATACCCAAAGGGTGCTTCCATGTTCGAGTTGCACTTGCACCAGTAAGTTGCTCTAGTGTTGGTTGGTGTAACTGTTCTTCCAATTAGTTAGTGTCTTGCTTGTTTTATCTTGTAGGAACATTTCTAGTGTGTGATTGGTTTCAAACATTAGTGAAAGCATTACAGTGTCGTTGATATTTTCACAAAGTGGAAGATAAAGATCTCTATCAGTCGCAAAGGATTTAGGGCCTGTCATCGGTTGCATTAGATCCACCACCACCACCGTTACAACAAAAATTGGACCAACAAGGGTCTTACGAAGTGACCGGGCCACAGGAAACTGTGCTCGAGCCTTCTCCGAGAGGAGATCACTCAAATCCAGAGGAACCGATTCTTTCAAACCTTGGAGCGGAATATCTCGAGCCGTGTAACCCTCTGATCATTGACTTGTCAGTGCCTGTCATATTATAGGTTGTCCCTCCATGAATAACATATCACGAGTGTCAGTTAGTGTTGCAAGCAGCAATGGAAGAAAATGTTGCTACTTCTTCAGGGACTCCTCATACTCCCTCTATGACTGCCACCATAGAGGGCATTCCGCCTCCTAACCCACCTTCGTCAGTTCGAACCACCATGGTCTCGACTACCTCTACTTCAGACAGTGGTCCATTTACGTCTATGGAGGCGATCACTGCTTCGTTCTCCTAGAGTGTAACAAGCCCTCTATTCTCATACAGGATGCCTGGCTTTGATATGAACTCTGTCCTTTCCTACTCCACCCTACATACCATGGGTTTGGGGGTAGGGATCTCTAACGCTCCTTTGCAAGGATCCATGGGGGGCACCTTAGCCCCTTATAACTCTTTCCCTTATGAAGGGGCTCACATACCTCCATCATCCCCCTCACTAAGCGGCGCTCCTCAACAACCCGTTTGGCCGAACACGAACTACAGCTTGTTCGGAGCAGGTAGTCAAGGACTTTCTTCCAACACTACGTCGATGGGTTCTTTGTCATTCTCTTTGTTCGACGCATTTGGTAACAATGCATTCTCTTCAGCTGCCGTCTCGACCGAGGGAAACCCTGTTTTTGGATCACAAAATCCTGTGCAAGGTATTATTCCTGCACAGGGGGGAAACACCTCACAAGGACCTTAGAATCCACGGTAGGGATTAATCCCCTCGTCAGGGATGTCGATTGAGGGAAACCCCCTCCATGGTCAATGGAACCCCGGGCAAGGCTCAGTACCTATCCCCGTTGGATTGGCAGGGGGCAACCCTTTCCAGAATATTTGGAACACAACATTGGGAGCAATCCCTTCCCAACCCTCAACGTCTTAATACGGGAGCCAGTTGATGACATCTCAACAAGTGTAGTATCTGAACGCTGACCAAGGCCATGGCTTTTACCAGAACCCTGGTCAAAAACCTAACTTTTCCTGGCAACCTGGTGCCAGCCAAAATCCAGGCTCTTTTTTCCCTATCCATAGTCAACAGCCTAAGCTACCTTTTCTGGCAACTTTTCACTTGCGAGACTTGTTAAGATTGTTAAACGACCCAATCTGTCACGATCCGCGTTGGCCTCCCATGCCGACCAAGTTGTCTTCGGACATTCCAAAGTTCGAAGGTAAGCCTAATGAAGATCCAGGCGATCATGTGACCACCTTTCACCTATGGTTCTCGTCCAACTCGTTGAGAGACGACTCCGTCCAGTTGTGTCTGTTTCAATGCACTCTTATCGAGAGTGCCACGAAATGGTACATTGAGCTCGACCGCTCAAGATACTCTAGTTTTGGTGAATTGGCGATGGTTTTTCTAAACCATTTTCAATTACCTGTGAGATATGATTTTGGCACCGAATTGCTCACCAACTTTGAGAAAACAAAGGCTGACCATATCTCAAATCAGATCCGAGAATGGCGGCATTAGAATAGTTTGATAAAAGTACCAGTTCCACCAGCATTCCTGCTGGAGTGGTTCCTTAAGTCTTTGGTACCCCAGTTATCCAAGGATGTTGCAACATCCAGAGTGTTTTCGAGGAAGAGAACGCAGTTATCAACTTAATGAGAACTGTGACCTCAAAACAAGAACTCTAGCCCCCAAAACCCATATTTTTTCATAAAAAACATCAAAATCAACCCGCAAATAAAAAAGGTAGTGCTACCGATAGCACCATTTTTTTAAACGGGGTCAAAATTACAACATTTTTCAAACATGTCCTTCAAAACTTAGACAGTAGCTCAAAAAAACCCTCAAATCGGCACCTAAAAAAAAGATGTTATAGATTTTTTTATTTTTTTTCAAAACATTAAATTTATAGATATTTTGAAATTGTATTTTGAGTAGTCGGTACCATTAAAACCAAAACTTCTAAATCAACCATCAAATTGAAATGTATTGCTACGGATAGCACTCATTTTAAATTTGGGGTATTAAAATGACATTTTTTTTAAAGTGGTAATCGAAATCATCATTACTGCAAACAAAATCATTAAATCAACCCTTAAATGCTTACTTTTAAAATCTTAGTTTATGACCCCAAACACAACATAATACATAATGCCATGAAAACAATACATTTAAAAATATATATTCAAAACCCAAATTTGGTAAACAAAAAAAAACATTAAAAAAAAGGTGGATAAAAACAAAAACTAAAAAGAATGAAAAAAAATTAAAATTTTCCCAGAAAACAATAATTTTTAAAATATATATATTTATTTTAAAAAAAATAGTAAAAAATCCATTAAAACCTAAAAAAAATAAAAATAAAAATATGATAAAAACACAAAAAAATACTAAAATCATGTTAAAATTCAAAAAAATCTAAAATAAAAAAATATTAACAAAATATTAAAATTAAGAAAATTTATTTGCAAATTAATTATTTATATATATATATATATATATAAAACTAACAAGTCATGAAATATTTCAAAGATTT
>ML785819.1:534533-548426 GCA_009831015.1 Picea engelmannii
TTTTATCCTTTTTTTTTTAATTTTTCATTCAAGCTTAGTTTATATATATTTTTAATTATTTCTGGTTTTTTTCCACTTTAATTTTTTATAAGATTTTCTTTGATTTGGTAATTATATAAATTTGTTTTTTAATTTTTTTTCTTTCTTTTTAAATTTCAATTCTTTTATTTTTCTTAGTTTTTTTTAGTTTTAATTTATCAAAAAAAATTCAATTATATTCTTTTGCTAAATATTTAAAAATTGTGTTATTTAACTAGAATGATTTTCTATCTACTAATGTAAAGGTAAAAAATGTGTTAAAAATGATATTTTTCACTATATTTAAAAAAGTATGGACTCATAAATTAATTAAGGAGAGGAAAAATCGTATTTTCAAAAATGTAAATGATAAAAAATATTTTAAGATTGAACGAAGCATGGAAAAATGACTAAAAGCACTGTTGATAAAAAAATAAAAAAATATTTGAAAATAAATGAAAAACAAGCATTTAAAAAAAAATGGAAACATTATGTATCTGAAAATTTAAAATATCAAAAAACCACTTAAATATGGAAGGGGGGTGCTACCAGTAGCACCATTTTTAAAAACAGGGTAAAAAACTTGACCCCCCAAAAAATGAGAAATATGTAGAGTTCTCGTTAAGTTGGTAACTATGTTAGAGGTGATAATGAGAGCTCAATAGCTAAAACTGATATAATCTCATACTGGTTTACTTTACGAAGGTTTTCTAGATGCGCCACAGTCCATTCTTGACAAGACCAGACATAAGTCTAGACCACATGCTGATGGTATAGTTGGTTCAGCACAAGCGAAGCCCACTGATCAGTTGTCAAATCAATTGCAACAATTGTCAATACAGTAGACAGTGGCCAGCCAAACCACTGGTTCGGTTGCTCCCCCTACTCAAACGTCGGATGTACACATTGTGTAATCGAGGAACCTAAAGGCCACCTAGCAGCCTAACGGAAAGAAGAAACATCAAAAGAAGGGTAAGGGGGATAAGAAACCCACCAACAATGCTGGCGGGGGAAACACATAAATGAAGAAGTTGAAGCATCCATGTAACCTTTGCATGGAAGACCACCCGACTCACCTGTGCCCTCGGCTTGCGGAGGCCCAGAAGTTACTGGCGTAGCAGCAGCCAGCTGTGTTAACAAACCCATTTCCACATGGGCAAAATTTAACTCAAGCCTCTTCGAACATGGATGGGGGCAGTCAGGAACCCCCTTTGTCGTCGAGTAATCCCTTGACCTCGAATGTTTATATGTTGAAAGGTGATGCTCACATAACAACTAGGACACACGATTACGAAATGCCAAACACTTCTAAGAAGGGAAAAGAAGTCAAAAACCCATATGTTCCTCTCCAGATCGAGAAGACATTGGGCAAAGCAATGACACGCATCCCGAAAGGGGCGTTCAATAAAGCTTCCCATAATCCAAACGTGAGGGCTGCCCAGAACTACTCTGTGGTGGAGGATTTGTCACAAACCCCTTGTGCGATGTCTGATTTGGAGGTCCTCTAGAGATGCCCTTCACAGAGAAAGGCTCTGTTAGCTAGCTTAGGATCCAGTGAGACTTGTAATCTGGGAACAATCATGCTTGATACAACCGACTTAAAACCTCGTCTCCCCTACCACGTGGCATTTTAGATAGTAGCGTCTTACACCATGAAAACTTTTACCCAGAATATTTTATGCACGGTGGTTGATGAGGGCGCCTCAACATGCGTGATGTCGTTGGCATGTTGGAAGGCCATCGACCAATCCATTTTGTCTCCGTCACCTACTTTTCTTATTTCTTTCGACGGTCATTCTTTTAGACCACATGGAATCATCCCTTCTTTCCCCGTTTTGTTAGAGGGGAAGACCACGTGTGTCGAATTTGAAGTGGTTGATGCGCCTCTCGACTAAAACCTTCTGTTAGGGAGGAGTTGGACCTATTTTATGCATGCAGTGGTCATGACCGTTTTTCGAGTCTTGTTGTTTCCACATGAGGGACAGATCATGTCCATTGATCAGTTGTCCTTCTCTCGTCCTGACCTTTCATTGGGGGCATCCATGGTCCCGATGATTGATAATCCACAGCCTGATGTTGTCAATGTAGGGATTGGTTTGTGCCCACCTTTGATGGGTACTTTCGATTACCCGCCCCCGTCTGGCGATGTCAAGTTCATATCAGTTCTCCTCGACCAGCTTAAGGCTGAAATATTTCAAGTGTTGTCGACTTACTTTAATGATATGTGGACTCTTCCTTCCCCATCGACCACGATGGAAGGGACAGGGCATCATGGCATGGCCATGCCCTTGTCACCAATAGAGGTTACATACTCGATAGTCCAGCAAGCTTCCACCAACCCCGATCCGACTCTCGCATATGAGTTAGATCCAGTTCTTGAGCCTATTTGGGCTCAAGGTTCCCTCGCCAATACCGATTCTTTAGACTTGGTATTGCCCTCAGATAAGGCAATTATCGAGGCAATGATTGGTCCAGACAGACCCTGCAATGATATCCATCACAGATTTTATTTTCTCCTAGAGTTAAGAAGAATTGAGGCAGGTGAATTCGTGTTGACTATGACTGGAGATAGGTCTTGTCATATCAATCCTTTGGCTACGAACGTAGTTTACGTCGAAGGTAATATGGAAACCATCATTGAAATGATACCTATTAACATCTCGAGAACCCCTGGCGTCGTAGAGAATGTCTTTGTCGGAGTGGAATGCTCTCCCAAGGAGATTTGAATCTACACAGATTTATTTAAAGAATTCCGCAACGTTTTTGCCTAGTATTACGAGGAAATGCCAGGCATAGATCCAAGAATCGTTGAACATGAAATAACGACGTATCCTGACGCTAAGCCGGTATGACAGAAGCTTCATCTAGTTAATCCTATGAAAGCAACAACTATTAAGGCTGAAGTAGAGAAACTACTCAAAGCCAGTTTCATCTACCCCATTTAGTTGACTCAATGGGTGTCAAACCCCGTTCCGGTCAACAAAAAGAAAGGAACGATTCACGTGTGTATGGACTTTCGTGATCTGAACAAGGCCTATCCAAAGGATAATTTCCCCACCCCGTTCATTGACCAAATCATCGATGAATGTGTAGGCTGTGAGGTCTTTTCTTTCATGGATTTTTTTTCAGGATACAATCAGATACAGATCAAGCCTGAAGACCAACACAACATCAGTTTTTTTTGTCCACTGGGTACATTTTCTTATCGGAAGATGCCTTTTGGCCTGAAAAATGTTGGAGCCACTTTTCAGCGGGCCATGTATTTTTCTTTCCACGATATCAAACACATAGTCGAGGCTTATCTCGATGATTTAGAATCAAAATCTCGTAAGAGATCTAATCATCCCACGCACCTTCGACTTATCTTTGAGCGATGTTGCTACTATCGAATTCTCTTGAATCCAAACAAATGCAATTTCTGCATGACGTTGGGTCATCTTCTAGGTTTCATAGTTTCGACAACAGGGATCATGGTTGATCCTCTAAAGGTTGAGGTGATATTTCAGTTTCCTCCCCCGTGCATAGTCCCTCAGCTTCAAAGCCTACAGGGTAAAGAGAACTTTTGATGGCGTTTCATCGTAAACTATGCCGAAATCACTAAAGGGTTCATGCGCTTACTAAAGAAGGGAGTCCATTTCCATTGGGACAAAGCCTCTCATCACTCTTTTGAGGTGTTGAAACGCTCCCTTACATTTTCCCCTCTGCTTCGACCACCCAATTATAATAAAGACTTCTTATTGTACTTGGCCACAAAAGAGTCAACCATCGGTATGGTCTTGGTTCAAGAGGACGATCTGCTTGAAGAGCATGTGATATATTACCTGAGTTGAGGCCTGGTTGGACTAGAACTCAACTACTCCCATGCTGAGAAGTTGGTGTTGGCAACAGTGCATGTTTTCCAACAGTTTTGTCATTATATCCTGCTTCGCAAGACCATCGTCATCGTCGTTGTGAATCTGTTCCAATACGTGTTGACACGACGTGTGATCAGCAGAAATATCAGTAGATGGATAGTTATCCTTCAGGAATTTGACTTGGATTTTGTTTCTTTGAAATCTAAAAAGTCATTGGTCTTTGCAGAACTTATCTCGGAACTTCCGGTCAAATCAGGTGATGTTACGCCCGAAGAGTTGCCTATTAAAGGAGATCTTTTTCTAATCACGTCTTCGGACCACTAGTATGGAGATATACTAGTCTATCTCCAGACTTTGAAGTGCCCCACCTCTTCTTCTCGTGATGAGCGTCGACGTATATGCCATCAGGCAAAAAACTATCTCATACTCGAAGACACTTTGTATCATCGAGGTGTAGATTGTATCCTTCGTCGGTGCCTCACCCATGAAGAAATGGAACTCGTTCTTAATGACTACCACACTGGAGCATGTGGTGGTCATTTGTCTGGGTTGGAAATAGACCAAAAGATTCTATGAGCTGGTTACTTTTGGCCGACGTTAATCAAGGATTGTGTTGAATTGGTCAAGTGCCACCTGTGTCAGATCTTCTCACGGAAGATGAGGGCAGACCCCACTCCCATGTTTATCGTCATCACAGTTGGTCCCTTAACCAAGTGGGGAATTGATTATACTACATGCCACCCCCCTTCAGCCAAGGGGAACTGTTATATCATCATAGCAGTAGACTACTTCACAAAGTGGTTTGAAGCTATGCCAACGTTCAAAGATGATGGAGAGACAACAACTCTCTTTTTGTTTAACCAAATAATAGCAAGGTTCGACATCCCGAAAGAGATTTTCACTGACCATGGCAGTCACTTTCAGAATAAAATGATGTCTGAGTTAACATCAAATCTTGGGTTGAGGAAAGAGCATCCATCACCCTACTACCCACAAGCGAATGGTCAAATGGAAGCTGTGAATAAGTCCCTCAAGACTATTCTGTAGTGAACGATCAATTCAGCCAAGTCAAATTGGCATTTGATGTTGTACTCGACATTGTGGGCCTATCGAACGTCTGTAAAGACTACAACCGGTTTCTCGCCTTTTCAAATCGTTTATGGGCTGGAAGTAGCCTTGCCAATAGAGTGTCAGATCCCATCTCGAAATTTGGTAGTACAGTTATTTCCAAACACTTCACCGCTTGAGGAACGCTTATTATATCTCGAGCAGCTCGATGAGCAATGTCGTGACACAGCCTTGGCCAATGAGGCTCACAAGCAAAGATTCAAGTGTCAGTATGATCGGTCTGTTCGTCCACAAATTTTCTCCAAAGGAAACCTTGTCCTGGTCTACGACCAAGAAAAGGATCCCCTGGGGGCAGGAAAGTTCAAACCCATATGGTTCAGACCTTTCATCGTGAAGGAGGTACTAAAGAAGGGTGCTTATTGTCTGGTATACTTTGAGGGAAATGCTTTGGCAGAGCCTAGAAATGGGCTCTACCTCAAGAAGTATTACTCATAGGTGGGTCGCCTTGAGTGACTTCTTGTACATATGTATAGTTCTTATACAATTAGTTTTTTGTCTTTTTGTTTTATGGACGTGTTGTTTTTTATGTCATATTTTTCACTATGGTAGATGTCAAATGAATCAGAGGTGTTCGTTGGGTTTGCCGACAAATCTAGTTGGCACACTCGAAGGATTTCTTCCGCAGCTTGGGTGATTTTCACGCCGCAAGGCCAGTTGCTATCTTCTGAAGGTATCTGTTTCAGTGATGCCACAAACAATGTCGTCGAATACAACGTAGTAATAGAGTTTCTTTGTGACGTTTTATCGCATGGTATCTCTCACCTCCGATTCTACTTAGATGCACAACTAGTTGTGTCCCAGTTGAATGGGGTTTTCCGTGTTTACGATACTACTCTACACCGACGATTCCTTAGGGTACGTCTCTTAGAGCGAAGCTTTGATTACATTACGGATATCCATGTTCCTAGGAGATTGAATCAAATTACAGATACTCTAGCTAATCATGTATTAGATTGACATATTGCACACACATACACATGTAAATACATTTGTAAATAAATGTAATCCATAAGACATAAAAGATGTAAATACACACACACACACACACACACATATGTATATATATATATCAAAAGTCTCAGAGTACATAGGTGGGCACGAGCGCCTCAAAAATAATATGTCCAGTACACGTCACGGGGCTTATTCCCTCAAAGATAAACAAAAATTTCTCTTGGCACATAAGTAGTCCATCCTAGATAAGGGCGGGGCCTGTTGGCCCTACCATAGTGAACCATGGCATTTTCCAAACGCCAACAAAGATGAACTCGAGTCCATGGAACCCCAACTACATGAGGCTGCATAGATGGTGGGAGATCCTCGATCTCGGCCATAGGCATTGTACGAGTGAGCACGGTCAGGTTCCACTCCACCTGTCTCAACACTCTCTCAGCCTCTCTGGCTGGAGGTCCCCCTACTACTTTTGTTGGTCCGGGGGCCACTGTTGGTGCTGCCTTTGGTCGAGGACACCACCTTCTCCTTGCAAAATTTGTTGGATGCACTGGTCCCACATCTGTACATAACAGATACATAGTCGTCAGATACTTTGGTACATATAAAAATGATATATATAAAAAGAAACTAAAAATTAAAAAAACTTTTAAAAACAAACATACCCATCTCTCCCCGCTCATCTCCACGAGTTACGGGCATGTCCAGGTCACTGGAAAAGTTGATCCCAGCGTAGGGGTAGCCCTCTATCGTCGGAATCTACCGTGCCCACCAGTCAAAAAAGGTGTCGTCAAAGGCCTCTATGGTCCTTCCACCCCCCTGTCGTGGTAGCAATGCTGCCCATAAACACACCGCTGGGGCGGAGGCCACATGCCCCTGCACTGTCTCTTGAGGACTGAGACTGGGTACCCTCTCGAAAAATAAAGAGCATAATATAGTGTCGAACCCGAAGTTTTTGTTGTTCCACCCACAACACTCAATGAGTTGTCTCTTCATGCAGTCTAGCATGGTCATACTCCAGTCGAATATTCGTGCATTCAAGCACTACACTACACAATGCATGTCTGCCCGAGAGGCTTGATGTAAAGCCTTGGATCTAATGATCCTCCCAATGAGTAAAACTATCACTTTCAGTGATAGGTTGGTGATCTTGTTGATTGGCACCTAAGAACCTACTTTCTCAGTTCTGACCTTGCAATGTAGTTCAATCAACTCAGCAATGTTGTGAGGCCCAGGGGGAAAAGAACGCAAGTTTATTGGTTCACCTCTCCTCGTGAGGCCAGTCATAAAGTAAATGTCTTCAATCATTGGAGTCAATGACTGCCCCTTGAGCATAAACGCATTAGCGTCGGGATGCCAATAATCTACCAAGTCATTCAACAGCCTGGGTTGTGCCCTCATGAACGGACACCGGAAGAACTTCCACAAACCGCATTGTCTCAATGTGCAAATAGTTGCAGGTTCCTCATTGACCAAGTTATCTATATCCTCATGCTCCCTCTCTCTCCAGTAGACATACATCTTGTCAATGACAAGTTCACAAGGGAGTTAAATCTTGTATTTTCTTTTTTCTTTACCTTTTTGAGGGTGTACACGGGATGTAGTGAGCACAGTCGCGTATGCACCCAGACAAAGTATTTTCTGCATGTGGGCATACGTGGGTTGTCCTTGGACAGCTCGCGTACATGCAAGGCTGCCCCTTTTTAACAGTGTGTTCCCCCAAAAAAATTAAAATTAATGCAAGAAAGAAGTATGGAAATGCAGGAGGAGCTACTTTGTATTTACTTGGTCTGAGCAGAGGTTCGTTTCATCCTCTGAAGCTCTCGGAATCAACTCTTTTAGAAAAGGGGTGTTTTTGGATTTTTGGTCAATTCTCAATTTGCAATGGTGATAATGAGCTGCTAGCTTCTATTTACAAACTTTTTTGGCCCTTTTTGTCATTTTTTGGACCCTTTTGTCATTTTTTCTGGCTTGAAAATCATTTAACATGGTTCTAGAGTTTCTCATTGGATGATAAGATACACTTCACTTTTGGTTTTGAAATTTTTTTGGGAGATTGGTCATTTTTAAAGATTCTTTGGTAAAAGTCGTTTTTCCAACTTTTTGCATTTAAGTTAGGATTCCAACTCCACTTTTTTCATCTTGTTGTCTTTTCCACTTTTCCATATGATTGATCCCACCGAATTGTGACACAGAACCATCATTGTTGCTTTAGAAGTGTCGTAATTTAGTGGTAGAGCCTACCTCTACATGGATGCCCTAGGTAGATCCTGGTTGCATTTTTGGTGTCCATGTTGTCATTAATGACTTTAGGCTCGGGATTCCTTAGTCTTGTCCTGATTATGAGATTGAGCCTCATACATCTGATATGTTATCACTCTTAACCTCACCCTCGGGACTCCCAGAAAATGAGTCTTCTTTTAAGCCCTTTTCAGACTCTTTAAACATGAAAATATTGTTGAGCGATCTTGTTGTCCTTCACGCTCGCCAAACTAAAAATTGAAGGCACGTCTGTCTGGCAGTAGTTTACCCCTTTTTCGGTCTGGATGATCAATTTTATGAAAAAAGGTATGCTCTAGGAACTCTGGTTCGCTAGAAGAGTATTCTCAGGTATAAGTTTAACCCTTTTTTGGGCCCGAGGGACTAAATTTACGAAAAAGGAACCCCCACGAAGTCCATAGTTAAGCTCTTTTCAGCCTCCCTAAAATTGAAAAGATTGTCGAGTGAGCTCGTTTCTTCGCACTCATTAAAATGGTCGAGCAGAACACATCTTACGGAGTCCATAGTTAAGTTATTTTTAGACTCCTTAAAAGTGAAAAGATCGTCGAGTGATCTTGTTCTTTCACACTCGTTAATTGGATCAAAAAAACATCTACTGGCATGAGTTTACCCCTTTTTTCGGCTTGTAGATTAAGGAGGAAAAAGGTGCACCTCGGGAGATTTGTCTCGTTGAGAGAGTTCTCCTAAGTAGATTTTATACTTTTTCAGGCTAAGGAGACTAAATCTAGAAAAACGCTGCAAGTCCATAGTTAAGCTCTTTTCAGACTCCTTAAAATTGAAAAGATTGTCAAGTGATCTTGTCTTTTTCAGACTCGTTAAAACGGTTTTGAACATACGTCTTTTCGGTAGTAGTTTACCCCTTTTTCGAACCGACTAGACTACCTTCGAAAAAGGTACCCCAACGGAGTCTTCTTTTATGCTTTTTCAGACTCTTTAAAAATGAAAAACCATTGAGCTTACCTTCTATGGGCTCGTTAAACATACATCAAAGGGGGATTTTGCGTGTTATCAATCACATTTGCATCTCTGTGTCTTTGGCCTAATTTTGGTTCCACGTTTCTCTCAATTAAACCTTTGAAGCATGTCTTATATGTAATCCTTGTAGCACTTTGCCTTTGCGTTTTGACACCTTGAGCCATGGAGGAATTTTCCTGAGTGTCCTTTTCCTGCACATGTCTTCGTGCTCTGAGCATCAATGTGTTCCTTATTCTTGGAACTAGTATGTTTGCGACACTCGTTCCTCCTTTGTAATGTAGTATTCTTTTATTATTTTTCAAGCTTTCCAAAATTATTGAAAAAGACAAAAAAATCAAATATACCCCAAAAAGAGGATGGGAAAAGTATTTTCTTTTTATGGAAACACAATGAGTCGCCCTTGGAAAAATCACATCCTTTCATTTGTTCATCAAGATTTGGGATTTAATATGACCTTAGGGAGTTGTTCTCGCTACATAGTGTTGTTTCCTCCTCCATTTAGTTATTCTTCCAAACACATGGAGAGTTTATGTTGCCTCCTGCATCGTGAACTTATGTCAATGCCATGATGCATGAGTCTGATCATCTATCATGCTATTGTCCAAGGGAAGTTTTTACTTAGCTTGAGTCATCCCTTCTACAGTTGTCTCTTGTCCTCATGCCCGACCATCCCAAAAGTCCAATCAAGTCCTTCTTCGAAATCACTGAAGTTCTCTGCCTGATCGCCAAGATCCTCTTGTCTATTTCCGATGAGTTTTTGAAGACCTCTTGGTAGTGAATTTGTACACTCACATTACACTCCTACGCGAGTTTTGAAGATCTTGAATTTGTTGCTCGAGCTCTGAAGGCCTCATCTCCAACCATCATGCATCATTGGCGTCTTGAAGATGGATACTATACATGTATATCTTTGATTTTGAGATGTATATCCGTTGTGTATTTCTCATAGATACACGTTATATAGTTATATGACATGGATATGCAGTGTATTTGATTGGCATCCATGATTTATTTCATCCCGAACATGAGTATGCCCGCTTCGGTGAGACAATTATTATTTTTGCAAATGGCACCTCCCGAACTCTAGTCCCGGAATCACTTGCTTGGTATGTTAGTGAAGATTTGTAATGTATTTCGGCCATCAGATGCTCTTATGACCTCACACATTAGGGGTCATATGTTATAACCCTAAATTTCACCATACATGCATCCCTGGCATCAGACCATCTTACTTGCTATTTTTTCCAAGCCATCACTAAGCATCTCTTCTTAAAAAACATATTTTTGAAGATGTACATGACCTGTATGCCTACTACACCACTACAGCTCATGTGCGTACACTATATGCACCATTACAACCCGTGCATGCCCACAAATGTTGCAAAAATTAAAAAGTTGCAAGGAATTCATTGAGATTACGGGCTATTGGGTAGTTTTCCAACTGTCCCACTGCCTATAGACCGTCACCCAACCGAATAACCATCCTTTTGTCATATAAAATGAGGTTATGGGGTATCATTCCAAATCTAAGCATAAGAACATTGAAACTTTTCCCATTTCACTTTCCCCCCTTTCCCTAAGAATTTCCAGCCACATTGTGAGTTTTGAGCCAAAATTCCCTATTCTTGCCTTTTTCCTCCATTGCAAGCCTAATCTATTCCCTAGAGAGAGATGAAGAGTTGAAAGATACATGGAAGCAGTTGGATCTTGGTGAAGAGGAGCCCAGACTAGGTTCGAGGAGAAGTCGTCAATCTCATTGTAAGTAAGCTTTGTGATTCTAATAAAAGTACTTTTTCTGTCCCACCATATGATGTGTTCAATATTTATGTTTGTTTCATTTTTTATTATAACATCTAACCCACTAATTCATATATGAGATGCATGTTCATAGTTCTTTGATTTTTTGTTTGTGAATGCAGGTCATCCTTGGGAGGATACTTGTAGTCGAGGAGCAATCGATCGTGAAAGGATCGACACCGAACGCAGAGTTTAAGTTAGAGTTACCAGATCTTTTCATCTTGTATTTCTTGTATGAATGTGGGGTATAGTCGAGGTAGTCTAAAGAGTAGGAGACTTTTAGATGGTTAGATCTGCCTACATGTTGAACCCTAGTGTAGTCCATAAGGGGGTTTTCCCGCTATAGCAGGAATGACACAATGACTTGTCAATAGGACCTCCTAGTAGAAAACCTATCCTGAAGAGTGACCCACTTACTAGGGTGCAATGTCAACCACCAAGGTGAAACAAGGAAAAGAGAATAATTTGTAGGTAGACATTACATAATCAAATGCAGTTTAAAATGAAACAAACTCAAATGCCTCAAATATTGAAATTACACTCACCATAATACCTAGCTTCTACCTCATGAAGCAAGACCCAATGTCTTCTAGAAGCAAGTTGATGTGGTGTAAATCCTCATGATAAACCTGGAATTGTTGTGGCAAGGTGGGTCTTTGTCTGTTCAAGTGGACATTGTTGGTCAAGTTGTCTCTCGGTACTCCATGTTTGCAACCTGAGGGCCTAGAGACATCATCTCCTTAGTTATCTCTAGGAATTGGGGATAACACAATTTATTAGACAAAAGGGTCAAGGAAACCCTAGAAACAACCACTTTAAGCAACCCTAGTAGCAACCTTTTCAAAGAAGAATGAAAAAGGGGCAAGGACAACCACAGCAGTTGCATTCATGTATGCTACAAGCACAAAGTGATTCATCCCTTTGTTAAGAGAAACTTTAGTGATAACAATCATACCTGAATATCAAAATGGTAGTGATATTGTAGGTATATAGGGTTTCTATTTCTCAATTAGCTTCCCCATTGTAGTTGCCTGTACACTACAAGAACAAACTGATTCATCCCTCTGTTAAGAGAAAAAATAGTGATAACATGCATACCTGCATATCCAAACTACAGAGATATCATTTGGTATATAGGGTTTCTATTTCTCAATTTCCTTCTATTATGACATGAAGTTGTTAAGGGTCACATGAAGTTGTTGTGGGTCAATTAATCCTTAGATTTTTAATTTTTTATCCTTAGTCTTGTTTAAGGTTTACTTTTGATCTCCTCCTTATGGTCTTCTTAGGTCTTAGCACAAATAAATTAAGGTTGATGTTGGCCCATACCTTTGGTTTATATCTTCATTTCATCACAAGATTAGACAACTTTCACCATCACCCTTATGCCACCACTACTCTGACATGTTACCACTTCCATTATTTGCTTAAACCCGTCCACTCTGTCCCTCTACCTGTTAGAAGGTCAAATCAAATTTGTTTTAGTACGTTGCCATATCATAAAGAAATTTTGTAGTGCATCTTAAGTACATCTTCCCTCATTACCATTATTGCACTTATGAGGCTTTTGTCAACCGATCTCCTTTTTTTCAACTATCAACTTAGCAACCACAGTGTCCAGGTACTCCTTGAGTTGTTTAAGCTCTGTTGAAGATCAGATTAAGGTTGTGCTTATGTTTTCCCCTCCTGGGCGCTGCGAATTGATGATCCACATTATGAATCTACCCCTTTTACCTTTGTTATTACAAATTCTTAGCCATTTGCAGTGTTTCAGCTTCTTCTACTACAATTGAGCAAATCTTGATGTCAAATCCATTGTTCCTATCTCTTTCTTGACCCTTGTTGTTTATACTGCGAAATCTATTGTGGATTATCTTGTGAATCCCTTATTTTGGTGTTGCGAACCTGTACATCAAACTCAACATCATTACCCTCTGATCGCATAGCCTGTATAAACCGATTTCCTTTAAGTTTTCAATTGTTATTTCAAGTCTGAAGTTTATCTACGTTGGAAATTTAAAGAGCCTTTTTTATTAAAGTTGTGATAACCTTGCAAATGTTGGTGAAGTGTTAGCTTAAAACTTTGGCAGTTGCTTCCTCCTTGCATATCCATTTTCTTGAAGGCTTTTCTTCCATGTCTTAACCATCAATTTCCCTTTCATAAGATCAGAATTCAAATAGACAAGAAAACTATGAAGCCTTAAAAGAAGCTATCTTTGAAAAATACCATCATTCCAAACCCTAAGACCTATGTTCTTTGTTTGACCTCTCATATCCCTCAGATTATTGTATTATTTTTCCTCCTATAATAGCAAATGGATACACCACAACAGAAGAAGGCTCACAAGGGTGGGTGTGTAGTCAGGACGAAGCCCTATGATATGCAGTTATTTGATGCTAAACCTTTGATCAGAGAGGTCTTCCAGCGAGTTGGATGTTTCAATTTCTGTCAGAATATGCAGAGGGGACACACTGAGGTAGCCAGCGAGTTTTCCTTGAATTTTGATAAACTAAAGTGGGAACCTTGAACTGTAGGTATATGAAGCCACCATTGCAGCAACCACTGAGATACCCAACACTGGTGAAATATGGTTTAAATCCATGAATCTTAATGCATCCTTCTCTAAAGAGTTCCTCAAACCATAATGTCAGGGAAATAACCTATCAAAGGCAGTGCATAGGAGCCACTTGGTTGAGGGATTTGACAATATGTTAAGGGTGATCCAGAGATATTTCACTTGTGAGGGAAGATTCAATATTATTTACCAATACCACATTAGACTTTTGTTGCACTTCACAAGCAAAGACCTCATGAACCTCCCTTTCTATTTTTTTAGGAGTATTGGGAAAATGGTTGACAGGGTCCAAGCCAAGTCCAAGGCTATGGAAACAA
>ML785820.1:17712-27887 GCA_009831015.1 Picea engelmannii
TCTGTAGTTTTAACAAGAATTTCCATGGTCTTCTTTATGCATTCATATTGTATCAACAAAAAAATTGATTCACCCATTTCTATAGATTTAAAAAACATATTCACTACCATCTATTAATGCATAAACTCTTCCAGGTATTCCATAGCTGTGAGGTGCTTAGACATTATACTACCGTTGCATGGCAACTTCCAGAGTTTTAAAGTTTCATGGAACTATACAAAATGTTTTAACATCCCATTTCTTATGATTTATAACTAAAATGCATAATTCCATATTAAGGGATCCATGAGTAATGAAAGTAACTATTTTTACTTCTGTGGTATACATACATCTATATCGAACAAATTATGTAGCTACATGAAAATCAATAATCCAACATGAGTAGTGACTGATCAAATAAGATACATATCTGTAATAGTCAAGATGGAAACAAATGGAATTTCCACGTTCCACCCAACTGTAGATGTAGAACAACCATGTTTACTTGTCCTGATCACCCCCTAGCCTGACCATGACTCCATAAGGGTGAACCGAGCTCCACTCCTTAGCCAAAAGTACCTCTGTATAGTTCAACAAATCATTTTCCTAACACAAAAGTGCTCACACAACAAATGTCCCTTTTCCACAACATACTAAGAAGTGTCCCGCCTCCCACATATGTTGTATTTATCCCTTTTATTTGCCTATGAATTTTCTTCAAATCATTTCCCTCCTTGGAAATTCGTAGCTTTACAAATACCTAATTTTAGGGGTTGCCAATGACAAAACTTCACTTGAGTTAACTCAAACATGTTCCCCTCTCATGGAGTCGTCAACTACTTTTAACCTGGTTGTTCCACTTTTTCTTGTATTAAATATATTAAAATTTATGTCTCATACATCTATCCATCAAAGAGGACAATTGACAAGTCAAAGTCTTGCTCAACAGTCACAAATATAGTAATTAAATGTCTTAATAATATCAAGTACCAAAAGACTAGAGAATATCCAACACTAAGCAATGCGCCTCTCTCTTCCTTCTTCTCCCAAATGCACTTGCCAAACTTACGCACTTGATGAGCGAATGAGCGAGTGAGATAATGAGGTACGAGCTTCCTGGAAAGGTGTCTCTTCACTGGGCATGGCCGACTTGTCTTCTTAGTGGTTAAAACCACTTTAATTAGGCCTAGGGTTCGACTTCTTAATTTGCATAATACAATTAGAGGTTGAACAATCCACAAAAGGGGATTTGGTCAATTTCAATGCCCGACATGATCAATTCACAAAAGGGGATTGTAAGATGAATAATAACTCAATAATAAATATAATACTCTTTGCAGTTACAATATTTCAACACTCCCCCTTAACAAGAAGGGTATTCTACAACATCATGAGGAGAGAGGGAGGGAAACAACATCAACAACATCTGGAACACTTATTGGCATATCTATAAATCATCTGAATTTTTTCTCATCATCAATATCATCATCCACAACAAGGAGATGGAATGGAATCATCATTATCTGCATCAACATGGATTAATATAACACTAATACATCATCATCATCAATAACAACACAAGGCTAATACAACATCAACAACAACAACATCACAACACGAAGGCTGGAGAATCATCAACATCAACACTAGGCTAGAAATATTCAACACAAAGCTGGCATCTCAACACATCAGTACGAAGCTGAAAATCTTCAGCACGAAACTGACATCTCAACAACATCAACACGAAGTTGGAAATCTTTAGCACAAAGCTGGCATCACAACAACATCAACACGAAGCTGGAAATCTTCAGCACGAGGCTGGCATCTCAACAACATCAATACAAAGCTGGAAATATTCAACACTAGGATGACATCACAACAACATCTGGATGAAGATGGAAATCTTCATCATGAGGTTGGAATCACAACAACATAAACATGAAGCTGTAAATCTTCAGCACTAGGTTGGCATCACAACAACATCGGCACGAAGTTGGAAATCTTCAGCACTAGGCTGGCATCAACACTACTCTCCCTTTCGAGGGAGGTCCTTTCGGATTAAACCAAGCTTGTCTCGAAAGTGATTAAACTTTACACAAGACAAAGGCTTGGTCAATACATCAACAACCTATTCATCCGTGCCAACATAATGGAGCTTTATGGTTCCTCTCTGCACCATATCACGTATGAAGTGATACCAGATCTCTATGTGCTTAGACTCATCATGGAACACAAAATATTTATACAACTATGGTTATCACATAAGATCATGGTGGCTTCCATCTCCAGATCAAATATATCTATCAACAACATCCGAAACCATATGACTTCACCATTGGTGGAACATGCTGCAATATATTCCGCTTCTGTCGTGTTGAGAGAAATACTTGATTGCTTCCTACTCTACCACGAGATCATGGTTGTCTCTAGAATGAAACAACATCCTGAGGTGCTCTTTTTGTAAGAGACACTTCCAACCCAATCTGAATCGGTATAACCACTCAGTCTGAAGTCATGATCTCTAGTATAACATAGACCAAAACCCAACGTACCCTTAAGGTATCTCATCACATTTTTTGCATCATCAAGGTGAAAACATTTGGTTTCTACGAGATACTAACACAAGGAGAAACATATATCTGGCCTGGTATCTGTCAGATACATTACCAAACCAATAATATGACTATACAACGTAGCATCAACCAATTCTGACAAAGTATCAACCAGGAGCTTCAACTTTGTTTCCATGGGTGTGTTCATGGATTTACACTCCAACATATCAAACCTCTTCAATATTTCAACTGCATACTTCCCTTGGTTAAGGAAGATCTTCTCTAGGCTCTGCCAAACTTCGAAACCTAAGTAATAATGCATTAGGTCTTTCATCAAACTCTGTAGCGAGTTTCTTTTGCAATCTGTGATGAGATTTTCTTCATCTTGTCAAGAATACATCATCTACATATAGTAGCAACATCACTGGCTCATCATTCATAACCTTTAGGTAAATGTTAGAATCAATTTTACTCTTGGTAAAGCCCAAGCTTGCTAGGAAACTGCCAATTCTGCCATATCAAGATCTAGGAGCTTGCTTCAACTTATATAGATCCTTCTTCAACTTGTAGATCTGAGTTTTTCTATCTTCAACTTCAAACCAAATTTTCTCATTACATTGTACCAATTTGGTACACTTGCTCAGCTACAACTCAATATGCACAATCATGTGCTCTCTGCAAAGCACTATCTGTCTCACTTCCTGAGAGTATGCCCTCTCCTCTTTCTGCAACTGTTCCTTTTGGAACTGGGACTCTGCACATGCACCTTCTTTGATGCTGAGAATGGTTTCTCCATTCTCTCCGTGACTGCTGAAATTAGAGAGTAACTCCTCTACTCCATCATGGCAACAACTTCATCTGAAGCTAAGAGTGGCTCAATAACTGATACTGAATGTAGCTCTTCTTATTTCATGGAGGTAGCTCTATATTTTATTGTAGTCATGTCTCCATGACCCAACTAATGTATTGCACCAACCACCACTCAATTTTAAATATGGGGATTTCTCCCCCTCCATCTCATACTATATATGAATCATGGTTGTTCTGGTTGTCTTCATGAATACTGGAACTATTTCTTCAATTATTGAAGTAAGTGTCTCGTCATACTCTTCTCCCTCTTGCTGGGAGAATCCTTTGGACTCTCATCATGCTTTGTACATCTACAATATGCTTGATTGGTTAGATCAATCTTGGAAGTTAATACTGACTTCTCTTCTAGACTCATGGAAAAATCCATATTCTAGTCTTTTTGACTGACTTCCTTCTCTGTCATTGAAACAATGGAATCTTCCCAAGAGATTTCATATCTCCTAGAAGTTTTTGAAGCTACAATCTAGTCTTCTCATGGCATTTGTCTCCCAGTCCTGGAAGTTGTTTCTTCATCTGATCCTTTCTGAGATTAGGCTTACTCTCAGTTTCTTCTTAGTCTACAAGGACTTCATCATCTCTTATGGGGTATACTTGGTGTTGAATACCAAGTCTAAATATGAAAAACCGAGTCAAAATTCAAGTGAATTCCGCTTCCTGTCAAGGTGGCTTCATTATCCTTTGAACAAGTCTACTGTGAGTTCTTGTTCTAATGTTCGGTCATCTTTGGAGCCTTCTAATCCTTACAATCAATATTCATATGAGATACTCTGTATTTCAAAAGATAGCTTCTTCTTCATCTTCTTTGGTACATGAATGTATATGGTTATGTACATAGTCTTCTTCATGTCTCATCTAATCTGTTGTCTTCTGCAACCTTCACTATAGCTTCCTCAAGGTTATCACCTATGACCTGAAACAAGGTCAACAAAACAACAAGCAAGAATAATACTCTTTTGATAATAGTAAATAAAACAATAGCATGAATACTCGTTACAATAGATCCTTTAGAGATTTCACTTGTGACCTGTTTGAAACAAAGATCAAAAGTAAGAAATACAATACGAAATGAGATCAATACTCTTCTAGTGTTGTTATCAAACATTCACGCAAGGTAACTTGGAACCGACACAAGAAGTTTCTCCTAGAGGATATGTTAGTTGTATCAAATAAATGATTACATTAAGCATTTATCTCAATATGCTCACTTGCTACCAAGTATAATACTTTTCAAAGACTTCTACCTCAACTATAGTGTTTACTTGTAAAGTGGTAGTTATCAACTTGTCATGTGCAACTTTGAATCTTATCAACTTAATCAATCAAACCTGGAACCTGTAGTTTTGACCTCAAGAATGAGTGTGTTGCTTTTCTTTCAAGTCTCCTTCACTCAAGATGACAAGTGCTTTATTCAACATGTCTTATGTACTAAGACAATATGTTATCTTGATAGAAATCTAAGTTAGAGAATAAGCTCTATAAACTCAACTTTAATCAACCTTGATAATTTTGACCAATGGTTAGTATGATTTCAACATACCACCTAAATGTTCATAAGGTCAAAATATTGTCATAACAAATAGATGCATATCAAAATAATCAAACCTGGGGTGCATTAGTCTTCAGAGTATTTTGGATATGAGATCCTTATGAATCTATGATAGGAGATCCTTTCTCCTACAAGTACCCCTTAGAATAATATAGTTGAAACATATGTAAGTACATATATCTGATAGTATCTATGGGTGGTGGTACCATTCGGTAGCAGCGGTGATAGGTAAGAAACCTTCAAAACTTCATAGGTGTTTCAACTTTAAGGTTGAACAACACTTTACAAAATCTTTCAATGCAATTGGAACTACAACTGTTACTGCAACTAGTACTTTAACTGTAACTTAGGGTTTTATGAGAAAACCTTAATTTTTCAAACTTCAAATTTTGAAATTTTGATCCAGGGGCTAGATGTGCTGAGATGAGTCGAGTAAGATGGTGTAGTCAGATTTATGAAAATCCAAATTTTACCCCTTGAAACTGAGCTTGTAGAAATTTGGACTTGTACTTTTGGTACTGGTTCTGGTTTCCCGGTTTTTCTGGTTTTCTGGTTTTCTGGTACTTCAGGTTTTCTGGTACCAGTAAAAAACTAGGGTTTCTTTCCGGAGGCTCTGTCTATTGAAAAGGTGCACTCAAGTTGACAAAATATTCACTAGGGTAGGGCACACTTTTCTTATACGACCAAAAAATTCCTCTCCAACAAAAAGACCCAATTTTCTTGTACAACAACAATGACGTTTTTGCTTATCCATTGAAAGGTGCTCTCATCATCTTAGCTCTGATTCCATGTTAATTTTTGAGATATTATTAGGTTTCTTTTCAATTTACTAGATAACAATAGCATATGTAGAATCACTGAGAGAAAAAAAATCACAAGATACACAACATTTATCCTGGGAAACCCTCATGGGGGAGAAAACCTAACAAAAACTTTCTTAATATAGATAGCCAATACAATGCCAAGACAATAAACCAAAACACTAGAGAATATCCAACACTGAGAAATGCGCCTCTCTCTTCCCTTTTCTCCCAAATTTAGCTACCAAACTTGCACACTTGATGATCGAATGAGTGAGTGAGATAATGAGGCGCTAACTTCCTTTATTAATACAAGCTGGCATGCGCTGGAAAGATGTCTCTTCCCTGGGCAGGGCCGACTTGTCTTCTTAATGGTTAAAACCACTTTAATTAGGCCTGGGGGATGACTTCTTAATTTTCATAATACAATTAGGGTTTGACCAATCCGCAAAAGGGGATTTGGTCAATTACAATGCCCGACATGATCAATACAAAAAAGGGGATTGATCAGATGAATAATAACTCAATAATAAATAGAATACTCTTTGCAGTTACAATATTTCAACATTACTTTGGTTAGAAAATTGTACATGATACCAAAGGTAGCACCTCCTACTGCTATTTATTTAATCTCTGCTAAGCAATGCAGTAAGGTCATTTCACAGATTGAGAAGTTCGTCTTCTTTGTTATCCATTCTCACAGTAAGAAAAAGGTTGCCGCCACATCTGTGAACTCTACATAGAGCCTCTCTTTATAGTTGAAGCAAGTGGATGGGATCATGGAAGAGTACATAGACATATTCTCTTCACTCAACGGGGTATCGACACACTACCAAGTCAAGCATCCAATTTATCTAACCCCTGGTGCACCTCTGCCTAATGGACCAGTCTATCGTCGTTCACTGATGGAAAATGAAGAAATCAAGTGTCAAAGCCAAGAGCTACTTCAAAAGGGGCACATGAGACCCAAATCCTCCCCTTGAGAAAGCATGATTGTACTGGTGTAGAAGAAATATGGGGGCATCTCTGCATTGATTACAAAGCACTAAATAAAATCACAGTAAGGAAACAATACCCAATTCCCCGAATTGATGACCTTCTTGATCAACTCAAGGGAGAAAATTTCTTTAACAAGATTGACCTTATAAAGTCTATCTACCACCACATTCCCATCTAACCAACTGATGTATGAAAGAAAAATTTCAAATGTAAATAAGGTCTCTTCGAATGGTCGGTCATGCCCTTTGGCTTAAAAAATGCACCAACCACTTTCATGAGGTTGATGGATGATGTATTAAGATCCTTCACCAACTGTTTTGTGGTGTTATATTTGGATGGCATCCTCATCTTCAAAAAAACTTGGGAGGAACACATACAACATATTCAACAGGTTTTGATCACTCTGCGACAACACAAGCTATATGCCAAATTGGAAAGATGCTCCTTCGACATGAACATGGTCCAATACTTGGGATATATTGTTGATGAGCATGGGGTACATGTGGATCCAGCTAAAATCCAAGTCATCCATGACTGACCAACCCCGACCACACTAACTGAGCTTCAGAGCTTCTTGGGACTCTCCAACTTCGACCAATGGTTCGTGTTGCGATCCTCCCATATTGCATGGGTCCTCATCCAAGTGACGAAGGGTGGTGGCAGCGAAAAGTTCGCATGGGGGAAGGCACAACAACGAACATTTGATGATATAAAGCATCACTTATGCCAAGCTCCAATACTCTCCTTATCTGATCTGCAACAACCATTCAAGATTGAAAATGGTGCATCCGACTATGTTGTAGGCACAGTTTTCACTCAACACGGTCATCCAATAGCATACCATAGTGAGACACTCTCAGATACCATTTGAAAATACCTCACCTATGAAAAAGAAATGTATTCCATTGTGCAAGCCTGCCATCAATGGAAACATTACATTCTAGGAAAGGAGACGATCATCCACACTGATCACAAGCCTCTGCAGTTAATATAGACATAGGGGAAGTTGTAGAATGACCACCATAAAAATGGTCCACATACCTGCAACAGTTCCATCTCAATATCAAGTATAAGATAGGGAGCACAAATCGTGTCGCTGAATGTCTTGGTCGACATCACTTTCCTGCACTCACCACCGTGCTCCATTCCTATGGGAATAAGGCATATGAGTGGCCCCAACTTTATCTGCGAGATTCTGACTTCGCCACCAACGATCAACTTCTGGGTAAATGTGCGGATGTCATCAATTTTCACATTCAGTATGGACTATTATGCCATCTGGGCCATCTTTGTGTTCCTACAAGTGAGCGTGAAAAGGTGATTTGGGAGGCTCACTACAACCGAATGGTAGGATATTTTGGCGTGGAGAAAATTGTGGCCGTACTACAAAAAACGTTTTATTGGCCAAAACTTCGACATGACGTAAAAACTTATATTAGATATTGCACTGCCTGTGCCATTGCCAAGCTAGCCATCAATAAGAAAGGATTATACACCCCTCTTCCTACTCCCAAGAGGCCTTGGGAATCCATCTCGATCGATTACATGTCTGGTGTTCCATCCAACAAGCAAGGCAATGATTGCGTATTTGTTGTGGTTGATTGGTTTTTGAAGATGGCCATTCTCCCAACCTGCAAGAAGAGCATTGTTATAGCAAGATTTGCCTCACCATTTCTATCTTGCACAGAGGGCCTTTTTCCATTTCCCTATGCAGATTTATCAACCCCTTTTTGATAAATCCAGAGCCAAAATATATATTTTTCCACATATTCGCTCCCTAACTGCTTTACAAGGTGCGTATACACTTGCTGCTTCACTACATCTTGCATATATTGGGGTTTGTGCCAGAAAATACAAAATGAGGTCGGGTTTCCATGTCACGACAAAATATCTCTGATCTTTGGCCTTCCATATACTGGAAACTTTTCGACTCGGCCCTTTAGTTACATTTTGGAGGCTATAAGAGCACAATTTCGAGCTATGGAAAAGGAGAGAGAAAACATTCAACTTTGAAAGCAAAGTTACTCTGGAGAAATTATTTCATATTGAGTCTGCATCCCTTTGTCCCTCAAGTCTGAACATAGTGTTCAGCCCCCAAGATCTTCCCTTATTATCAAGAGAATCTCTTTATCTCTTTGCTATGAGCTTGCCTTTGGTGAAGGATTGAAGTGGTGGAGACCCAGTTGGAAGGAACTTGGTTTTTTGGGTTCGAACCATGCTGACACGGAAGTCTGTAATGTTGATACTTCCGTGGATCAATTATTAATAGAAATACTCCTTTCCCGTCCTATCGATATCTTCAAAATATATGATTATTATTCATGGGCATGTTTGTAATGTTTATTAATGGATTGTGCTATCCGATGTGCTAACAGATTTTATATATTTTCACTATATACTTGCATCACTTGTTCGTTGAGAACTTCTTGCAGGTATAAGGCTTTGGGTCAAAGTGCTCAATGGTGGAACGACATCAAACGATTGGATCGAGGTAGGCTTCTTCCTCGTATTGCACATTAATTTATATAGCACATGTTGGAATTGAGTTGATTTACGCAGTCATACCTGTCTGTTGTGGTTTACCCTTGGACATAGAGAGTTTTTCCCTTGTAACAGAATTGGCAACTCCACTGGGGAGAGATCTTCCTTATAAGGGTTGAAGTATTTTTCCTTCTTACATTGCTCTTTTTCCTTTGTATTTCTTGTCGCATCACAGATGGACAGAGTCTGTTCACTCTGGGTCTAAGTTTTCAGCCTTTTAACCTTGCCTAGCCTTGTTTTAAAAGATATACGCCCCTTTTCCCCTAACAACCGCATGTATACGCTTGTTGTCCCACTACAAGAGGCATATATACACCCTTTTCTCTTGAACAAGAGTGTATACCACTTCCCCCTTGCTTGTTTGCTTGGTTTAGTGACTACTGGGTAGGTTTTGAGGATCACTGAGCCTTCTTGGGTCTCTGTGGTACTTGTTGAGATTATCTGGGATGACAGGAAACCTTTTTGGAATTGAATTTTTGGGCAACATCTTTCTCTTTGTTTTCCGTTTTTTATTTGTCCTTGGTAGTTGGGCTGTCTGCTTAGTTATTTGATATTCTGCTTGAGTGATTGCATTTATACACAGTAGAAGTTGTATATCAAGTCGCTTATCAGTCCATGCATTTTCTTTTTTAATACATTGAAAATACAAAAAAAATAGGTGTGGCGTACCCTTTTCACTACCTAGGTTTCCCAACCTCTCAGTTTACCATTCTATACATGAATGATTACATAATTTGTACTGACATTATGATCACATGCATTTAACAGAATTAAACACAATTAAAATACAGAGTGAAACATATCTGGTTACTGCTATAATTAAACATTCCATAGCATTCAACAACAACTCTTTTACACAGCGGAAAACATGATACATGAACAACACCA
>ML785820.1:32580-48425 GCA_009831015.1 Picea engelmannii
TTTCTATCATAGTACCTTTTTTTCAGGTATTTCTTCTCGAAATACCCCTTAAACTCCTTCCACGTGACCTCTTTCTCTCTGATGTGCTGCACTTGCACAAACTGATCCCACCACATGGACGCTTTTCCTTTCAGCTGGTACATCGCAATTCTTCCCTTTGCATGAGAGGAATAATTCTGCAGCTGAAAATATTTCTTCATGCCAAGCAACCATGTCTCAACATCTTTCTCCTTCTTGTGCTCCCCATCAAATGTTGGAGGTTTAATTTTATTCATTTCTCCTTTCAATTATTCCCTTCCAGATTTCTGATGTTTTCTGGTAGGTGATGGGCTTGAACTACTGTGTGTCTTACTGCCAGAACGTTTTTGGGAGTGACTGTGATGTTGGCTACCACTCCTCGACCTGCTTCTTCTCCCATGAGTCCTGCGACTCTCCGTCGTGCTTGAGTCCCTTCCTTTCTCAAGTTTCTTCTCTATTCTTTCCAGGCTCTGCATGAATCTTAAGTTTAATTTCCCTTGCCGATCTCTGACTTTCATGAGCTTTCGGCTATCAACTCGGCGTTCCCTGGCCTCTCTTTGTAACTCTTCAATGATTTTCATCATATGTCCTTCCTTATCCAGCTCTTTTCCATGCCCATTAGAATGCGATCCTTCGACTCCCTGGTTAACATCCTTCCCTTCTTGTTCGTCTTCCATTTCAGGGATAATTGGCATTCTTCCCCACTCCATACTTAGTGTTGATTATCTGGAATTTTTGGCCTCTATTGTATTCAGAACACACACTGTGCAATCCAATTCAAAATTTTCATGCCATTAAACTTTAGGAGTATCCCACAATATTCATAATTAATACAAACAAGAACGAAAGTTATTTCAGCTTCACAAATTTTTCTAAGTTCTGTATGGCTCTGTGTTTTTTGGGTGACCGAAACTTCCATTTTAGTTATTTCGGGACTTCCAGTTTTCGGAGTTTCGCAACTCCTGATGTCGAGGTTTACTATCCTCTCGGATTCCCGATCTCCGATGACCCTTTTTACGTGCTAGCCCTCCAGAGCCTAGCCCTTGACTCATAGGACCATGCGCCAAGACCGTGGCCGTTTCCCTCTCGTGTCTACTCCTATCGGGGTTTCGGTCCTTGCGCTGTCAACAGGCGCATGCCTTCGCAATCCCTGCCTCTCCGATCTCCGATATGCCTTAGTCCTCCAAGCTTAGCCCTGGCCTATGTGACTACTGACTCGAAACCCTGGACTTATCCCTTATCGGGGTTCGGGGTTTCACAAATATGAATGCGTCAAAACGCTTGATAGCGGAAATCCCTATTTCCCCATTTCCGATGGGCTCCGTCCATGCTATCCCTCCGAGCTAGAGCCTCACCATACAACCATACTATATGACCTTAATCAAACCACTCATTGGGGTTTCGGCGATTTCAATATCATTCTCGTACGCTCACAGAATCTCTGATGGATCCCAGTCGTTGACTGGTCAAACAGGCCTTCCTCCTGTTGTTATAATTCCGCCACCTGTCCTCCTGACAGTCGGTGTGGCCCCACACACCTAAGCCTTACCGGGAAATCACGTATCGCGATTTTCCCATGCACCAATCCTTTGCCTCTGGAATCTCCGATTCCCGATTCTTGATATACCGACGCGTCTTTCGCTTTACCCTTCGCGGTCAAGTCAGGTCATGTGACCTGCGTTCATATGACCACAGTCATACGATTCTGTCGGGTTCTCGGGGTTCAGAGTTTCACAACGCATGGACTCCTTGTCCCCACGATTCCTGATCTCTCGAATCTCGATTTTCGATGGATGACTTTTCTATCGGGACTTTCCCGATGAACCTCAATCACCGATGGACTTACTCCTTGTCGGGACTTTCCCCGATGGTGCAGATCTTTTCCACGTGTCCACTAATATAAACGGTCCGGATCTTGTCGCGAATTCGCGGATCACGATTTCGTATGACAAGATTTCTACGCGCTCGAGAAGTCCGATTCTCCGAGTTCCGATTCTGTGGATTCTCCTGACACATGTCCACCCGGGATTCATGGCTATGATCCCTCCTTGGGTTTCCGAGAATCACAGGGTCTCGATTCTCTTGAGTTCTAATATCCCGACACTTCTTCGGGACTTCTCCTCTACCCATGAGGACTTAAGTCCTGCGCAACTTTTGTCAACTCGAACGGTTGACAGGTACTCCACATGGATCTTACGACTCACAATCTTCTCGAGTTTAAACTTCTACGCAGTGTCAAAAGGTTTTAAACATCGTGCACGTTCTCCAGATCTGGCGGTTGCAAGGGTTCGCTTTCCCTCCCGAACAGATCCGGCGGTTCTCACACCATCAGTGTAGAAACCTGTCTTCCTGTGGTCGTAGACCATACCAGTTGTAATTTCACAGCACTCCTAAACCTCATGAGCTTATAAACGCGGTCAAGCAACTGCTTGACACACTGGAACAAACCAACGTCCGAAATTGGCCATTCCAAGCCCAATTTCTCCTCACATTTTCGGTCCAAAGACCGCTCCACTGGCCCATCTAGGCTCAGTGTCGAAACCTTGGCTCTGATACCAATTTGTAGTGTACCCTTTTCACTACCCAGGTTTCCCAACCTCTCAGTTTACCATTCTATACATGAATGATTACATAATTTGTACTGACCTTATGATCACATGCATTTAATAGAATTAAACACAATTAAAATACAGAGTGAAACATATTTGGTTACTGCTATAATTAAACATTCCATAACATTCAAAAACAACTCTTTTACATAGCGGAAAACATGATACATGAACAACACCATCATGCCAAAATGTGTTAAAACATAATTCAGAATACTTATCTTTTATCAGCTGGAGAAATCACCAACCAAGTACAGGCCTTCCACGAACCTCCCAGCCTTAGACCACACTGTTCATCATCTCAACAGTAGGTCACCCCCGAGCTGGGACCGAGCTCCACCCCAAGGCAAGGAACCCTTGGCTAGGATGAGGTTACAGGGAAGATAGCACATACACATTCACCAGGAAGAGGATCTCCCAGGAATCTCCCACGCTCACTGCCCACAGACCCTCATTCCCCACATGCCTGTTCCACCCTAGGAGAGTGCACCTTCTCTGTCACCTAGACAGTCCTTCGGCTGCCAGTCTCCCTTACCTTGGGTTACAGGAACAGGCCAGACCAGAATTCTTCGGGCTCTATGGCAGCTACAGGGTTCCTTCCAGGAGTCCTCTTCTCCCTCTGCTCACTCTCTCACCTGGAGGAGTCGCTCACAGGCCAATAAGCCTCACGCAGTCCTGTACTGCGCAGTCACAACAATCCACAGGAAACACAGACACAGGTTCCCCAATTCAGTTCAACAATCGCTAGATGATCTCACAACAATGTTTTCGGAACAGGGACTTCACACCCAGGCTAACTCGGCTTCCCCAAAACCACAAGATTCTTCCTGAGATCCTCACTGGCTTCTCGCAAGCTGGGAATTACACTCACAGGTTATCTCAGAGACAAGCCCAGACTCCACGGCTCCTAACAGAGGGTTGTACACGGGTCTTCCACGCAAAACACAGGCTTTTTCTCTATGACAGACATACACGGGCTTCTTGCAGACTGCTCTTCCTATTCCCTCCCAGGCAGTCGGGTCGAATGGAGTCCGAACCCCCTTCATGGCTTGCTGTCTCGGTTTTATTTGCATGCACCAGGGTTGACACTTGTCACCCTGGGAACTTGCATGCATTCCATCCGTACACCTTCCTTCCACCACTTGGAAACTCACGGGTCCTTAAAAAGGACTTAGGATAAAATAACATGCACATGGATTTTTAGGAATAATAATAAAATATTATTCCAGGCCTAAGCCCCCTAGTCTCCTCACTCAGCCCCTTTCCCACCTTCCAGCCCTTGATCCCTTGCCCATTCTGTGGACGCTCAGTCCCCCATCACTCATTCCTCATGGTCGGTCTGCACTGGTGGTATTTATATTTTATTAATTGACCTGCATACATACAAGTATATCAACAGGCTGCTGGCCTTCAACACTTAGGCTCCCTGGCCTAACAAAACTCATAAGCCTACAACTTATACAAAACTTGGCTCACCAGCCTATAGAACATATTTACAATTCTTTGCATATAACATGGTCTGTAACGGGGCTTAGCCTTGGGGACACTACAATAGGCATTTTGCATTGGTTGGTATTTTTGTCTTTGAAACTTTATCATTAGCTTAAGCACATTTAACGAAAGATTGCATTTATTTCCGAGTTGCAGAATTAAAATTGAATATTGCACTGTTTTATTTAGCATATCATTCACTGAAAAGTTAAAGTTAGGATTTGCATTATATCTATTTTTATTCTTATGCAGAGTCATATGTTCACCATGAGTTTCATTTCCATACCTTTTTGAGTAATCATGACCAATAAAATTTACGCTTTAAACCCCTCATCACAATATCCCCGTCATCATCAATATGTGACAAACAATATATTGTCGTCGTAATGTGATGAATGTAGCCCCATCATTGCAATGTGATGCAACTATCCTCTCATCATATTGTGATGCAAATATCTTGTTGTCGTAATCTGGTGAACTTATCCCCTCCCTTGCAATGTCACAAAAAAAACCATATTGTCCCGATATGACGAACATAGCATCGCCATCCCAATTTCAACAAAATTGCTTCATCGTCGCAATGTTATGTGAATATCATGTCGTCATAATGTGACAAACACTTCCAAATTTCACTATCTGAATGTCATCCGTATTCTTGGTCAACTATGGTCATGGCCAACCATGGTCACTTATGGATAACAACTGTCGAACTTGGTTAACCATTGTCAACCATAGTCAACCACATTCAACCATGGTAATGGTCAACCAAGGTCAACAATAGTGAAGGTCATCCATAGTGAACGTCAAGCATAGTGAATGTCTACAAAATTTAACCACGGTGAAGGTTTATGGAAGTTAACCATGGCCATGGTCAACCATAATTAACCATGTCAACCATAATGAACCTTTCCTTCCCAAAGTCAACAAATTTCTATGATGAACATGCGATATTTTTGTTCATCACATTGCCAATATTTACTTACATGACCTATCATTGCAATGTGATGAACCTAAAACCCTCGTCCCAATATCCCCATCGTCGTCAATATGTGACAAAAAATATAATGTCGTCGCAATGTGATGAACATAGCCTCGTCATTAGAATGTGATGCAAATATGTTGGCATCACAATCTGATGAACATAGCCTCGTCATCACAATGTCATCAACATAGCTTCATTATCACAATGTTACACGAATATCATGTCGTCATAATGTGACAAACACTTCCAAATTTCACTATCTGAATGCCATCCGTAGTCTTGGTCAACTATGGTCATGACTAACCATGATCGTTTATGGAAAACCACTATCAAACATGGTTAACCATTGTCAACCATGGTTAACCAGAGTCAACTATGGTCATGGTCAACCAAGTTCATCCATAGTGAAGGTCATCCATAGTGAACGTCAAGCATAGTGACGGTCTACGAAATTTAACCACGGTGAAGGTTTATGGAAGTTAACCATGGCTATGGTCAACCATAATTAACCATGTCAACCATAGTGAACCTTTCCTTCCCAAAGTCAACAAATTTCTACGATGAACATACGACATTTATGTTCATCACATTGCCAATATTTTCTTAAATGACCTATCATTGCAATGTGATGAACCTAAAACCCTCGTCCCAATATCCCCATCGTCGTCAATATGTGAAAAAACATATAATGTCATCGCAATGTGATGAACATAGCCCCTTCATTGGAATGTGATGCAAATATCTTGGTGTTGCAATCTGATGAACATAGCCTCGTCATCACAATGTCATCAACATAGCTTCATTATCACAATGTTACATGAATATCATGTCGTCATAATGTGACAAACACTTCCAAATTTCACTATCTGAATGCCATCTGTAGTCTTGGTCAACTATGGTCATGACTAACTATGATCGTTTATGGACAACCACTGTCAAACATGGTTAACCATTGCCAACCATGTTCAACCAGAGTCAACTATGGTCATGGTCAACCAAGTTCAACCATAATGAAGTTCATCCATAATAAACGTCAACCATAGTGAAGGTCTACAGAAGTTAACCACGATGAAGGTCTATGGAAGTTAACCATGTTCATGGTCAACCATAATTAACCATGTCAACCATAATGAACCTTTCCTTCCCAAAGTCAACAAATTTCTACCAAGGTTAGCCATGATCATGGCCAACCATACTGAAACATGGTCATTGCAAATTACTGTATTACTGTATTAATACTTTAATAATGTATTAATGTATTATTACTTTAATAATGTATTACTAATGTATTAATGTATTATTACTTTAATAATGTATTTATTACGTTATTAATACTTTAATAATGTATTACTATAGTATTGATACTTTTTAATGTATCAATTATTTAAAACTAGCAACAACCACTTAATAAAAGTGGTTGATATACGCCGATCGACGCCATTAATTTTACAAAAGGTAGAAAATGGCATTGTTCGACGTATATCAACCACTTTATTAAGTGGTTGTTGCTAGTTGACGGTCGACATGCCTTTGGGATGACCATTAATGTATTAATTAATTATTACCATGTAATATATAATAATAATATATTAATGTAATCCATTAATGTATTAATGTAATATATTATAATAATAATAATAATAATGTATAAATTTAATATATAAATTATAATGTAATATATAATAATAATGTATTAATTTACATTATTAACTTATTAATTGATTGATGCATTGATAATGTGATGTGTTAATTAATTAATACATTGGAAATTTATACGTTGCTAAAGTATTAATATACTAATAAAGTAATACATTAAATACATCAATAAATACATTAACAAATTAAATACATTAAATGAATTAATAAATATATACTAAAGTATTAATGCACTAATAAATACAGATACATTACTAATATAATGACTACATCAATACAATAATTAATTAATACATTAGTAATTTATACATTAATACATTAGTAATATATACATTGATAAAATATTAATACATTAATAATATAATAGATTAAATACATCAATCAATACATTAAATGTATTAATAAATACATTACTAAAGTATTACCACACTAATAAATACATCAATAAATGCATTGCTAATATATTAAATACATCAATAGCAAGTACTAATATATTGAATACAGCAATAAATACATTGAATCATACCTGCCCGCATGACATTGAACGATATGGAACAATGGAGTTCCTACCTAGATTGGATGACATGAACGATGCATTCTTACGATACACCTGTTGATGATGATGAGGATCATGCGACATACACTTTGTGCTAGTCAGGTAGAACAGTATGGGAAGGGAGGTGCGTGATGCAGTCCCTATTTGAAGTGTACCATTACCCTAACTCCTTCTAAAAACAGTACATGTTTCCGAGAAAAGTCCCCTTTCAATACAAGCCTAACACAGTAAGGAGAAGGCCCGTTATCGCCAGACAAACCAAAGACAAGTTCACCAGAAAGAGGTTGAGCCCATACATTGAATGAATTAATAAATGGATTAATAAATACACTTGCTAATGTATTAATACACTAACAAAATAATACATTAATAAAGTAGCAATGTATTGAAGTTAGTATATTTAGTAAAACATTAATAAAATTTTAATACATTAATACATTATTAAGTAATACATTATTAAATTATTAATACTATACAAAAGTAATACATTAATAAGCCCATTAATAATACATTATTAAAGTAACAATACATTAATAAATACATGATTAAAGAGGTAATAACTTAATAAATATATTATTAAAGTAGTAATACTTTAATAATACATTATTAAAGTATTAATTCATTTATTGAAAATGACTTATATGATTAACCATGACCATGGTTTCTTGTGGTTATGACTATGAATATCATTGATACATTAAAATATACTGAAACCCATTAATTTAATTGATTAATATACTAATACATTTCTAATAAATACATTACTAAGTATTAATACATTAAAACAGTAATAAAATATTAATAATCAAATAAAATAATACATTAATAAAATTAGTAACACATTGACAAAGCATTAATAAGTTATAACATTCATATAATGTATAAATTAAAGTATAATATAACTTATTAATTAATTATAAATTAAAGTATAATATAACTTATTAATTAATTGATACATTAATAATGTAATATAATAATTAATTGATACATTATATGTAATGTATTAATTAATTAATACATTAATGTATAATGTAACTTACTAAAGTATTAATACATAAATAATGTTATTTATTAATTAATTAACATATTAATATATTGTTAAAGTATTAATACACTCATAAAGTAATGCTTAAATAATACATTATTAAATTATTAATACATTTATGGAAAATGAATATGGTTCATCATGATCATGATTTCTTATGGTCATGACTATGAATAACATTGATACATTAAAGTACATTGAAATGTATTTATTTAATTAATTAATATATGTTATTGCATTTTTAATAAAAACATTACTAAAATATTAAGACATAAATAAAATATCGATACACAAATAAAACAATAGTTTCATAAATAGTAAGACATTAATAAAAAATTAACATGTTATTACAATAATATAATGTATTAATGTGTAATGTAATGTATTAATTAATTATCACATTAATAATATAACGTATTAATTAATTATTACATTAATAATATAATGTATTAATTAACTAATACATTAATATAAGATATTAAAGTACTAATACATTAATAATGTAATTTATTAATTAAGTAATACATTAACACATTGTTAAAGTATTAATACTCTAATAAAGTAATGCATACGTACTACATTATTAAAGTAATAATACATTAATAAATACATTATTAATAACGTATTTATTAATATTATTAATACACTCAAACATTGATATTAATATTAATATTAAAACATTAAAACATTAAAAAAATATTAATACTTTAATAATACATTAGAAAAGTATCAATACCTTAATAAAAACATTATTAAAGTAGTAATACATTAATGATACATTATTGAAGTATTAATACAATAATTTACAATGACCATGTTTGACATTTGACCATGCCCATGGTTAAGTTTGGTAGAACTTGGTTGACTTTGTGAAGGAAAGGTTCACTATGGTGGACCTTGGTTGACCATGACCATGGTTAATTGAGGCTTACCTTGGATTACCATGAACATGACCATGGTTAACTTCTGTAGACCGTCTATAGACCTTCACCATGGTTAACTTCTGTAGACCTTCACCATGGCTAAATTGCAACAATATGGTTATGTTAATCAGATTGTGATCATGAGGCTATGTTCGTCACAATGCGACAATGTGGTTATGCTCATCACATTGCGAAAATATGGTTATGTTCATCACAGTGCGACAATGTGGTTATGGACAGTTATGTTCATCACATTGCGACAATATGGTTATGTTTGTCACATTGTGATAATGTGGTTATGGCGAGCCATGTTCATCACATTGTGACAATATGGTTATATGTTCATTACATTGCGGCAATATGGTTATGGCTAGTCATGTTCATCACATTGCAAAAATATGGTTATGTTCGTCACATTGCGAGACTCAGTGCTATGTTCGTCAAACTGAGAGACTCAATGCTATGTTTGTTGCATTGCGATATTTGAGGTTATTAGCATCACATTTTGACAATATGGTTATGTTCATTACATTGTGACAACAAGGCTATGTTCATCACATTGTGACAATAAGGCAACATTCGTCACATTATGACAGTGGGGTTATGTTTGTCATATTGTGATGATAGGGCTAGGTTCGACACATTGTGAACAATATGGTAATGTCCATCGACTTGTGATGATGACGTTATGTTAATCACATTGTGATGATGAGGCTATGTTCGTCGCAATGCGACAATATGGTTATGGCCAATCATGTTCGTCACATTGCGAAAATATGGTTATGTTCATCACATTGCGACAATGTGGTTATGGCCAGTCATGTTCGTCACATTGCGACAATATGGTTATGTTTGTCACATTGTGTTAATGTGGTTATGGCGAGCCATGTTCATCACATTGTGACAATATGGTTATATGTTCGTCACATTGCGACAATTTGGTTATGGCTAGTCATGTTCGTCACATTGCAAAAATATGGTTATGTTCGTCACATTGCGAGACTCGGTGGTATGTTCGTCAAAGTGAGAGACTTGATGCTATGTTCGTCGCATTGTGAGATTCGAGGTTATGTTCATCACATTCCGACAATATGATTATGTTCGTCACATTGCGACAACAAGGCTATGTTCGTCACATTGTGACAATATGACAGTGGGGCTATGCTTGTCATATTGTGATGATAGGGCTATGCTCGACACATTGTGAACAATATGGTTATGTCCATCGACTTGTTATGATGACATTATGTTAATCACATTGCGATGACGAGACTATGTTCATCACAATGCGACAATATGGTTATGTTCGTCACATTGCGACAATATGGTTATGGGCAATCATGTTCGTCACATTACAAAAATATGGTTATATTCATCACATTGTGACAATGTGGTTATGGCCAGTCATGTTCGTCACGTTGTGACAATATGGCAATATTCGTCACATTATGATAGTGGGGCTATGTTTGTCATATTGGGACGATAGGGCTATGCTCGACACATTGTGAACAATATGGTTATGTCCATCATCTTGTGATGATGATGTTATGTTCCTCACATTACGACAATATGGTTATGTTTGTCACATTGTGACAATATGGTTATGGCTAGTCGTGTTCGTCACAGTGTGAAAATATGGTTATGTTTGCCACATTCCGACAATATGGTTATGGCTAGTTATGTTCATCACATTGCGACAATAAGGTTATGTTCGTCACATTGTGACAATGTGGTTATGGCCATTCATGTTCGTCACATTGTGACAATATGGTTATGTTCATCACATTGGGATAATGTGATTATGGCTAGTCATGTTCATGACATTGCAACAATATGGTTATGTTCGTCACATTGTGACAATATGGTTAAGGCAAGTCATGTTCATCACATTGTGACAATATGGTTATGGCAAGTCATGTTCGTCACATTGTGACAATATGGTTATGTTCATTACATAGCGAAACTCGACGTTATGTTCATCAAATTGAAAGACTCGACGCTATGTTCGTCACATTGCGAGATTCGAGGCTTCGATCCAGATGATCCAGGAGCTTCCTCCACTAAGCTCCGACCAACACCCTGGCTATAGCAACCTTACATATAACTTACCCACATACTTTGATCCCATCAGCTGCTATACTTTATTATTCCATCAGCTCTGCTGTCTTCCCTTAGATTTACTGTCAACGACTTGTCTGGAGAACCCCTGGAGGCTGCTTTTTTAGCTATTTAGTTTTTTGTTTACAGTTTAGACTTCAAGGTATTGGTCCCCTCCTTCGGGGCCCGGCTTACAGGTGGGACTCTTTATCTGTTCGGACTACTGATAGGATTGCACTGCCTCCAAGATCTGCCGGCCATTCGTTTTTTTTACCTTCCCCGCTACTCGACAAATTGTGCGCTATTTCACCTATCCTCAGTCTTGCTTTTCCATGTGACTTCTCGAATCCTGTTTCATGTGACACCCAGCCTGTGTATACCCCACTTGACATCCTGTTTTTTGTCCTTCACTCAGAGCATAAAACAATATGGATTCACGGACGGAACCTCTGATGCAGTCCTCCGACGAAGTTATTTGGAAACATGTGGGGTTATTTGACATGTTAGATACTCTAGAATCAAAGCAAAAGTCGCTTTCCTTCACCCCCTCCAGATCATCTTTACCCACTTTTCCTGCTATGCCTCCTGACCTCTCAGCCCCTGCTCCCCTGTCAACAGAACTTACACATTTTCCGGTACCTACTGAACCGGACAGGACCCTCACTGATTTACACTTTCCCTCTCTCCGGTCTCGAGTAAATCAACATCCACCTCCTCCCCCCCTTAAAGATAACACACAGCGCAGTGCCCCCAGGGGAAGGAAAGTGTGGAAATCTATCAGAAGGACAAAATGCTTGACTCTAGGTGACGGGGTAGGCCTCGAAGAGCTCGTAAAGATGTCGACCTGCACTTTGGTGGGGCGTCTATCTTACATTCGCCTGAGCACTCTCCCAATGGAAGAATGGACAAAGAGTAACTGGCTCCCAGTTTTGGGTTACTTACCACAGATACAATACCTTAAAAAAGGCTGGATTTCATTTCACTGTAAKTCTCCTGAGGACGCCACTCTACTGCTCTCCTCGGTATGGGTTTATGGCAGAGGCAGYCTCATGCTTAAGCGCTGGAGACTTGCTTTCAATCCTGAAACGGAGTATTTCCAGTTTAGACATCTCTGGGTACTCCTCCCAGGACTTCCGTTATATTTGTGGAATACAGCTGCTCTGACTGCCATCGGAAACTCACTGGGTTCATTCATCTCTMTTGACACKCAGCTGCACAGTGGAACATCGAGAACGATGGGAAGAGTGCTGGTGGAGATTGACATCACCACTAGCTTGCCGRAAACCTTGGTGATTGAATGGAGAGGGMKAAAACTCTCTCAGAARCTGGACTACCTCGGACTTCCCTTCCRATGTAATCTCTGCCGTGAAACGGGTCATCTTCGCCGTGATTGCCCGGGTAAGTTTTCTATCGACTCTACTGAAGATAGCGACCTTTTTCTCAATCCTCCTGATCCTTCGGAGTCTGACCCGTCCTTAGCCTATCTGGACTCGCCCCCTCGACCTCCTTTCCAGATCCATACTGGACAGTCAGTCGACTCGTTAACTAAGCTATACACTATTTGTCCCCTCCTCTACAAAACCCTCTCTGAAGCCGAAAAGATATCTGTTTCCTGTTACCCTTGGCTCTTGACCCCTAGTAGGCAGGCCCCCCCCGATACTGTTGGAGAGGCACAACAGCCTACGACCCAAGCTTCAACATCTGCCCTCGGCCTAGCCACTGATTCAACCTTTTTAAGGAATACTGAACTGGCACACAGTCCAAACTTACTCCCCCCTACTTATCCGGCTAAGCTTACACAACCGTCCACATCTCCCACGTTTGGACATTCAGATTCTTTGCCTACTCCTCTCATCAACGAAGACTCTCCACCCTTGCCTCCGGGATACAGTCAACCCGAGGAAGATGACTTGAGCTTGTTAGCTGGACTGCAAAACTCGGCCTCAACTGACTCTATTCCAAACATCCTTACTCATTTTCCTGTTTACCGAGGCAAAGAACTCCTCTCTTCAGTCACAGAGCCAGGTTCTTCCTCCAGTCTTCCAGTAGATGGAGACACTAAATATTTTACTTGGGCTCGAGGTATAGCGTCTGAGCTCTCCCCACTACAGACTCGAAGCTCCCGGAAGAAAAAAGAAACACTCAGCACACTTCAACCGACTTCTGAACCCCCTACTCAAGAAGGAAAAGCCCTTAGAGCACTGAAGGCTTTAGCACGATCAAAATAATGATCGTGCTCTCTTTAAACATCCGAGGGATAGGAGGACCCCTCAAGACTGCCTCCTTCCGTAGATTGCTTGATAGTACTAAGCCGGACCTCATATTTCTTCAAGAGACCCTCTCGACCGATCTTCAAGCCAGAGATTTCGTGCATTTTTTCCGTCCCTCGTGGTTTTCTGCTGCTGCTAGCTCCATTGGCAATTCCGGAGGACTGTTGGTGACCTGGGATCCAGACATCTTCGAGCTGCGTCCATATCTTTCTACCGGGGGCATTCTACTAAAAGGTCGATTTCTTGCCACTAGTCAAGAGGTGGCGTTTTTAAACGTATATGGACCATGTTCGAATAAACCTTATTTCTGGAATCAACTGGCTAATAGCGGTTTGCTCTCCTTACCAAATCTCATACTAGGTGGTGACCTTAACTTTATCTTGAAGGCAGAGGAACATTGGGGTGGATCTTTCCAGCCTGGCCCCACCGAAGCCACCTACAGGGAGATTTTTGATACAAACAACTTAATCGATGTGCAGCCCACCTGTCTGATGCCTACTTGGCGCAATGGGCGTACTGGCAGCGATGCTATTGCCAGACGCCTGGATCGTTTTTTTATTGCTGAGGCTTTTCTGACTTCTCAAATTTTACCAGCCACTTGGGTTGAATACCCGTTTTTTTCAGACCACGCCCCGGTTCTACTTAAGCTGATTCCGCCGGCGCTCCACCGAGCCACACCCTTTAAATTCAATTATCACTGGCTGCAGCGAGCTGACTACAATTCTCTGGTCAAGGGAGTCTGGTCGGACCCTGTTTTCCTGGCCGAATCAAATCCGCAGAGGCGTATAGCCTGGAAACTCTCAGTACTTAAGTCTAAAACAAAAAAGTGGATCAAGGATTTAAAACAGGCAGATAATTCCCGTCTACAGGAGCTGGAGTATGTGATTTCGACCCTTATCAAGTCATCTACAATCGCGGCCTTAACAATAGAAGAGTCTGCCAGACTGTCGGCGATGGAAGCAAGTAGATCTTTTATCTTGCGGCAGGAGGAAGAAGCTTGGCGTTTGCGTAGTCGTGCGCTATGGCTTAAGAGCGGTGATTCCAATACAAAGTTTTTTCACAGGCTGGCGAGTTCAAACCGAAGCAAAAAATCTATTTGGTCGATAGATAGCAACATTATTGGGACCGAACCCATTAGTGGTCAAGAGGAGATAAAGAAGGCGGCAGTCCAACATTTCCAACAGCGGTTCATAGCCCACAGTGATCTTCATCTTCCTAAAAAGGTCTCGATTGCTAGACTATTCCCCCATTATATTTCCGCAGAAGACGACAACGAGCTCTATAAACCGGTTTCTCTTGCAGAGATCAAAGACATCTTGATACATTTTAATAAAGAACGAAGCCCGGGACCGGACGGCTAGACCAGTGAATTCTTCATTTTCTTTTTTGATCTAGTGGGCGAAGATCTCCTTCAGATGGTGGAAGACTCACGAAAAAAAGGAAAAATTTTGGGGAACCTAAATGCTACTTTCTTGGTCCTGATACCGAAAAAATCAGATCCTCTCTCTTTCAATGATTTTCGTCCGATCTCTCTTTGTAATCTCATTTACAAGATAATCTCAAAGGTCATCTCAAACAGGTTAAAGCCCATACTTGAAAGGTGCTTATCGTCGGAACAACACGGCTTCCTAAAGGGTAGGAGAATTCAGGAAGCGGTTGGTGCAGCCCACGAATGTTTACACAGCATTAAGAGAAAAAATCTAAAAGCGCTGGTAATGAAACTTGACATCAACAAAGCTTTTGACTGTATTGACTGGGCATTCCTTAGGCTTGTGCTTCACGCTGTTGGTTTTGGAGTCAAGATGATAAGTTGGATCTTTGCATGTGTCACTTCTGCCAATTTTGCTGTCTTAATCAACGGAGAAGCCACCAGCTTCTTTAAAGGTGAGAGGGGGCTTCGACAGGGATGTCCACTCTCCCCTTACCTCTTTATTTTGGTCATGGAGGGCCTCAGCCTCCTACTCAATCAAAATGTTGCAGATCATAAAATCTCCGGCATTAAAGTCTCAAAGCTCGTAAGGTTAGTCCACCTCATGTTTGTGGATGACCTCCTTCTTATGTCAAATGCTGACTTATCAGAGTGGTCAGTCATTCAGGAGGTTCTCGCTAGCTTCTGCTCTGCCTCAGGTCTCTCTATAAATCCTTTAAAATCTACTGTTCACTACTGGGGAATCACAGAGCCAGAACTTTTAAACTTC
>ML785820.1:53796-73806 GCA_009831015.1 Picea engelmannii
GATATCATCGGCATAAAGAAGAAGATTGATGACTATACCAGTGAGTGTGGGGCCGACACAACCTGCTTTTTCCAAACATTCTTCTAATTTATCAATGTATATGCCAAAAAGGGTAGGGGACAAGGGACAACCTTGTTTGACTCCGATATTGCAGTTAATCTCTTTTAACCAGCCCTCAGTGTTTTTAAACTTAGCAATAACATTCTCATACATCCTTATTGCAGCAGCCCTCAACTCGAGAGGCACTTTTATCTCTTCCAACCTATTCCAAAGGTTTTACCTAGGAACCATGTCAAAAGCTTTCCTAAAGTCAACAAAACAACAAAAAAGATTGGTTTTAGTATTGCATAACTCCTCTGCAATGATCCTAAAGGTAACAAGATGGTCCATGGTTGAATGATATCTTCTAAACCCGACCTGGCCTTTAGCTCTTTTACCATGACTTTCTATCCAAATGCTAATCTTCTTTTCCAAAATGATTCCATAAAGCTTGGCTAAAATCGGGCTAATCATAATGGTCCTATAATTAGAGGGAATGTTTTTATCCCCATTTAAAAAAATAAGAACAATGAGGCTTTGCGTCCAGGGTTTAGGGAAGCCCCGCTTGACTGCTAAATTGAAGAGCTTGTGTATGTGAGGGATAAGGATTGACCCTCCAATTTTAAAAATTTCAACTTGGTAGCCTTCAATGTCTTTAGCTTTCCCATTTGTGAGCTGCTTAACCCCGAACTCTATGTCATCTAAAGAAAAAACTTCTTCCTTTGTAGGGACAATAGGAATGGTGTCCATGGCATTAGGGAACTCGTAAAGACTTTTAAGGTAGGAATTCCAGTCCGTTAAGGGAATCCTATTATTTTCTTTAGTATTGCGTTTTAGAATTTGGCTCCAAAACTTCTTAGGATCCAACTTGTATAGTTGTGAAAGTTGCTCTTACCTTTTATTGATATAGTATCTTTTTTTTTCTTTTAATTTGGACTTTGTACGTATTGATCTTATCAAATTTTAAGAACTCATTATAAGCATTTCTAATGGCTTTCCTAGCAATTTTACATTCTTTAATATTAATGGCTTTCCTAGCAATATTAATGTTTTAATATAAATACAAATATTTATATCTTTATAATTAATAATATTAATAAATACATTATTAATATTATATTTATTGTATTAAGTATAAATTAATTAATATTTTTTACATTATGCATTAATGTATATATTAATTAATACATTACATTATTAATGTATTATTCAATTAATAAGTTAATTTATATATTAATATAAATTAATATTTTAATTTATACATTACATTAATACAATACATCAATGTATGATTACATTATTAATGTATCATTTTATTACTCTATTAATATTTTTACAATGTATTAATTAATAATGTATAAATTTATTAATTAATTAATACACTACACTATTAATGTATCAATCAACTACATTATACATTAATGTAATGTAATATTTAATTTATATCTCATTAATTTATATACATTAATATAATATTAATGTAATAATTAATTAATACATTAATTATGTATTAATATATTAATGGTGGTCCAGAAGACATATAGGCAGTTAATTAGCAATAACCACTTTTATGTAAAAAGTGATTGAGCTATTTTTCACCTTTTGAAATTAATGAAGCCAATCAAGTATATCAACCACTTTGTAGATTGTTGCTAATTTTATTGTGTATAGTATTCAACGAGCACAGGGAATCAATAATGTGGTCCAAACACATGTTGATAAATGTTACCAAAACACCTCTTAATTTCGCCAAATACCCAACTGGCCTCGACGAACAGGTAAAAGATTTGGAAAGGATAGTGTTCTTGCTGCAGCAAAGCGAGAAGGCTAGAGTTGTTGGAATTGTGGGTCTTGGCGGGGTTGGACAAACGACCATCCCAAAATAATTTTTCAACCGTCACATATCAAATTATGGTCGTTCTTGTTTTGTAACTGAATCTGTGATGTGAGAGAAAAGGCACCCAAAAGCTCTCTAAATTCCCGGCCGAGTAAACTTACCTGGCTTACTCAAATGTACAGATAAACAGCACTGATCAAGGTATAGAGGAGCTCAAAAGGCATCTCTGATCTTCTCACCGGGACCGGGCTCTCTTGGTTTTAGATGATGTTGATCAACTGGATGCATTATTTTCACAGTTAAAGATAGCATTCATTCACATAGCTTAGTTTTAATTACAGCTCAGGGATTGTAGAATCATCTTTGTACGAGCACAACTGCCTGAATCGACGACAATCCCAAGAGCTATTATGCTTGCATGCATTCAACGAGCCTTATCCTGTTATTCGAGGGCTTCTTTGTGGAAAAGATTTTCAATATTGGGAAGCGCAATCGCACAAAATCCAAAATACTTTCCAAAGATATACGGAGCAGACTCAAAATTAGTTGTCAGTCTCGATGAAGAGGAGAAGCAAATATTCTTAGATATTGTCTGTTTCTTTATAGGAGAAGACAGGGATACCGTCATAAGAATATGAGACGGATCCGACTGGCAAGGATGGCTGGGTCTTCCGAACATGAAAACAAATGCCTTACCTTACAGATTTTGGCAGAGATGTAAAGAAACTCCGCATCGGCTTTGGCGCCCAGCGGACAACCTTCTTCATAATCTGACCGACGAATCATCTGTACTTATTTTAAAGCTTTCGACGGACTTTCAAAATAGGGTTGTGTTATCAAAATTGTGTCTCTCAGGGTTTGAATTCTTAAAATTTTGCAAGAATGTCAATTTTGTTTCTAACAGCTTCAAGTGAACAATTGAAGTAAGTGGAATTAGCATGGTTCACTGAAATGACACTTTTGAAATACCAACTAATATGCAACAATCTTATGAAATACCAACTAATATCCGCAGATTGCAGCTGCTTAGGGCTAAAGGTCATAGTGTGGAAAGCATATTTAGTATTGCAGAGTCACCACAGCTTGTATGGCTCTGCTGGTATTGATGTCCGTTTACCTCCCTACCTTCCTGGATTTCACTAAAGCATTCGCGAGTTTTATATATACAGGGGAAGAACTGGGAACACTGTGGGAACATGAATCTCAGGTAGTCAAATTATTTCTTGACAGAAAATTGTATTTTCTTTCAAATTTGTAAAAATTGCTTGTTCTTCAGTATAGTCTTCCTATACCACAATGCCAAAAAGTTACATGGAGAGGGTTAAATTCACTTCGAAAATGTGAACATTGCAGTTGACGGAATTAAATATTGATGCTAACCTTTTAAAGGTTCCAAGTCCATTGTGAGGCTGAGGCAACTTGAAAAATTTGTCCTGCGCTGGAAGACATATATGGGTAGGGTTCCTGGGACTCCGGTTTATCTTAAAACTTTGCCAGACGATTTCTGTGATCTGCATTCCTTGAAACACTTGGAGTTAAAGAGGGAACTGGACGAACCTCCAACGTATCAACTTGCGCGGGTGCTCCGCTTTGCAGGGCATACCAGGTTCAGCTGAAAACTGGACGAACCTCCAACTTATCGACTTGCGCGGGTGCTCCGCTTTGCTGGGGCTACCAGATTCAGCTGGGAGCTGGACAAACCTCCAACGTATCGACTTGCGTGGATGCTCCCCTTTGCCAAAGGGAATGTGCCATCTTTCTTAGGCATCATCCTTCAATGAATCAAAGGGATCATATCTTAGAATATGTAATTTAGAATATGTAGATTATAATTTTATATAAAGTTTTTATGGGTAATTAATATTCAAATTTAATTACTTACCAACTACTACTTTTATATACATAACAAACTCCACTTTTATATACATAACAAACTCAACATTTGATTGTAGTCTCACAAGGGAACTCTCCTCTATTCTCTTACTATTATTTTATTTATTTCTTATCCTTTACTTTGAGCTTCTTAGGGGTAATAGTTTGGATAAGGTTTTGTTGGTCCCTCTATTAATTTGGGAATGCAAGGTATTACCATTTTAAGTGGTGTCAAATTGCTACGATATTGTTGGGCATACAAACACTCCAATAAAGAATTATTGGAATTCTTGCATAAGAAGCTCAACTTGAAAGAGAGGCTCTCCTCCTACTCCTCCATTTATGTAAAATATGATATTTCATTTTATTGACATCCTACAAGCTATATCAATACTTGAAAGAGAGGCTCTCCTCCTATTCCTCCATTTATGTAAAATATGATATTTCATTTTATTGACATCCTACAAGCTATATCAATACACTATTTGTTCATCCTCATCTTCTTGTTCATGAAGCTCATGCTTCGTACGACTCCACCCAACCATTGGACGTTTTGCCTCAAAGATACCAACCACACAATAACACCTTTAAGGTACAGACCAATGCATAAAATTAACACTTTTATGCTATGGGCATAGTGGATTTAAAACATCAACAAGTATTTAAACCAAATCATAAGTTTTCAATTGGTCAAGACCCCACCAATAACCAACTTATTTCTTCTTCTAAGTTGTGAATTAATTCGACTTCTAGTCATATCTGCCATGAGTGTTGTTTCTCACACTTGCATTTTTCCACTAGTTAACATCAACGACTCATTAACCTCGCAAAATAAAGTGAGCCTGCATGAGTGAATTACCCATTAATCATACCCACCACTTAATTATGTCTCCCAATTAATGGGTGAATGAGAACACTAAGTAAATTAAGGAGATTTTCAGATTAATATTTTTAATAAGAATCATAAAAATATTATAATTAAATTATTTTATGTTATATAAAATAACCAAGTAGTATTAAAGTTGATACAATGAATAACATTTTCCTCAGTCTTAGCCTAGCCTAGTACAAATGAGGTTCTATAATCATGATGACAAATATAAATTATAGAGATGGGTGGTGGGGAGGAATGAAATATATCTTGAGGGAAAGGGAATAGCCTCACTGGAATGTCCAATAAATCCATCAAAGGTCCTTTCAAAGAAAAAGTGAGAGATGCTAGAATCAAAAGTTGAATCTTGTGTGCAAGATGCAAAGATAAACATGTTGGCATAGACAATTGAAGGATGATGCCTAAGAAAGATGGCACATTCCCTTTTCCAAAGGGGAGCATCCACGCAAGTCGATACGTTGGAGGTTTGTCCAGCTCCCAGCTGAATCTTGTAGCCCCAGCAAAGCGGAGCACCCGCGCAAGTCGATAAGTTGGAGGTTCGTCCAGTTTCCAGCTGAATCTGGTATGCCCTGCAAAGCGGAGCACCCGCGCAAGTTGATACGTTGGAGGTTCGTCCAGTTCCCTCTTTAACTCCAAGTGTTTCAAGGAATGCAGATCACAGAAATCGTCTGGCAAAGTTTTAAGATAAACAGGAGTCCCAGGAACCCTACCCATATATGTCTTCCAGCGCAGGACAAATTTTTCAAGTTGCCTCAGCTTCACAATGGACTTGGAACCTTTAAAAGGTTAGCATCAATATTTAATTCCGTCAACTGCAGAAGTGCCTGCAATGTTCACATTTTCGAAGTGAATTTAACCCTCTCCATGTAACTTTTTGGCATTGTGGTATAGGAAGACTATACTGAAGAACAAGCAATTTTTACAAATTTGAAAGAAAATACAATTTTCTGTCAAGAAATAATTTGACTACCTGAGATTCATGTTCCCACAGTGTTCCCAGTTCTTCCCCTGTATATATAAAACTCGCGAATGCTTTAGTGAAATCCAGGAAGGTAGGGAGGTAAACGGACATCAATACCAGCAGAGCCATACAAGCTGTGGTGACTCTGCAATACTAAATATGCTTTCCACACTATGACCTTTAGCCCTAAGCAGCTGCAATCTGCGGATATTAGTTGGTATTTCATAAGATTGTTGCATATTAGTTGGTATTTCAAAAGTGTCATTTCAGTGAACCATGCTAATTCCACTTACTTCAATTGTTCACTTGAAGCTGTTAGAAACAAAATTGACATTCTTGCAAAATTTTAAGAATTCAAACCCTGAGAGACACAATTTTGATAACACAACCCTATTTTGAAAGTCCGTCGAAAGCTTTAAAATAAGTACAGATGATTCGTCGGTCAGATTATGAAGAAGGTTGTCCGCTGGGCGCCAAAGCCGATGCGGAGTTTCTTTACATCTCTGCCAAAATCTGTAAGGTGGTCGTGCATTCTTATACAGTTTTCACTGTCCACCTCCACAAGGCATTTGTTTTCTAGGTTCCGAAGACCCAGCAATCCGTGCCAGTCGGATCCGTCTCATATTCTTATGACGGTATCCCTGTCTTCTCCTATAAAGAAACAGACAATATCTAAGAATATTTGCTTCTCCTCGACTGACAACTAATTTTGAGTCTGCTCCATATATCTTTGGAAAGTATTTTGGATTTTGTGCGATTGCGCTTCCCAATATTGAAAATCTTTTCCACAAAGAAGCCCTCGAATAACAGGATAAGGCTCGTTGAATGCATGCAAGCATAATAGCTCTTGGGACTCCCAACCAAAGGAATCATATCTTGTGATGGTCAAAAAGAGATTTAACAATTGATTATAAAAAATAATTTAACAACAAAAAAGAAGGAGAAAATACTTCGTTCAATGTATTTCCCCTACCAAAGGAATCATATCTTGTGATTGTCCAAAAGAGATTTAACAATCGATTATAAAAAATAATTTAACAATAAAAAAAGGGAAATACTTCGTTCAATGTATCTAAGGACGTGGTTAGTTGAACGAAATAAGCAACTAATAAATCAACCAGATTTCAGTGTAGTTTAGTTTTCAACTGATTGGCTAAATATTGAGATATAGAAACAGAGTGGCAGAGGATGCTGAAAATTTTCTAGTGCAAATTCTTGTGCTAACATAGGCTCCAAATTCTTGTGCTAACCTAGGCTCCATGGGGGATAGAGACCTCCCTATGAGGCTCTAAGAACTCTTTTTGCAGCTCTAATGCCTTAGTGTTGGGTTGTGGAGTCATGCTCTGATATATCATGCTGAAGACAACATACTGACAACTTATACTACTCTACTTACAAACATAAAGAAAACACACCTAGTCATGATGGAGCTTATTTATGTACAAAACCTAAGCTAAATGACTTTTACAACGGGCTAGGTGAAGACAAACTTCCACCAAATCCATTTAAGCAACTTGTTGAAATGAGCCTTTATAATGTCAATGATTAACAACAGACAAGAGGAATATGACAGTAGTTTGAAAACATTACCTATATCTCCTCTAACAATTGTTGACACAATAAAGTTTATAGGCTCCAAAACATTTGATAAATACAACTCCATATACACCCCTATAGGGTCATGAAAATGGTGACAAAACACATGGGACTGATAACATATTTCTTCTTCCACTTCAAGCTGCTTACTGTAAACCGTGGGTACAAGTGGAAGAAGGATTGACATAGGTGGCTGCTGATCCACTGATAACTATTGATTTATTTCTGGTTTGTGTATAAACAATCTCTTCATGTGCCTCAACTAAGGGTTGCTCTTGGTCAAATCTTTGAGTTACATCTTTTGTGACAATGCCAACCTCTGCATCCTCCTCCCCGTCTTCATAGTAATCAAATATAGGATAAGCTTGTTGCTCATCATCACTAGAATATTCGTCAAAAATGGGTTTCCGTTCATATCTATGATCAACCTCTAAAACCGTAATTTCCTCAAGAATATAACTGTTAAAAATATCCATTTCAGGAACAACAATAACTATTGCTTCTAGTTGTTCATACACATGATTTTCATCTGAAACAAAGTTATGAATGTTTTCCTCTCCGAATACATGAGTATTCTTTATAATTTCAGTTGGACAGTGAATAAAATATTTTTCATCTTTATATTCGACAGAGAAATCTAACAAATCTTGAGCACATTCTACATATCCCTCACAACAGTTATGACAAATACTTTTAGAGGGATAAAACCTTTTGCAATGTTCATTGAATACTCTGTGGAAATCCTTCAAGGATGAAATGTTGGAAGGGGGTAATGAGAAATACCATTTGCATGCATCCCCATCCAATGAATACATGAACATTTTCATAAATATATCTTCACGATGGATGTCAAGCTGCTGCATCAAAGCATGAAATTCTTGAACATGCTCAACAGGGTTGTCATTCTCACCTTCATCAAATCTGGGCAGAAGATCTTGCCATTCATCAATTTTAGGCACGTGATGTGGATAACCATCTATGGCTGAGCAATTGAGTGGGGAAAACCTCCTGGCCAGGATAGCCTCCATAGCCATTTAATTTGTCTCATTCCAGTGGAGTCACCAACAGATTCTGAACAATATAGTCGCCGTGGTGAATGTGCAGTGTTGAAGGTGTCCAACTTCAATCACCATCTAAATCCGGAGATGTGCAATGTCACTCTTTCCAAGGAGCTTTTCAATCTACTCAAATCCGTCTGCGACAACGACGCCAAAAATGTTAGCACTCCAAAAGTCACTCCCAAATTGGAAATGAGAGTAAGCTTGGTAACATAGAAATGTAAATGGATTAAAATAGTTTGAATAGGTGGATCAACAAGAGAATAGTAAAAAGGAGGGCATCAGACTGCTATAAATACATTCCATTAGGCATGGAGTATAACATCCCATAGATCAAAGGTAATCAAGTTTCCTACCAGAAAAAAGGCTTATGTAAAGATGGATAGAAGAATAGAAGGTGAACAAAAAGAAGAATATCTACATAACATAGATCCTTTCTGTAATATAGATTACAGAGTGTTTGAACAATAATCTATGATTAACAATCAATTACCACAAATCCTTTGCAGCTCATGAATTCATTAACCAAAGACATCTTTTGATCTTCAAAAGTTGTAAATATTACTCAATCAAGATGAAAAGATAAAATGATAAAAAAGAACACAAAGTCTAATAAGAAACTCTCATGAATCTCTAATGGCAGAAATGTTAATTACAATAGGCCCTCAGTCTTACAATTGAGCAAATAAACTACTCCTCTAGCTCTCTCCTCTCTTGGATCAAGAATCCAACCCCCCTTCCATTTTGTACAATGAATATATAGCCATATAGGTCCTTTCCAGATCACCCATTCGAACTCCAACCCCTTTCCAAAAATAGAAACAACTACAAACATAAAATGATACGTTTTAAATGATTTCCTGCTTTTCAGGAGGTGAAATTATGAAAAATAGGTTTCAAAACACCACTTGTAATTCTCAAAACATAATAGATATGTAAAATATAAGAGATGTTTTTTGTAAATAAGCTTGTTATTTACAAAATCCTCTCTCGATTTCTTTAAATTCATCTCCAGCTGGCTAGAATAGGTGTCACAAAAATATGCCTCAAACAAGAAATCACGAAAATGAAAAACATAGGGTTCAAAGATTCTTTTGAATCTCCCAATCCGTGACACCTGTGTGAAAAATGAAAGAGGTTAATGTTCATGGTGTCGTTTTTGACAATAACCTCCTTCACATTTTTAAAATTCATCCTGGTTCACTCGAAAATTCTCTTGGAAGTCAGCTGGTCAAAAATATCAGTTCAACAGTCTAGAACAGAGTTTCCGCGGCACATTCTGTAGCACCACTTCTCTGTATAATATATCTCTAACCATAACACATTTTAAAAAACTAAGAGGGTTTTTTTCCCAAATATGATGCTCTGACGCCCGCGCGTGAGCCCTAGCTCTGACAACTGCATCTAGTCGCCCCGAAGGTGATCTCAGGAGGAGGGGAGCCGCCTCCCCTGCCTTCTCCTTCAACCGCATATTCCTTCAGAATGCTCCTCGCCACCCAAGGTAAGAATATTTCTCCCTCAACGCCGCCTAGCTTCGTAAAAGAACTCGACTCGATCCCTAAAATCGAGCTGCCTCTGGAACATCCTATGAAAGTTTTTGTCTCCTTGTCCGAACGTGGATTAGTGGGTCAATTCATGGGATTATGGCCGTCGACCAGAAATACCGATAACTGGATCTAAAGGATTTGGATATTGTTGATCTAGAACATCGTCACCTATTTTGTGGTGGGAAGAGGATTCTACATCTTCGAATTCATCTCCAAGGAAGACAGGGATCTAATCTTCTGAAATGGACCGTACTTCATGGGAACGCAAGTACTGTATCTGAATAGATGGACACCAGAATTTGATCCAGCGGTAGAAGTGCCCAAGGAAGTTCTAGTATAGGTACGCCTTCCCAATATTCCGATCCACTGTTGGAACCCTATATCTCTCCAAACAATAAAAAATGGGCTTAGGCAGTATATAGACAGAGACGATCCCAAAGATCAAAACTCCTGTGCACACATCTGTGTGGAAGTAGACCTAGAGGTAGGCCTCCCCGAGGCAATCAAATTAAAGGTTGGAGATTGGCATCACTTCCAGAAAATTGACTATGAACAGATTCCTTTCAAATGCAGGGGATGCCATGAATATGGCCATTTTCAAAGAAACTGTCCAAAAAACCCTAGTCAAGAGAAAGAAGAAGGAGAAGGATGGAAGCAGGGAAAAAAGGGGAAAACAAAGACCAAACTTAAATTAAACTGACATGCAAAGGAAACCGTCGCCGTACCCAAGGACTCAGAAGTTCATGCAGTTGCATCCTCATCAGGAAATAGATTCGTTGTGTTAGGAGAGAAGGAACAGATAGAGAAAGTGATAGAAAATAAATCCAAGGAGGCCCCTCCCACTGAAACAAAAACGCAAGAAGAGACTATCCCCGAAGCAAAAAAGCACCAAAAGAATCAATTAGGGCATGAAATGGGAAAAGGACAGGTGAAGGCTTTAGACGAACAAGAAGAAAACCAAGACGCGGAACCAGGAGAGGTGTCCACAGACAGTGAATCTACGGATGCAAGTGGTTCCATTGCCACGCCCAAAAAAGAAGGCAGAGGAAGGAAATCCAAAAAAGAAGAAAGGGAAAAAGAAACTTACAAAGAGGTCCTCAATGGATCGCAAAAAATGGTCAAGCAATTGATAAATGTAAGGATGACAAGAAAGTAGCCTAAGGCTCATCAAGGAGCCAACACTCCCCTAGCAAGTAGATAATGAAACTAGCCTCCTGGAACTGTAGGGGTTTCAGTAGCAGAGTAAAGGAAGAAGCTCTCATAAACCTAATTAGAATGTCAAACCCTTAGATCCTTCTGATCCAGAAAACGAATATGGAGGAGTAAGAATTCCTCCACGCGAGTAAATCCCTCTAGAGAAAAGGCCAGGGATAGCAGTTAGTGCCAGAGGAGCCTCAAGTGGTTTGGGAACCCTCTGGGACACTTCGAAATATGAACTAATATTTGCTGAAATATGCATGCATTGGGTTTTCACCAGCCTTTTACACAAAGAGACGGGCCGACTGGTAAGTCTTTTCAACCTTTATGTCCCAGTGTTATTCTCAGAAAAAATAAACTGTTGGGATTCAATTAAATCTTTCCTAAATTTAAATGAATTGGAAAATATCATTATTGGGGGGGACCTTAATGTAACCCTAGCCCTAGAAGAGAAAAAAGGTGAGTCCATTGTGAGAGACCCTGCTAGGGAATTGGTAGAGGATATTATGTTAGATTGGGATTTGGAGGATATCAAACCCTCCAGAGGAAAGTTCACATGGACAAACAAGAGAGTGGGGTCAGGACATATTGCTGCCCGGCTAGACAAGTTTTTCGTTCAAAGCTCCTTCCTTCTCCTTGGCTTAATCTTCTCGTCTAAAATCCTTCCGCATAGTGTATCCGATCACAAACCAATACTGCTAGAGCTATCGTAGGACACAAATCTAGGTCCTATTCCTTTTAGATTCAGTCCCGCCTGGATCGTCTATGAGGGTTTCCAGGATCTTGTAGCCAAATTTTGGAATGAGAAGGTCTATGAATCCTCCTTTTATGTATGGGAAGAAAATCTTAGAAAGCTAAAAAAAGTGCTAAAGAATGGGCTAAAACCCAAACAAGCCCAACCATCAAACGACAAGAAGCACAAAAAAATATGGAAGACCACCAATTAGCGATGGAAGGGAACGAGATCACTGAAGAATGCCTCGCTAGAGAGGAGCATCTCCAAAGGGAAATTCACAAATCCTGTAGAGAAGATGAAGGGTATTGGCAATAGAAATCAAGAAGCCTCTGGTTAGAATTCGGAGACAAAAACACTACTTACTTTCACAAGCAAGAAGAAGAAAGAAAGAAATTCAATACAGTCAAATAAATCCATGATCATGATAAGGTTCTAATAGAGTTTGAAGATATAAAAAATATAGCCTTTGAAACATTCAAAGAAGTCTACACGGAAACTCAATCAGTCTCCCCGGATCCGAATATCTACCCACTGACTCTAGTCCCAAAGTTGCTAGCACAAGTCAAGATGTAATAAGTTAAGGAGGCTCTGGATCATATGAACCCAGATAAAGCTTCGGGTCCCGATGGTTTCACGACCAAAATCTACCAAAGTTGCTGGGAAATAATAAAATTAGACCTGCTAAAAATGATTTTGAAATCTCAGAGATGTAGAAAAATCAGAGGGGGAACAAATTCTTCTTTCTTAGATCTAATTCCAAAGGAAAAAGGAGTGGTAAGCTTTGGAAGGTTCTGTCCAATATCTCTATGTAACACGGGATATAAGTTAATCACAAAATTAATAGCCAATAGGCTAAAACAAATCCTTCCTGCCATCATCCCAGAAAATCAGGGCGGGTTCATCAAATGAAGGCAAATAGTGGACAAGATCATTCTAGTTCAGGAAGCATTGCACTCAAGCCATCAAAGAAAAGACAAAGGTATGATTATAAATCTCGATCTTGCAAATTCTTTTGACAGAGTTAGGCATGATTTTCTGTTCAAAGTCATGGAAAACTTCGGTTTCGCTCCAGAATTTATAAGATGGATAAAATCTTGCATCAGACTCCCCTGGATCACCCCCCCAATAAATGACCGAGCAACTAAGTTCTTTCAAGTTTCCAGGGGCCTCAGGCAAGGCTGCCCCCTCTCCCCGCTTCTCTATGCTATACAACCCTCCGTGCCAAGCGTTCAACTAGATTATAGCCAACAACAGTACAATCTCCTTGGCCTGAGAATTGCTCTGGGGGTAAAAGACATTAATCACGCCCAATTCATGGATGATACTCTACTAATGGGAGGAGCAAGTGTGCAAACTGCCAGAAAATTTAAAACAGAATTGGACACTTATAATGAGATCTCAGGAAGTGAAATAAGCCTACCCAAAAGAAAGATCTATGGGTGGAACACCTCTCCAAGGGAAATGCTGAAGATTTCAAGAGTCCTAGGGATGGAAGGCTTCATCAATTGGGACTCCTTTAAATATCTGGGAGTGCCAATTTTCAAAACCAAACTAAAGGCATCTCAGTGGCTCCCTCTAATAGACAAGTTAAAGGGAAGAATTAACGCTTGGGGAGAAAAATGGTTAAACCTGGCTGGTAAAGTGGTTCTCATGAAGGCGGTTTTGGCAAGCATCTCGGTCTACCAAAGCTCACTGCTGCTAGCTCCTTCCACCATGATTTTGAAAATCGATGCCCTCTTAAGACGGTTCCTGTGGGAGGGAGGAAAGAAAAACGGTAGGAAAATTCACCTCATAAGCTGGTGGAAATTCACCAAACCAATCTTAGAAGGAGGCCTCAATCTAAGAGATATCAACGCCCAAAGTCTTACGCTAGGAGCCAAGCTGCTCTGGAAGCTTGTCTCGGGGAATTCCACTTGGAGCAAAAAATCACTCTGGAAGAAGTACTTCCACGGCCAAAGAACTAAATGCCTAGACCGGCCTGCAAAAATGGTTAAAGGGTCTCCAATATTCAATCTATGTTTAAAAGCATTGAGACTCTTCAAGCCCAATCTAACCTGGATACCAGACAATGGAAATAATATCAACATATGGGAGGATTGAGTGTTGGGCGACCCTCCATTAAGCTCGATTGAAGGAACAACTCAACTCAGGGCCTGGATATGATCCCAAGCATTAGTTAAACCGTGGGACATTTCGATCTAGAGTGACGATGAGGAAAAAGCCTGGATCAAATGGGAAGCCAACAACATACCGCCAAATATTGATGGGGAATGGAATTCTTTGATGGACTCCCTGCAAGGGAAATCTTTGATAAAATCAAGAAAAAAGTATAAGAGGGGATGGAGCTCACTTTTTGGAAAATACACAACAACAGTAGGGTATAAAACATTCACAACAATTCCCCATGTTCCACCAAATCCTACAATTTGGAAATCCATCTGGAATTCCAAGTCTATTCCGAATATAGACATGTTCCTCTGGACCCTGGCCCATAGAATCATACTGACTGGAGAGAACCTGAGGAGGCGAGGGTGGGAAGGCCCCTCCAGATGTTCCCTTTGTACTCAAGAAGAGGAAACATCAGACCACCTGCTACTGAAATGCCCATTCGCCAAAGAAGTGTGGAATTTGGTCCTAGGGCTAAGGCCGAGAACACTCAACCTACCCCAAGAGATCAATGCTTTGATTTGAAACTGGAGATCTCTCTGTCCATTCTAGGTAGGGAAAAAATCCCAACTCAACATCCTCTGGAGCACCCTTCCAAAATTCATTCTCTGGAAAATTTGGTTGGAGCGTAATAATAGGATTTTCAGGGAGATCACTTGCAGCTCTGCTCAAGTGGCAAGTAAGACAAAATCCCTCTTTGGCGAAAGTGCCCCCTACTTCAGCAAAGTAAATAATACCAGAGGCCTTAAAGTGGAAGAGGAGCAGTGGATCAAAAGTCTCAACCTAGAGGAACAACTAGAGAAAACAAGCATAGAAGCAAAGCATAAGAATTGGGAAATCTGGCTGAAGGAGGAGGAATTTAGGGAGTGGAAGAGGCAAAGAAAGAAGCATCTATTGTTCTTTGATGGGGCTTCCAAAGGGAATCTCGGGGTAGCAGGAGGAGGAGGGGTCCTCCTGGACCCAGACGGAAAGTTAGAAATATCTTATGCTTGGGGGCTAGGAGAAGACTCCAACAATCGAGAAAAAGCACTCACTCTCTAGCAAGGGTTGAACCAGGTGATCAATAAGAAAGTTAATGATTTAGTGATCATAGGGGACTCCAGATTGATAATCCAAGCCCTAATTCTCCACATCCCTGTTAAGCAGACAAAGCTCGAGCATATCCTGGAGAAAATCCACCATCAACTCAAAAGGTTGAGAGCCTATCAACTCTTCCACATTATTTGCAATCTGAATGAACAAGTAGATGAAGAAGAAAACATAGGTGTCACCTTGAGCAAGGGAGAACTCCAAATAAATGGAAATTCATCCCATCTGGAAATTCCATAAAGTATGAGTAGGAAAGGGGGGGTTGTCGTCGGCCAACAGATTGCCTGAGTTGGCAAGAATGCTAGCAGACAAAGCAGAGAAGAATGGGAGTCGTCGCTTGAAGAAAAGACAAAAAAGTCTAGAGACAGGACACGCAAAGATAGAGACAAGTCGAGCAGCAGGATCGAGGGGAAAGGTAATCAAATGGGAGATGAAGGCTCAGATAAATATAAAGAACAATCATGAGCATCACAGCCTGCGTAAGGTCGGTCTGAGAGCATGGAATCTTCAGACTCAGGATAAATCGTGCCAGATAGGAAAGGCACCGTGACCATGGTTATAAAACACTACCCTGAAGGAACCGTTCTCAATCCTGTGCAGAAAAGTGAGAGAACAAGCGGGAAAATAAAGAGGAAAAATCGCCAGCAGAGGAGGATCGACAAGAACTGGAGGTCAAGCATGATGGCTAGCTCAAGGATCACACCGTCGATGGAGGAAATACTAAATACTTTGTGGGAGGATATGTAGAGGATTAAAATGACTGTGCAAAATCAAGAAATCATCCTTCAAGGATTTGATGTTGAGGTTGGGCAAAGGCTTTCCATGCTTGATGCATACATCATAAAGACCAAAAACATCTTTGCTGAAGCAGTGGAACAAGTTCAGCAAGAATACAAGGACCCCAAGAAGGAGCTAGAGGCCCGAGTCCTCAAGCTAGAGACACAACTGGAAAAATTGACCAAGAATTGGCAAAATGAACAAGGCCTACCCTAGAAGTAGGCTCCAAGGAAGTTCGACCTATATAGATCACCAAGCACGACCTCTACTAATAACACTATGATGTCGACATTTTGTATAGAAGATGCCACATATAGCTAGCTCAAAGATTTAGTTGGTTTACTAGTTTTAGGATATTGTAATGTAATCAGGAAGGTCGGGAAGTGCCCCATGAAGGCGAACTAGTTGTAACTGCCTCGTTGACTTTGTCACTGATTTTTTAAATAAAGACTCATTATTCATTTTTGTTAAAAAAAAAACAAAAAAACAAAGGTTTTTTTTTATTTGGTATGTGATGAACAAAAACCTCCTCCAGATTTCAAAAATACCTTCCCATTTGTTCATAACACAATTTTTAAGCTAGTCACTCAAAACTAGTAGAAGCGTCCTTGCAAAATAACTCTGCGAAATTGGTAGCGCCCATCATGAATCCAGCTATGTGGATTTCATAGCGCCACTATGACATTGTCATGCGAAATTGGTAGCGGCCATCATGAATTCAACTATGTGGATTTAGTAGCGCCACTCCTATGTTTTAGGAAAGTTTCCATTCACATAAGCTTGCTTTTTTTAATGTGTGCATGGAGTTTCTAGCCCGTGTCTTGTGTTGATGACATGTGCAATTGGCTCTCGGTATTGATGCTTGAGGAAGTTGGCATTGCAGAATCTCTTAATTCACTAGTACTACAAAATAGATCGTAAAAATAACCAAATTTTCTAGTGCAAATTCTTGTGCTAACAGAGTGGATTCAACACATCCACCAACATGTCCATGAGATTTTGCAGAAATCCAATACTAAGTATAAGCAGCACCATGATCGACACCGAGTATCGCACTAGTTTCAGGTGGGAGACAAGGTCTAGTTACATTTGCAGAAAGAGCACCTTACAGGGCCCCATCGGAAGCTCCGTCCACTTCACTACGGGCCTTACACTATCACCAAGGTTGTGGGTGGCAATGATTTCGAGCTCAATACTCCACCCTTCCTTGGCTTGAACCCAGTGTTCAATGTGGACCTCCTTCGGCCATATTTTCCACAATTATTTGACACCTTGAAGATCGAAAAACAATTGACACCAATAGATCTCAACCCCGACTTCATGGAATAGGAATCCATTGATCATATAGTGGACACATAGGTCAAGGGAACTCACCAACAGAGGATCCAGCTTTATCAGGTTGTCAAGGCAGGGAAACTTCTGCATAAAGGCAAGTGGCTCACCGAGGGCTAAACTCAGAAAAAATTTCCTCACCTGATGGGTTCACTCAACACAATGGATACCATTACTTCCTAAGGGTGGAGGACCGATCCGGGTAGATATTGGTGGCCACCCACCTATTCCAACTGGCTCATCTTGACAGTTTTTAGTTCATCACGTTTCTCTGTAATGATGACATTTCTTTGTGATTGTGGGTTCTGCACCTCCAGGGTTGTCCTGAATCCCTACACCACATGTAGGTGGATATTGGTGGTCGCCCACCTATTCCAACTGGCTTATTTTGGAAGTTTTCATATCATTATATCTCTATGTACTTCTAGGTCTGTTTTGGGGCCCTAAACAATGTTATTTTAGATTTTGATAGTCAAACCATAGAAGGAGTCAGAGTTTAATGACATAATGTGTAGTTTTCAAAAATACCTTTCCAACGGGATATCACATGCCTAAAACGAAGGTCGTATGCAAAATTTACGACCCTGGGAAGTTGAGGTACCAACTTACCCATCGGGGCCCATATAACTTTTGGTGTTTCATCTCCTAGGGTTAGGTTTTTGGATGTCTAGTGTTTTGGAATTCATGAGTAATTTTAAAAAGGCCTCTGGAGCCTCATTGCAATCATTCTTCTTAGACGTATGCGCGTAGCATCCACATCTCTTCTCAGAGATAGCTACCACCATTCGAGCAAGTTGTTTTAGTTCTGCAGTTTTACAGTTTACTTATTTTCTTTATTCAATAGAAGTTATTGTTCACTATATATCTGTTGTTGTTCTCTGTATATCTATGTTATTGTATTCGATCTTTTATTCATTTTGTTTCGCTCCTAAATACGGATCACTCATTTCATTCTTAATATAATCTGCATCAGTTATGGGTAGTTTGCAAGCAACGAAGTGTCTTGACTATGGAGGAAAATGTAACTAGGGAGGAATCAAATATAGTGGAGAATGTGAGTAGGGAGGGGTCAAACATAAAGGAGAATGGTTGCAATTACAAGACTCAAAGTAGTCCACATTGAATAGAAAAGTAAAATGCAAAAACAATATTTGATAATTTCAAACTTTATTAATCCTAAAGATTTTAAATTATTAATGACAATGTATTATTTTCAGTTTATTTTTTATTTTTTGAAATCATTCAATGGATGACCACACGTACACATTGAAGAATCAATGACCTATATGGTGACTAGCAAAGAAGACCATAATACTTAGATGGTGGTAGAGATCATTAATATGACAATTCTTATTCCAATAGTGAATGAGATGACACAATATCCAAATCTTGGACATCCTATTTCTCGTATGAATAATTCAAGTTATGAGTTACCATTAGTTACTATGGAACCTTCCCGAAGAGGTGACATGAGATAAAAATGAAGAAAGAAAAAAAAAAAAAAGGAGAATTAATTTTCAATAAAATAGAAATGGCATATATACATTAATGTATAATATTAAATTTGTTAATACAATATGATAATTATAAATGTAATTTCCATTCAATTTTTAAATAAAAATGATATATATGCCTCTTAAAAATGTTTAATATATTAGAAGTGATGTAAAATAGAAGTGATGTGACTTATTTATACCTTTAATAGATTTTGGATAAGTCTAACTATTAGAGTTTTTTTTATTTTTAGTCTAATTGTTAGTCAAATCACAATTTTTCACAATTTCCCATTATTTAAATTGCAGTTTTGAATTCATAAATGGATTCAACACCCTTAAAACCCCTAATCCACACAGATTGTGCAATATCAACAATTATATATGCAATTCCATTGAAATTCTTTTAAGACAAAGCTGATTGGAAAACATAATAAAAAAATGTTAAGAAGTCTAATATTTAGATTACTATTACCTTTAATAATTAAATTAAAAACTATATACTATTCAAAAAAAATTACATTATTATTATGACATTAAAGAAAATCAATTATATTAATCGAAATGCCACTCTTATGTGTCTTAATAGTTAAAGTAATTCCAATATATCATAGTAATATTATTATGACATTAAAGAAAATCAAATATAATAATTGAAATTCTCTTTCTCTCTATATATATTTAAAACTATGAAATATTAAAAATATAATGTTAAAAAAATTGAAATATTTAAAACTATGTCTTCCATAAAAGAGTAATGTTACTCTCCTCTCTTAAAAAAGGTAATGTTATTTTAAATTATATATTTAAGAGAGAAGTAATTGTGAAATTAAAATATTATATTCTAAAAATATTATTATTATAATAAAAATATATTTTGAAATAATAAAATTAAAATATTGTATTTTAAATAAAAATAAAAAAATGTAATGTTATTATAAACTATATATTTAAGATTTATATCTTAAAAACACAAAGTTGAAAAATCACTACTCAATAAATACTAGGTTATTAAAATTATTATATATTATAATAAAATGAAAATAAGTAATATTGTAAATTTCTTTTAATATTTAAAAGAGAAAAAATAATCAATATGTTAGAAAAAATTAAAACATGAAAAGTTTATATTCGGATTTTAATTTTTCAAATTACTTAATTATTAAAAATTAAAATATTTTTATATTAATTTTATAAAAAATAATTATATATTTATTTTTTAATTTCTTTTAATATAAAATTTAAAATTAAAAAGTCTTAAAAAAATAATTTACATTCATAAGTCTAAAAAAAACTTTTAATTTACAATCATTTTATATATCTACAATGGAAAATACAATAAACACATTTTATATCTTTAAATATTTGGAACATGATTGACTTTAGGAAAGCTTTTGACATGGTTCCTAGGAAAAATC
>ML785820.1:91239-105521 GCA_009831015.1 Picea engelmannii
ATAATCATACACATAACTTTTTATAATTTTTTTATAAATAATAATTTAAAAATAATTTTGAATGAGGAAAATAATATTGAAACAATTTTTTACAATCTACCATTTTAAAAGCCCAGAAGAAACCTACAATAAATCCTCCTCCACAAATCCAACACCAAAAATATGATGGTGGAGGTGATCCCCACAAAATGCTATGTTACCCATGCAATATCCATTAAAATAAAATATATGCAAATAAGATCAACCGACACCCTTTTTTTTTCCACAGAAAATTACTCTTATATTAAAAAAATATATAATAAGTTTCATACGTCCGTCTTTTCAATAACTGATCTGTAATAAAAAATAGAGATCTTTGACATCTACAACATATCTATGCCAAGTGCTCCATACAAAAAACCTACTAGCGAAGTCCAATGAGAAATATCTCATATACATAATCATCCACAAAAGGAGAAAAAATGAACTATCTCTGAAAGCTGGATTTGAATAACTGCAGGTAGAGGGTGGGGTCCTCATTGCTATCCTCCCACTATGTATAAGCTATTTTTCCTGGCATATTTGTTAGCGCTTTCTTTGATAAGATGTCTGTATCCATGTTCTCTTCTCTATAGATATGACAAAATGAAATGTCTTTGAAGAGAGAAATAGATTCTATGATCCTTTCTTTCTAGCTTCAAGAGATATCGCTTGTAGGGATACCCTCTTATTGAGCCAATCTATTACTATTTTGGAATCCCCTAGCAACATCATATTGGAGATGGACAGTCTAAGGGCCAAGGTGAGGGAAGCCCACGCCCCCAGAAGTTCTTCCCTGGTATTTGATCCTTTCCGACAATTGAAAGTCCACAGATAAGATGTATGACTATTTATCATTATCTTGCCTCCCGCCCCGCTAAGTTTCCCGCTCTTTTGTGTTGCTCCGTCAAACCATGCAACAACTTTTCCTATCGGAAGTATTACTTGGGAAATGTGAGAAGGTGTAACTTTATCCTTGAGTCCATAAATTTTGGCAGCTCTTGTAGTTTTAAAGACAACCTTTTGAATGGAGGGAGAACCTGCATCAAATATGGTTGAGTTTCTTTCAATCCAAATGTACCAACTAAGGAGTGCTGGCAGCGAAGGGTAAAGATGGTTTGCCCTCATCCAATTTTCATAGCAGTCACTCACCGATGATCCATTCCATCCCCTTGTTAAGTTTAGAGTGCTAAATACCTTTTTCCAGACAACAATGGTGAAAGGGCAGTTCACAAATAAATGCATACCTGTTTCGCTAGAATTTTTGCATAAAATACAGTGCTAGGGCCAACCCAACCACGCTTTTGGAGATTTTCCCAGATAAGGATATTGTTTTCTGCCACTAACCAAGTGCAAATCTTAATTTTTAATGGAAATTCCCATTTCTAGAGCTTTCACCTCCATCCCGCTACTTTGGTCATCCATATCTTAGCCGCAACCGCTTTATACATGTTTTTTACTGATAGTTGGCCTGTGTTGTCACCACCTGTCCATAGGAGAGAATTTGATCGATCTCGAAGATGAATACCTGTGCATATCAAGTTATGTCTGAAACTTTCCCATTCAACTTCCTCTACTCCCTCAAGCTCCAGTGTGGTGTCATCCAACCAGTTAGAGCATAACACGCTCCCCAGGCATGCTCACAACTTGCTTGGTACATATAATAAATTCTATTATGGTTTAGTCTTTCAATGAGCTTTGATGATAGCAATGAGTCTTTACCTAGGTCCAATATAACATCTCGTCCGATGAAAATTGACTGCCCAGTTCCAGGATTCCAAGCTATCCATTGAAGAACAAGCGATAATGAATTTAAAAGGTTTTTCCAGGTCTGTGACCCAACAGTCGACTGCGCCGATGCTGATCTTAACCACGTGTGGAGCTGTTCATGTGGAAGATACTTGTATTTTATCACTCTATTCCAAATACCTGGCTTCGTTAGAACTCTCCAAAGAGTATTCACTGCCAACACTCTATAAAAGATATATAAATTTCTCAGGCCCCATCCTCTAAATGATTTTGGCTTCGATACCAATTCCCACCTGCACAAGTGATAACTGCTACTTTGCTTGTTGCCAGACCAAAGAAATGAAAATACCATCTGCCTAATTTTATTTAATACCAAATGTGAGATATGTGCTAAGGCCAACCTGTAATGTTCCCCAAATTTACAAGATAGAAAAAATAAAATCTTAGGGACATTAAATCTCTTTTTCTTCGAAAAACTTATCTCGAAAGACCTACTATTATTATAAGTAGATAGTTGTCATCACTATTAATTTTTCAAGGTTTATGTTTCCAGTTATTGACACAATTAACTACCATTATAACCGATTTTATCTCTGAGTTAATTCCTACTGTACATATATCATATACTTAAAGGATCAAGGGTAACTTCGCTATACCCCAACCTCTCAGATTTCCAACATATCTAAACTAAGCATAAAGGTTAGTAAATTCCCACTAACATTATGATCCTTTCCATATATCTGTATTAACGTTAGATTTACAGAGGAAGAACTCCACTCAGATTATAGAAAAATCTTTAAGCATAGACAATAGCCATATCATACAGGTCTAAAAGACGTTGAGTTTAAAGCATAGAATGCACACTTAAAATTAAGGTTCAATGCATCTATCGCAGACTTAAAACCTTCTATCTCGGCGTGCTCTGGGTGCTTCTCAGTTTACGGGCGCTAGTTCCTCTTCATTAGCCCCTTCATTCATATGTCCTTGGGTTGTTCCTTTGTGCTAATGCACGATTTCGAGTGCGGGCAAGAGTGGTTTCAACCAACCCGCTTTTCACTCCGCAATCCTCCTCCAGCTGACACGTACCGTGTCACCAAAATAGTGGTTGAAAATGCAGCCCACTCAAGGAAGATTATCCTTCACGCAAGTTCTGGCTCCACAATCCTCCCCATCTGTTCATCTCCTGCCTCTCGGTGCTGCTTTCGATCAATGGCTACTATCAAAATTTGTTTCGCCCTTCTTTCCTCTTTCCACGCGCCTCCCCAAATCTCCACGATCTGTCGACACGTAACTCCCCTCTGGATCAACGACTATCGTTGACTTCGCCTTTCCGGCCTCTAGGAGTTTCAACTCTCAACTCCACTCTCCTCTGCGTGATAATATCCTAGAGTGGAAGATCTATTTCCACCTGTGCCCTCGAATCCACTTCTAGGATCCCCTCCGCGGATACGACCTTCGAGGATTTCAAATCTCAAATCCTTTTCCTTCTCCTTAAATACGCAAAATCTTGCCATGTGTCCTCTTAAATCGGACGACTTAGAATTACTTCGGGTCCCTGCCCGGAGTCCACAGATCTTCGCCACGTCTCCTCTCTGGATCTGACAGCTCAGATTCACTTTGGGTAATATGACGACTCAGATATGCTCTGGCTCTCCGGACTTCTGAGATCTCAAATCTCAAATTCTCGTCCCTGCTAACTGGATATCTCCCAGAGTTCTAGATTTGGCGCCATGTATCCTCCCTTGCATCGATGACTCTCGTTGTTTCCGGGACTCCAGCCTTCAGGGATTTAAAATCTCAACAACGACAAATATCCATAGTGAATCCTTCCAGAATCCACGATCTGGTGACACCTATCCAACCTAGATCAACGACTAACGTTCACTTCGACTGTTCGGGCTTCAGCTGTTTTAGTTCTCAAAATTGAAACTCCAGAGTAACTTTCTCCGGGGCTCAGCTCTTCGTCTCTCCGGGCTTCGACTGTTTTAACACTTCAACCTATGCCTCATTTTGGATCTCCCGAGCCATTGCCACATATCCTCTCTGGATCCAATGGTCCAGATTCTCCTTTCGCAAATCAAGATTTCACGACTTGCGACTTCCAAGTTACACTTCCTCCACATTCCCGACTTCCGAAATGCCAATGTTTCAAAGCGCCAAATCCGACGGCTCGTGCTCTTCTAGATCTAACGGTCCAGATCTCCCCTTCACATATCGGGACTTCATGTTTCACGAAGTTGGATGGTCGCTCACTTCTCTGCCCCGATATCCCGAAATTCTCCTTGGACAATCGACGATCCAAAACTCTCCTCGATCAACGAATCAGATTAAATCATGATTTCGTGTTTTGCGAATCCCCATGACTCTTCCCTTTGACCTTCCCACTCCACGAGTCAATGAAATGCTGATCTCTTGCCACGTGTCCCCTTTTGATGGACGGTCTCGATGATTTCTGGATTTCACGAATTTCACTCTACTTCTTCTAAGTCTTCTGGTTTTGCGAAATTCTGATAATTCCCCGCAACTAACCAGTGCACTACTTCTCTGAGATCTAACGGCTTGAAATATTTCAGCTTCTCCTGAATGGATCTTAACCCTTGATCTTCCTTCAACCACCTCAAATTTCTGCGCTCCACCTTTAGATGCTTCAACTCTTCAAGACTTAGACACTTTTTTAAGTGTCTCCTCTCGAGACTTAAAACAACTATTCCTCCTGAGCTTTGTTTTCTCTTTCTTTCCTAACTTGGGAGGTTTCGAACGTTTCCAAAGGCTAGGCCTTCCAATTTTCTCTTGCGAGCCCTGTAACTTTAGGTCTCGTCTGCGTTTCTCAAAGCATTGTCCCTCCTGATCTTTCGTCAATGAAACATGACTTCGGCCCTGCACACACTTGCGCTCTGTGTGCAACTTCACACTATCTCTCCTGAGCTTCCAAATGTTGAAAGACTCTTGACATTAACCTTCTTGCAACTCCACTAGATCTAACGACCCAGATTTTTGTTGGAAATGATATAGATCTACCCTAGCACATTATTATCTTGGTAGTTTTTATACCAGGCTCCTATAAACAACTGGTTAAATTTATCTTCAATCCTTAAAGAAAAGGATAGAGGGGAAATCCCTACTAGAGATGATTTCCCTAATTAGTAGTAATGATCGTAGGTGTGATGTAGAGTTGAAGACTCGTTTAAATATTGAACCGTCTCTGAAATAGGTAACATGTTTATGTATTTGAAAACCTTGGACATCTACTCCTGATATTATCAAAAGAAGAGAATTGTAACCTTTTGTTATAATTAATACAGTCAGCTAAAGAGGAAATTACTTGCAATAATCGAGAAATAACTTCTTGTGTAATAGATGTTCATGTAGCTCGAAAAATCCGTATAGGTAACAACACATATACATATATATAGTTCAATTCTGATATTTGCTCAAAATTTCGTTTGGTAATTGCACAATTTAAACATTCCTTAATATCAACCACAAATCGATTCGATAATTATTTTCCTATTGTATCCCAGTAATTAAATCACATGAATAGGAGAACTTTCACCCTTTCTTTAACAATAATACACCCAACAGTTTTTCTTAACTCTACTTAGGAAAACTTCCATACATTTATCAACAATTAGCACATACAATAGTCTTTCTTGGCTATACTCAATGAATAAATTAAGCTGTAAAGGCTTATTCAATAATTCATTTCCTTCTACCCAATGAGTAGATGTATTCTATCAGTCATTCATCAATAGAACATTTAACCAGAACTAAGTAAATGCATTCTACCAATTATTAATCAACAAAACATTTAACCAGGGAAGAGTAAAAGAACATATCTGAACAAATTGCTGGGACAACAAATGGAACAACCAAGTTCCACCCAACCGTAGAACAAAACAACCAAACTACTTGTTCTGTTCACCCCCTAGCCTGACCATGAATCCATGAGGGCAGAACTCCTCTTTCGCTATAGTCCTCTTTCAGATCCCAATTCTCCTTCCCTCACACTCAGAAATAGTGCTCATTGTAGCAAGTGACAGTCTCTTTCTGAATCTCAAATTCTTCTTGCCTCGCACTCAGAATTAGTGCTCATAACAACAAGTCTGTCTTTCCCCAGCATACTTGGCAGTGTCCTGCCTCCTCCCATATGCTATATATGCAAAAGCATCTTGTGCCTAGGTCTTTTCCCCTTGGGAATTTTCGCAGCTTTACAAATCCCTGATTTTCAAGGGCTGCCAATGGCCAAATTCTTGATTTTCCACTTGTAAAATTCAACCCTGAGGTATTTCAAGCATGTTCCCCTCTCATGGAGTCATGGTCAGCTGATTTCAACCTCGTTGTTCCATTTGTCTCTCAGCAATAAATATAAAAATTATTTGTCTCTTACAAGTGTCATACTCAAAGAGTTAGTTGGGAAAATCAAATATTTGCCCAAATCAGTCACAATAATTAATGACAATTAACTAAATTCCCAATTCGGAATTGCCATAAATGGCAATAATTTTCCAAATTCGAATTTGCCAAAAACGGAAACAAATTCCTAAGTATTTTCAGACTTCAATAATAATTTATTTTTAGGGATATTACACAACCAATAAAATGGTAAACTTTCCAAGACTTCTTTAACAAGAATATACCTTCCTCCCATATATAACAACCTATTACACCAGTGATTTATTCTACACTCGAACTTTTCCAAGAGCTAGTTCCAATCCTTTGCTTTATAGCTTGCTAATTTTAGAAAATACCCCAAGTAATTGAAACCCCTTGCTAGGTATGTTGAGTCTATACTATATAACACTTTTATCTCTTCTATAGATGCAATCAGAATTCCTGTATGCAGAAAACTTGATTTTTGAAAATTTATTCTTAGACCCGACAGCTTGCAGAAAATATTAAGAATTTTGTGTATTTCAACCCATTCAGAAATCTTGGCATTTGTCATGATGATCACATCATCGAAAAATAGAAAGTGTAATACCTTTATCAGTCTAGATACTTTAATCCCGATCAGTGTGCCTTCCGCTTGTCCCTTTTTTAGCAAAATACTAAGACCCTCGAACACTAGAATGAATAAGAAGGGAGACAGAGGACAACCCTGGTGCAGTCCACGCTCACTCTGGAAAAACTTTTTTGCCTCCCCATTAATCAAAACAACAAATACACCAGATTATATACAACCCATTACCCAATTTTTATTGACCACCCCAAAACCACAGTGGAGAAGAATAAGACGCAAGAAATCCCAATCGATACAGTCGTAAGCCTTCTTGAGGTCCAGCTTCAATATAATAGCCTGCAAATTTTTTGTCTTAATGTTATGAAGGCACTCCTGTGTCGTACCAATTGTGTCTAGTATCTGTCTGCCTTTGAGGAATCCTAGTTGTTCTTCAGAAAGTGCATGAGAAAGGATAGGGAAGATCCTCCTTGCTATTATATTTGTAATGATCTTATAACATAAGTTGCAGAATGCTATAGGGCGGAAATCAGAAAAATTGTTGGGATGATTAGCTTTGGGAATCAAGAAAATAAAAGTTGAATTTAGTTGTTTTATCACTTCACCTCTAGTTCTCGACTCCTCTACAACATCCACCAAATCTTGGCCAACTAAATCAAAGAAATGGAGATAAAATTCAACTGACCATCCATCGGGACCCGAGCTATTGTCCTTTGTAAAACCCTTTAACACCTCTAGTATCTCCTCCTTAGTGCATGGTTTTTCAAGAGCCGCAACCTCCTCTTCCTCAACCATTCTAGGGAAGAGCCTCACTATATCGATATGAGCACCTAGGGTAGTTTGTGTCCGATGCCTGATAAAAAGTTTTAAAATAGTTGATAGCAGCTTTTTTTATGTCTTCCTTTTGCTGATAACTCCTCCTAGCCTCATCCTCAATCTCCCACAGATGATTTTTGTTCATGCAATAGCTGGTGAAACGGTGGAAAAAATTCGTGTTTTTATCACCACTGGATATCCACAGTGCCCTTGTTTTCAATCTCCATCTCTCCTCTTCCTCCAGAAGCATTTTTTTACGAGTTTCCTCTAAGACCCTCATATTGTTCTCATAATATTCACACTGTAGGCCATGCGCCTTCATTCGAAGGAGATCAACTATTTCACTCTCAAGGTTGACCATTTCTTCACGTTCCCTGTTCCGTGTTTCTTTTTACCAAATCTTTGTTCAAAATTTCAAACAAGTTAATTTCCTAACTAGTCTGCATTGAGCTCCCTCATGTATTTGTAGGGAAGTATCATTCCAAACATCTCTCACCAATTTTTCAAAAGAGACTTCTTGTAACCAAGCCGGGTTTAATTTTAAAGGGTAAGCGACCTTAGATCTTTCTTCTCCCAGCTATAGACAAATGGGCGCGTGATCTGAAATGTAAGGGTATTCAACCCAAGCACGAAGTCTACTAGAAGAAGTGATCACACTTTCTGCCACGTAAAACCTATCTAGTTTTTTTGAAATCCCTTCAGTTCCTGACCTCCCATTCCTCCATGTCGGCACCACCGCATCTAGTGTCACATCCACCAAGTTATTTTTTGAAAATAACTGCTTGAAGTAGACCATCAGAGGATCTGCCCGAGCGTTCTCTCCCCATATCTCCTCTGAACTGGTCGTTAAATTTAAATCACCCCCCAGAATCAAGTCTTCAACAACTAAAAGACCCACAGTATCAAGTTTATCCTAGAACAATTTTCGATCATTGCAGGGGCCATATGTATTCAGGAGTGCCACCTTTCTTCTCGTCTCTAAGCATGTACCTATCAAAAAAATCCCACCAAGACTTAGGACCGGTGCTAACTCCAAGTGGGTAGGATCCCAAGTAACAAGGAGCCCACCCGACTTTCCAACTGAACTTACCGCACAAATCATCCACTCAGGCATGAGCAAACACATGAAATTCCTGGCTTTTGCCACATCCACCAATGTTTCTTATAGAAAAATAATAGAAGGACACATTTTCTCTAGAAGTCTTCTCATGGAGGCATGTTTTAGGGGTCCTCCCACTCCTCTGATGTTGAGGGATAGAAGGATCATGACTTAGCCCAGGCAAGGGCTTTCATGCCTATAAGCATCCCTAGTTCTGATACAGATGATTGTGATTTCGAGCTCGATCCTACTGTGGAGGCCTTTTTATTGGCACTTTGCGTTTTGATAGGCGATAATTCTAGGCCTAAATCCCATGACCAAGTTGGTTCCATCCCAGGAACAATCCCCTCCCCCGATAAGGCAGGAGTATCATCCTTTTTGTTGGTTGGAGGAACAAGAGCCTTCCCTAAATACGTAGGGATAGGGATGGAGCCAAAAGGTGCAAGTGTAGGGATAAGGGAGGAGAGAAATAGTTCCAAAGAGTGGTCACTTAAGGCTGGCTCAGCATAGCCTGGTAGAGTATTGGAAACCTCCTCTTCGAGAGTGGCTAGAAAAACAATAGAGCTTGGAGTCAGAATAGCTACAGGGTCCTTCGAGGTTGCTGGTCTAGCAGGAGGGAAGGGAGGAAACTGAACATAATCCAAGACAACGTCCCACCACCTTTTTCATGGGGTCCCGAGTCCATACGAACAAGATTTTCAATAGTGTCTCTCTCCCTAGTAGATAGATAATCATAAAGCATAGGACATATTTTTTTAATCTTACCGACGTATGAAGAATCCTCGGAGTTGGGAATTTCTTCGGACCATAGCCTCGAAAAATCTCCCAAGACTAGTGAATCCCGCATCGGCAAATAGCTATCAACCAGGGTATCCTCCGAAGGGTCCTCTTCCATGTATGTACCCTCAAACTGTGAACAATCCCTACACAAGTTTCCTGTCCTATGACAAAATGAGTAGTGAAACGAAATACCGAGATAATCCAGCCGCTGGGCAAAAAGGAGGCCCCACCACTCACTGTCCAAGGTTTCCGTCAAACCTGCATGAATGTCAACTTCTACTAAAACCTTTGCCATCCGCTTGTCTGTCACAGAAAGAGCCTGTTCATCCACCCTCAGAAAACATACTAAGGAGTTTCCGATTAACTCAAGCACTAACTGGTTCCACAACTGGAGGGGGAGTCACGGAAGGAGAACCCAGATATGATGAAAGCTAAAGTACTTTGTAGTTAGATTGAAACTGAGGCGCCATCTCTTGAGCATCATACTACCGCTGCCATAACCCCAAAACTTATCCGGTATGCAGGCTGAGTCCTCATGGCTCTTAAAAATGAAGTCGAGACATCCTCTAGGAAGGGTAAGGACCTCCAGAGCGTAACCCAGGACAGGCTTCCAGGTCTCATGCATCCACTCCTCCAATTTCTGGTTACACTTCTCCTTATATGCTAACCTGCCAACAAGAGCACAAAGTGCTAAATTGCAAGCTTCTGCTAGCCCGACGTCCATACCCATCATTGGTCTATGTATTTTCCGTTTAGGCTTCCACACCCTTTGTGGACAGTTGAAGGCACCCCTCTTATGGCTGGTAGAAACCCCTAAACAGTCAGGATAGTCACATTTCCCTGAAGTGGCTCATGGGACTCTCTTATCAGGCTTCCTCTGTGGAGGATGTTCACCCACAGGGTCTAACTGTAACTTTAATGCCTCCATATGGTTGTGAGCTCGGCTCCGCTGCTTTCCCAGTAGAATGACTGAAGTGTGTGGTAGAGCATATTGAGGGCAGTAGAATACCCGTAGGTGGTTCCTTCAATGAGCAGTTATTCAGCATCCTTCGGTAATAACTATTGCAGAGTTCATCGACCGATGCCAGTAACTCTCGCCGATCCCAAGGTTCCACGTCCTCCCCTCCCAATGGAGTGTTGACCTCACTATCCATTAAGGAAGTTTCTCAAAGTCACCTATAAACTGCCACCTCGGGACCAGTCTATCAAGGTAGTTATGGGCCCTGTCTCATCAGGAGAGAAAAAACCCGCGAGACCATAAAAAACAAAAGATGGATGATACAAATTGACGTGAAGCCCAACTTTAATAATGAGCCTACCTACCAAACCAACTGCTCCAAAATGATCAACTGGGACTGACAAAAACACAGTGCTAAAACTAGAGGTAGCAGAACCAAAGCGCTCCCCAATCACAACCAAAGAGCCCCCTTAATATACTACTGACAGAGACTCGGTTCTATACTAAATAGAACAATAACAAGGATCTCCCTAAACTAACAAAATATCTTCTAACAACCCCCTTCTCTAAAGGGTTTGAATCGATGCCACCTACCAGAAAACTCCAACCAGGGCTAGAGATAACTACCCATCCCCAAGACAAAAACAAAAACCAGTCTGATGGATGGCTTGTACTTCGACTAAACCACCATTATGGATTCTGAAGACTATATCTATGTTCATCATCCGACTGATAACGTAGAGGGCTCCCCCCGAGAGGAAAACTGACTATACCAACACCCTGCAGAGCTAAGTGAGATACAATTCAAATCATCATAGCTAAATCAAATCATCATACAAGTCATAAATATAACATAAAAATGCGTGTGGAATAGGTTCTTCACACTAATCATACAAGTCATAAATATAACATAAATTATTTCTCTGTTTTGATAGAAGTAAATATTTTTAACATGATTTTTTTTTAATTATTTTTTATTTTGCAAGTGTGACTTTTTCAAAACTCTCAACTAATCATAAAGATGTTTTCTAACTATGTAGCATAATCTTAATTATTTAATATTTAACTTAAATTTCTTAATTTAATTATCTTTCTTTCTAAATTAACAAAAAAAAATCCTTGTACGTATCAGTGCTCCCAACCATTGTGAACAAGATTTGATTTTTCATGTCTTAATACAAGGACGGATATTCATTTTGTAACATGTCTAACTCTATTCCTTAAAAATAAGATCTTAATATTTCAATTTTTCATAATCTCTAAGTAACCTATTACTAGATGAAAGGATGAATTACTCATATTTTGCAAGTAGAAGAATGCTATATGTGACTATATCATGTATAAAATTAATTTTTAAATTGGAAGTTGTAAGGTAGTGGAAACTTTAGGTTTTATGCTTTTCCTATTTTAATAATTAAATCAGACATTATATCTGATTAAACAATGTTAATGTGAAAGAACATAATAAAAAATCATACACGATGTTAGGTGGGTAAGGGTCATGGGAGAGAATGTGCATAGATGGATGTGGATGGATGGAGACAATGTTCATAGATGGGTGAACTAAGCTAGAAAACCAATGCTTTACAAAATGCATAAAATCATTGAAAGTTAGGACCAAAGAAGTGGAGACAAAGTTCAACAAAAAACTAAAAAAAAACCTTGAACAAAGATAATAGACACTCAACTAGGTGTTAGGGAAAATCAAGGCAAATCAAAGCATTATTCTATTATCTTTATTACATTCTATTATATTCTACAATTAAAATTAAACTTCTTTTAGTTCATCAAGTACACCATGTTTACATAACCTTTGCAATTGATTTTTGAACTTTTAATTTTTAATTTCCATCTCCCTCTTGATACAAATAGAGTTGGTGACCGTTCTTGCTTGTAAAATTATTGCATGTGCATATGTTTTTTCAGCCTTTAAAAGACCCAAACACATATCCTAAGTTGTTGTAACTATTTGACGTATTGTTGCATAAAGTGTTTCCATAGGTTTTTATATTTATCTTATCAGAACAATTGTTGCAAAAGGGAATGTGCCATCTTATCCTGGGCATCATTCTTCTATTGTCTCTGCCTCAAGAAGAGCCAACATGTTTATCTTTGCATGTTGCACACAAGATTCAACTTTTGATTCTAGCGCCTCTCACTTTGTCTTTGAAAGGACCTTTGTCTTTGGCTTTGAAGGGATTATTGGACGTTCTAGCAAGGCTATTCCCTTTCCCTCAAGATATATTTCATTCACCCCCACCACCCATCTCTATAATTTATATTTTTCCTCATTACTATAGAACATCATTTGTACTAGGCCAGACGAAGACTGAGGAAGAAAAACTCTTAGATATTGCCTAGTGTTATTCATTGTATCAACTTTAATACTACTTGGTCATTTTATGTAACATTGTGTTTCAGAGCAAAACATTGTCATGGTCTTCAACAACGCTACAAAGAACCTACATGTTTTAATGGCTCTACGTATACTTAAATGTTATAACCACAACTCTTTCCATAGACAAATTTGAAATAAACTAATTTAATTATAATATTTTTTATGATTCTTATTAAAAACATTAATTTGAAAATATCCTTAATTTACTTCGGTGTTCTCATTCACCCATTAATTGGGAGACATAATTAAGTGGTGGGCATGGCTGATGGGCAATTCGCTCATGCAGGGTCACTTTATTTTGTGAGGTTAATGAGTCACTGATGTTAACTAGTGGATAAATGAAAGCGTGAGAAACAGCACTCATGACCAGTATGAGTAGAAGTCGAATTAATTCAGAGCTTAGAAGAAGAAATAAGTTGGTTATTGGTGGGGTCTTGACCAATTGAAAACTAATGATTTGGATGATGTTTTAAATCCACTATGCCTAGAGCATAAAAGTGTTAATTTTTTGCATTGGTTTGTACCTTAAAGGTGTTATTGTGTGGTTGGTATCTTTGACGCAAAACGTCCAATGGTTGGGTGGAGTCATACGAGGCATGAGCTTCATGAACAAGAAGATGAGGATGAACAAATAGTGGATTGATATAGCTTGTAGGATCTCAATCGGATGAAATATCATATTTTTCATCAATGGAGGAGTAGGAGGAGAGCCTCTCTTTCAAGTTGAGCTTCTTGATGCAAGAATTCCAATAATTCTTTCCAATAATTCTTTATCTGAGTGTTCATATGCCCCAACAATCTCGTAGCAATTTGACACCACCTAAAATGGTAATACTATGCATTCTCAAATTAATCGAGGGACCAACAAAACCTTATCCAAACTGTTACCCCTAGGAAGCCCCTTATGTTCACAGAGACTACAATCAAATGTTGAATTTATTATGTATATAAAAATAGTAATTGGTAAGTGATTAAATTTGAATATTAATTACTCATAATTTTTTTTTATAAAATTATAATCTACATATTCTAAATTACAAAACATCATCCATGAAATTACAAAACATCATCCATGAGTAACTATATTTTATCATCCATGAGTAACTATATTTTATTAGCAATAGACAAGTCTTGAAAGATAGACATTTTAAAATATAGAAAATACTTTGCAAAAATCAAATGCTTATTTATCCCATGAGCGTAACCACTTCAATTCACTTAACTTCTGGGTTTTCTTTCCCTTAACTTCAATTCACTTAACTTCTGGGTTTTCTTTCCCATGCTGAGGGGTATGCTAGTATTTTCTTATGCCCGTAGATTCCAACTGTTTTGCATAAAGAACTGGTACCAACAAAATAATATCGTCATAACATTTTCTTGTGTCCACTGATTCCAGCTGTTTTGCCTAAGTAATTGGGTCCCGACTCCCAACCAAAGGAATCATATCTTGTGATGGTCAGAAAGAGATTTAACAATCGATTATAAAAAATAATTTAACAATAAAAAA